>JADKLZ010000687.1:1414981-1452786 GCA_021533235.1 Biomphalaria straminea
AAATAATATAATTATACGAATAAAATAATATAATTATACGAATAAAAAAAAAAGACTTCTTTGCACCCCTTTCTCACCAGTATATTTTTTTTTTCAGCTCAAACAGGCTGCTGATAGCCATGTGACATTTTCTTACAAATAGGCGGACGAGTGTCCGAGCATAAAATGGAGAGAAGAGATGGACAGTGTCCATTCTTCCGGCTCCTTTGTCGCTATAAGTTACTAGAACATCCATTAAGAATAGTGACTTGCATCCATGGCCGGTCTTAGGCCACTGCAACCTATGCGGTCGCAGTGGGCCCCGCGCTTTCGTAGGCCCCGCACTAATTCAAGGTGTAATTATTAAATTGCAATATATATACGAAAATTCCTGGAAATTCCTTGAAATCTCCTAAATTTATTAAAGTCTCCTGAAAACTCTAAAAAAAAAATCTCCAGAAAAAATAGACTAAATTTTCAGCTTTTGTGTAATAAAATGTAATGATCGGGCGAATTTTTTCCTTAATCGGAAGTCCCAATACTTTATTTACTTTTATAGTCACTGGCATATAAATATGCCATTGATTACATGGTTCATAAAGTACAGATCGCAAGTTTGAAGTCGATTTTTTTTCTTATACAAAATCTTAATTTTCACTTATTATCCTTATTTCCACACAAACCAGGCCCCGCGCAATCAGCTTCGCATATTGCCCCGCAATTGTTAGGACCGGCCCTGCTTGCATCCCCTTTTGTGCCTGTTTCAAACCTATAGTGTTATTGTAAGTTTGCTGGTCTCGAGTGTACAATATATTGATCTTAATATGTATATATATTATATATGAGTAGTCGACCGGCGGCCTAGTAAACGCCGCTATTTTGCAGGGCAGGCCTTAGGCACTGCAACATATGCGACCGCAGTGGGCCCCGCACTTTCTTTGGACACGTGCTAATTTTTAGCTGTATACATTATTAAATTAAACCATTTTAAAACATAAAAAAGATTTACCGCGGCCTCTTGATTTACCAGGAGCCCCTGAAAATAAATGTTATTAAATATAGGCCTACGAAAAAGTCCTGGAAATCTCCGGAAATTATTAAAATCTTTTGTAAAGTAAAAGTAAAGTAGAACAAAAAAATATCCGGAAGAGAATTATGCTATGTTGCATAGACATAAATAAATATAGACTGGCCAATAAGAGAGTTTTATGAAACAAAAATGTATGCGTTGCAATTTTGTGTACTTTATGTCTATAAATTGTGTTTAATCTCTAAGACTGAAGATCATGCAATTTTTACGTGTCTACAGCTCTCTTCGGTTACCTCTACAGCTAAGACACCAGCTGCGTCTCCACGGCAAAGTCTCTCTTACTATCACTCCAGCTACATCTCTACATCAACCATACCAGCTACTTCTATTCAGCTACTTCTACCAGCTACATTTCTTTATCTATCATACCAGCTACTTCTATTCAGCTACTTCACCCAGCTACTTCTATCCAGCTACAATACCAGCTTTTTCTATTCAGCTACCTATCTCCAGCTATCAGCTACTTCTATCTGTCGTGCACAGCTTGTTTACTCTTAGACTTAGACTTAGGTCCTCCCGCGCCGTTCGGCGCATTGGGCGGCAAGCTGTCTCCATAATGATCTGTCATTGGCAATGTCTGAAGCCTCCTCCCATCTGGTGTCCACTGTTTTGAGGTCCTCCATGAAGGTATGACGCCAAGTTATACGAGGACGTCCCTGTTTGCGTTTTCCTCGTATTGGCCTCCATGTCATCGCCATTCTTGGTATGCGTAGTTCATTTTGTCGTAGAACATGTCCCGCAAACCTCATGCGACGTTCTGTCACAACCTCACTGAGTGTTCGACTCCCAGTTCGGCATAGGATTTCCTTGTTTGAGACTCGATCTGTGTAACTGACTCTCAGAATCCGTCTCAGCCATTTTTGTTGAGCCACATTTAGTCTCTTCTCAATTTTGACAGATGACTTCCATATCTCACATGCATATGTTGCAGTTGGAATGACAATTGTGTTGAGAAGGTGTATTTTTGTCTCGAGTCCAATGGCTTGGCTTGTCCAAATAGGCTGCAGCCTTTGGAAAATGCTCCCTGCCTTTCCTATTCGGCACACTACATCATGGTATGCATCCCCATCATTTGTTATGATGCTGCCAAGGTAAGTGAACTTGTCCAACTCTTCAAGCGTTGACTCGCCAAGTCTGACAGGGGCACCCTTTGCCTTATATCACACTCGCAAAATTTTTGTCTTATCCAAGTTTATGCGGAGGCCAATTTTGGGTGCCTCTCTATCTAGGCTCTCAGTCATTTCTTGTATACTTTTATTTGTCGCCCCGAGTAGTGCAACGTCATCGGCGAAGTCCAAGTCCGTCATTCGGTTTTGTTCACACCATGGAATACCAAAGGCAGTCTGGTTCATTGCTTTCCTCATTATGTAGTCGATGGCTAGGAGGAAAAGGAAGGGAAATAAGATGCACCCCTGTCTCACACCTGTCTCGATGCTAAAAAACTCTGTGGTTCCTCCTTCTGTTTTAATGCAGCAACTAGACTGACTGTATAGTTGTCGTAGGATCTGGACAAATTGTTTACTCACAGCTTGATTAGTATTCCCTTCATTGCACCATAAGTTTTTGCGAGTATCTGTTCCTAAGGTGCATTTTGTTGTCATTTTTGGTTGCCTCTGCACGAGTGGGTCTTTGGCGGCTTTTTTGTTGATGTTGCTGTTTGCTGTGGCGTTTGTTTCCCCCAGTATTGGGTAAGTTGGTTTAGTTTACGGTCTGCTGAATGTCGTAGAGCTCGAATCTTTATATTATGTATGACATAGTGAATTGTTGGACTCAAGCTTGATTAACAGTGGGTTGTCTGTAAGAGTTGTAGAGCCCGTGCTTCCATGGCACCGTGTTGTATAGATTGAGTTATGGCACCGAGTTTGAGGTGTGATATATTTAGTTAAATAGCATTATGTAATTTGAATAACATTTATTTGCAGTACATGTGTAAATGTTACAAATAGTCATTTGTTCTTTATGCTTCATTACATCATCAATCCATTAAAGCTTTATTGTTATATATAACCTTGTTAGTCGTATTCAATAGTATACTTTAATATTTGTAATGTCATTATTTGATACTCATGCACCATTGACAAAATGATCGGCAAATTATTAGGGGTGCCAAAACAGACGAGCCGCGGCTTAATTATAACCCCGGCAGAATTGTAATCAACATCGCTCAGGTGGGGACCCGGCATACCCTAGGCCCTAGACCATTACACCTGACACTATCCAGCTACTTCTATCCAGCTGCGTTGGGCCGGACACGTCTGCTAAATGGAAGATCACCGTATCCCTAAACGACTCTTGTATGGACAACTAAGCGTAGGGAAGCGCTCGCAAGGTGCTCAAAGAAAGCGCTTCAGTGACACCCTCAAAGCCTCTCAGAAAGCGTTAAGCATAGACCCAGTCACCTGGGAGACAGAGGCACATCACAGTGCATCATGATGTCACGCTGTAAAAACTGGCGCACAGGTTGCTGAGGAAAAGAGAACAACGCTGGCAGAAGAAAAACGCCAGAGAAGAAAAACAAGGCCAATGACACTAGCTCCAGCTGGAATAACCTGTCCAGTGTGCAGCCGAACATTTCGGGCCCACATAGGTCTCACCAGCCACATGAGGAGGCACTAAACCCCAGTGCAAAGCCCTCAGCTCCTGGATGACAAAGTGGTCATCATCGAACCACGATGGACGAACTATATATGCTTCTATCCAGCTACCTCTCTCCAGCTAGCACTCTAGTATTAAATCGATACTCGTACACACCATAAGCCTACAACCATAACGCAATGATTTTTAGGAATCTATTGATAAAAAACTTTAACATTACAAGCAATCAGCTTTTACGTTGTGTCAATTTAAGCATGTACATAGTAACCTATTTTACGACATACAATGACCACATACCTCGTCTACATAGACTGAATACATATTATGTTAATCTTACTGCATGCATGACCACAATGTCACAGCATACACTGAATACATACCATGAACACACGATTATAATACATTTCATATATAGAGGGCTGTTAACAAATATAGATTTCGCTCGAGGCGCTGTGATAACATTACAAACATAAACAAGACAGTTAAAATGCATACTAATCTAAAAAATAGTGTTTCTTTTTCGATATTTTTGACTCCCGAAGCCTTTCGCATGTTCAGGTCTAGCTGCCATACGGCAGAGTTTTCAGTTTTTCTTCTATTAAGGCTCCTCAAGGTTGTTACTGTCGAAGTGATAATGGATATAAGCGCTTCTTTACCTATAAAAAGCTTCCAACTGCAAGCTTCATTAATAGCCTTTGACAACCAGTTCAACTCCTAGCCTTCAAGTGTGACTCAAATATTTGATTCCGGCGGAACCTTTTTCACTGACAGGAAAACGGGTAAAGGCCATTGACGCCTTAACCAGTAAGCTTCGGGTAGGAATGAAAAACTGTCCCCATATTAATGAAACTATCAAAATGTCAAACAAAGCATTAGGGTTTATAAAGAAATTTCTGTAAATCAAATAAGAACATAAAACTAAAATGTTATTTAACCTTGGTTAGGCCAATAATAGAATATGCATTCTCTGTTTGGGACCTCTCAACTCAAGAAAACATTAAGAAACTAGAACAGACACAAAATAGAGCAGTGAGATTCATAACAAACGAATATTCACGTTTGACTAGAGTTACACCTTTAGTAAAATCCCTAAATTTCGACAGCCTTCAGGATAGAAGACTCAAAAGTAAAGTAGCAATTATACATAAAACACTGAACCGTAATTTTCAAATACAAAAAAAAAAAATCAAATAAAATACTCAGAAAGACACAAAGAGAAAGGCACATTTCTCATCCCATATGCTAGGGCAAATTTGTACAAAAGCTCTCTCTTCCCTATCGCAATTAGAGCATGGAATGGATTGCCTGAGCTAGCCAGGAAAACCAGTGACTGGGCGGAGTTTAAGTCTTTGGTAAATATGCATGACTAAATGCTTGACGCGAAGGGCGTAATCATCTTTTTTTTTTTTTGAATTAACGTCTGTAACATATAAGATGAGATAATAAAACGTCTTGTCCAGCGATTCTTAATGTGTAGAGTATTCCTGGTAAACCTAGGGACTTTAATAATTACGTAAACTTTATAATATTCTAATGTTAAGCCTAAAGTGTCCTATAGACTTAGAAGACCCTGAGAAAAATGTTCCTGAACATTAATTTATTAAACTCTTTAATGCGGAGATACCCGAGGACTTACTCTATTCAAGATAATGTTTTTCTAATCCTCTAGCCAAATTAAAATTATTTGTTTTTATACTTTGAAAAAGTCTAAAGGTCAAACCAGAGTTTTCCCAGTGTAGCCAACGAGCTAGCAATTCTTTTATCAGCGATATACATCAACTGTTACATTTCTAGAAAAATAGAACCAATATCGAGATCCGTCTCCAGGTTACACGAAGATACGAGCTGAATAGAGGAATTGTAGCCGAATAAGGTTCCTACCAGACAGAATTGCCCTAGTTCCCCAGGTGAGTTTCTAAGAAAGAGACAGTCTTGAAATTCCCATGCATTACGTAAAACACAAAAATAGAAACTTACACATTACGTCTATAGCCTACCTGTGACCCTGTTTTGGACCACGCCCATTTTAGATAGAACAATAAAAAAATGTTTCTGTAGCTGTGTCTGTGAGTAAGATAACGCGTTTGTGTGTGTGTGCCTCTGTGTTTACGCTATCAGCAAGTGTTTTCATTTTTCTGTCAACTGTCGTACAAAAAAATGTTAGCGGTGATCTCTTAACTCTTTCTCTCCGTAATTATTTTACAAGTTCCGATGGAATCATTCATTTTTCTCATTTGTGATTCACTAATTAAACTTCAATAACTTGTTTGAATGTAACCAGAAAATGCTATATTAGGTATATAATTTATAGAAGAATGCGTGATCATTTTATATAACACAAAATAGAGTTTAAAAAATTAAATATTAATATAATTTAATGGAATCAAATCAACTTTGGTATCGTCAGTTAGCGGTGATCTCTTAACTCTGTGTGAAGAAATTATTAAGAGAGACGGCAAGTTCTTACGATTGCCCCGCAAAGCACATTCGTATCTTGGCAGAGTATTGCGCAAGTCACTCGGGAAAGGAGCTGAATAGTATACTATTAGTTTTGGATTTTTAATACCATGAAGTTAGAATAGGTAAGTAGATTCTACCAAATAAGGTAAATAAAAGTACAGGGCCGGTCCTAGCAATTGCGGGGCCCTATGCGAAACTGATTGCGCGGGGCCTTGTTTGTATGCGAATTAGGACAATAAGTGAAAATTAAGATTTTGTAATTGCGATCTGTAATTTATGAACCTTATAACCAATGGCATATTTATATGCCAGTGACTATAAAAGTAAATAAAGTATTGGAACTTCCGATTAAGGTAAACATTCGCCCGATTATTACATTTTATTACATGAAAGCTGACAATGCCTTTTTGCTTTTGTCGCTCTTAGGATTGGCGTTTTCCGCAATGAGCGACACCCACAAATAACAATTCTGCCTATTTAACTGGAGATTTTAAAGAGTTTTCAAGAGATTTTATAAATTCAGGAGATTTCCAGGAATTGTTCGTATGTATTTTGTAATATAACTATACCTTGAATTAGCGCGGGGCCTATGAAAGCGCGGGGCCCACTGCGACCGCATAGGCTGCAGTGGCCTAAGACCGGCCCTGTAAAAGTATCTGTACGTATTCACCGTATTGTATTATTAAAAGTATGTAGGCTACGTTTGTACTCCTACTAATGCTCCTCAAATAGAAGAAGATAGAAAGTTATCCAATAGATAAGTATATCGTTTGTGTTTTATTTTCTTCACTTTTTTACGTAACTATTGTTAGCTAATTTATAAGTACACTAGCCATATATTACCCGCGGGTCTTTATTTACGTATCACTGTCGATATAATCACTGATAGTGTTTTGGAAACAATTAATCGAAATAATAGTTATAAAAAAGCGAATATGTGAATGTAAAGTTAGTCTGAATGCTCGAAATATCTAATCGACCTAAATTTATTTTTTTATAGTCTAGATGCAACTATAATAGATGTAAATAATAGAGTGAATTCAAGGGCTCCAGAAACTTATTAATTATTGTTTGTTAAATATTCCCCATATAGAGCTTCATGTAGCCTGTCCAATCATAGTGTGATTACATCAGGCGAGGGTTCGAGAGTCGACGTGAGTGCGTGGTGTCCCGCATGGTTGGGCGACGTAGATAATTATATATACTAGTCGACCGGCGGCATAGCATACGCCGCTATTTTGCAGGGTAGGCCTTAAGTACTGCAACATATGCGACCGCAGTGGGTCCCGCACTTTCTTTGGACCCGTGCTAATTTTTAGGTGTATAAATTATTAAATTTAACCAATTTATAACATATAACAGATTTCCCGCGGCCTCTTGATTTACCAGGAACCCCTGAAAATCTCCTGAAATTATTAAAATCTTTTGTAAAGTAAAAGTAAAGTAAAAAAAAAATGTCCGGAAATATATAGATAAAAATTGAAAATGGAAGTGACATAAAAAGGGGAACCTAGAAGGATATGAACAGGAAGCCAGTGAAATGATTATTTTAACGTAATTTGTGATATTAATTAAAGTACTTCTAAAGTCAAATCTAAGAGTAGACTCTATCTGTGTATTGTCGTTCTAGTTTCAAGAGTATTACGACACAATATTAATATTATGACAAATTAGGTAGACATAATAATTTCATATCTCTTCCAGTTCATCTCTTCCGGCTTCCACTTTTTTAACCTCCATTCCATTCAATACGAAAATTCACACCATTTTTCCATTCACACCATGCTGCGCCATGGGATCTTCCCTTTTTACTTGCTTGCTCGATTGAACTTTTGAACTTTGTCGACTTTGAGAATTATATATAAAGATATACAGATTCTAAAACGTATGTATAGACTAGAATTATCTGGATTTCCTTAAACCTTCCGCAACTCCCAATTGTATATATATCATTTATACTTGCACAAGAATAGACACCAATCAAGAAAATAAAACGATCATACAGCACCCACCGTTCCCTCCCCCTGTATTCTCTTGGTGATTTCATTTTTTCGCCAAACCTGAACCTAGAATCACGTTTGGTTGGCTACGTAGCGAAACTAGTGTGGTGGTGGTGAACTTGAAATCGGCGGTGCAGTAAACAGGAAGAAAAAAAACAGCACCGCTCCTTCCCCCCGTTTCATATCTTCAAATGATCTCATTATTGATTAGCTTGTTATAGATATGCTCTATATATCAGTGTTTCCTAAACTAAATTGGTGTTCCACGAACTACGGGAATAATTAGCTAACATGCCATTACGTGAATTAAGAAAAGTGCTCCGCTTAACTCTTTCTCTCTTAATAACGATACCACCGTTGAATTGACCTAATTTAATTAAATTAATTTCTGTTTTTATACATCTGTATTTTTTTTTTATAAAAAGAGCATACATTCTCCTATAATTCTATACCAACAGTAATGCTTTCTGATTAAAAACTAAAATGTTATTGAAGTTTAATTAAAACAGGTTAGAATGTACAAATGTGAAAAATAAACAATTCTGTCAGAACATGGAAAAATAATTACAGAGATGAAAGAGTTAATACTCAGAATGTGCGAAGTGTTTCTTTAAGGAAAACGTTTGAGAAACACTGCTCTATACGTATACTTCTAGACTGGGAAGTGGTGTGAATCAAATATGTTCAACGAATTGAATGAATCGATATGTTTTAGTGTCATGAGAACACCAATAGTTTTTGTTGTATTTATAAAGCAGGGAGTTTCAACCCTTGATTTCCATTACGTCATCAGAAGCTATACAATGGTGAACGAAAGGGATATTAAGAAAGAACCTGAAAGACTAGATATTTTATTCCAGTAGTTAGGCCACTGTTTCTTAGCTTGCACATTTGAACCCCTCCTCCCCACGACAAAAAAAAAAAATCTTTCCGTCCCCCCACCCCTACAGCTTACGTAGTATACTAATAGGATCATGGGAATGTATTCTCGTTGCACCTTGAGCGTTGTACTTGTCAGTGTTGCTTTTAAACCTTGGCTCGTTTACCATTGAAAGTTAATTAACAAATAATTCAAACACAAGTAGGCTACAAGTATCTTACAAGTAAGGAACAAAGGATATGTATTAACTCTTTCTCTCCGTAATTATTTTTTTCACGTTTCGACGGAATTCTTCATTTTTGCTCGTTACTTTTTCACTAACCTGTTATAATTAAGCATCAACAGCTTTGTCGTTTGTTACAGGAAAATTTTTTACTTGCTATAAAATTAAAGGATAATGCATGCTCTTTTTATATAACACAAAATAAAGTTATAAATTGAACATTAATTTAATTTAATGAGCTCAAATCGACGATAATATCGTCAATTAGGAGAGAAAGAGTTAAGCAAATACGTACCTCAAGTTGCTGTGTTAGCGTTACTCGTGTTGTCTTAGCATTTACTGATAACTTTCAAGGGTCCTAGTAAACGAGCTTGAATTTTTTTTTTAAAAAAAGCTGATCTAATAACTCCACATTTAATAGCTGTCAATGTTTTAAGATTTATTTCCACTTTTTTCGGTATAAAACAAAACTGATTAATTACCATTAATTAATTAAATCATTGGTGAATTTTTGGATGGATCCTTGTTTTGTTAGAAGCAATGAATGGTTGTGCAAAGCTTCAACTTGATTCAAGAACTGTTCAAGTTGAACAACTGCTGATAGTCCAAACTAAACAACTGCTAATAGTCCAAACTACACAACTGCTGATAGTCCAAGCTAAACAACTGCTGATTGTCAAAACTAAGCATCTGCTGATAGTTTAAGCTAAATGAAGGCTAATTGTCCCACAAAGAAAGCTAAACAATTGCTGAATAACCCAGCTAGACAGCCAAAAAAACAAAACTGAACGACCCTATTGGCAGCAAAACAAGTGCTGATGAACCCAGCTAGACACATGTCTTTTCTTTAAATATATGTATTGTACATACGGACGTGTAAATATTTATTTCACTTTAGTTATTTTATTGTATTTCTTTTTCTTTTCAGGTAAAATGGAGAAAAAACAAAAGGAAAGAAAGAAAAAATTGATTCAGTCATGTATAAAATTTGTCTCAAACCCAAATAATTTACGAGCCATGTTCATTGTCTATCGGACTGCCACATCATGGCGCAAACTTCCTGGATCTTATCAAATGCGCAAAACGTTTAAGTCCTCATCCAGCAGAACTTCAGAGGACTCGGAGACGACAAAACGTCAACATCGCAACAATCTACTTCAAGAAAACTTAAATTTGTCCACCAAGTCAGAATTCTTGCGCACCAGTCAATTGCTCTTTGGCTTTTTGCGTGTCCAGGAACCTGCCAACAAGAGACGAATGGTTTGTTACCAAGACAAAAGTTTTGTACAAACTGAGGGGTATGGTTTGAGTCTTCAAGATTTAAACAAATTAGCATCTCAGTATTCGTCTGGGGTATCTGACGTTTTACTTACAGTTGCAGGATCTCAACAGGCTACAGATGGCAGCAGTGTTGACCCTCAAGGTTAGTTTTATCTACATATATTTTTCATTTTTTTCCTTCGTAATATGTAGTAAAATTCTTTCTTTTATTAATTTTTAGCGGCCCCCGTAAGGGGAAAAGCCGCTATTAGGTTTGTGCAAAATGTCCGTCTGTCACACTCAGGGCGTCAAATCTAGAACAGATACGAAAAATATTTTTTCACCATTAAATGCGGCTTGAAAAGTTTAGGTGCAACGGCTACTTTTAGTTTTCTAAAACCAAACTGTTTAATTAATAAAAATTAATTATGCAAGCGATTTTTCAGTATCAAAACACCAATTCTAAAACAATTACGTAAATGTAAGGGAGGAAATGTTACTATAAGAAATGCTTTCTACAACTTAATATCATGCACATTTTTTAAAATGAACTTCTATCCGTCTGTCCGTCTGTCACACTCAGGGCGCCAAAACTAGAAGAGATACGAACAATATTATTTCACCATTAAATGCGGCTCGAAAAGTTTAGGTGCAACGGCTACTTTTAATTTTCTAAAAACAAACCGTTTAATTTTTAAAATTAATTATGCAAGCGATTTTTTAATAACTAAACACCGATTCTAAAACAATTACGTAAATGTAAGGGAGGAAATGTTACCATAAGAAATGTTCTACACATGAACATATACATCACATTTTTTAAAATGAACTTTTAGCAGCGACTTTCGTGTACTAGCGTAAGGCCCGGCAATGACATGATTCTAAACTAATTTCTTAAACTTTAAAAAAAAATCAGATTTAAAAAAAAATTGTTTAGTGCCCCCATTAGAATGAAAGAAGGATATTTTTCTGCGTTTGTCTGTTGGTTGGTCTGTCCGTCACGGTTAGATAAAAAACACTATAGGCTTTTGAAAATATGATTTAACCTTTACTGTTCTTTCAGAAGTTTTGCGATAGTTAAAGGATGGGAGCATACAGGAATTGAGCCAGGGACCAACGATAAATCCGAACTACAATCTAGTGCGCAAACATCAAGATATTGCAGTTTTATACCCTGCTCGCCATCCTCCGTCGTCCAGCGAGAAGTTAATTATTTTCAACTTAGAAGGAACATCCGAAACATCTTGCGAATAGGCGGATCTGATAGGGATCCGACTCTGACGGGGGCCGCCTCCGACTCTCTTTGTAATCTTGTTTTTTTTTATTTGTTTACACCTCGAATCAAAGGTTGGCAAGTGTGAGGGAGTTCTAGTTAGATTTAGATTCATTGAACCATATATGTCAAACAATGATATTGAGATAGGTCGAATGATGAGCTAGAGAGATAGACACCATCTTTACAAACAGTCAGTGCAGGTTCTGACTAGAAAAAAAAATATTTTTCTTTTGCCACTGTCCGTTGTTGATTTCGTCGATCGTAATCATTCTTTACCCAGTAGAAATGAGAAAAATAGAGTGTAGAATAAATAGAAATTGGACCAGCTCACATCCCAGTTAGAATTAATATGGGAAACTAGGCTCTGAGATATAGCGTTTATGAAAGGTATCTAAAACAACAATATACCTGATGATGATGATATCAACCGAGGGGATAATAACAACCGTGCTCATAGATACCTTTAAGGCACTTGGCATTCCTAGGAACATTTTCATTGCCTGTCAGAGGGCGGTACTGCTGCAGACCTGCCACATCACCAGAAAATTCCTCGGTGGAAACTGATAAAGGGACTACGATGAATTTTGTTTTCCTTTAACGAATCTCGACCTTGGCTGCGCCAGAGAATGAACACTCGTTCCTTTCTAGCCCAACAGGCTTAACATAACATAAGTAGCTTATCAAACAGATGAGCTATTAATCTCAGCTTATATGTGATTATGACATTCAAAACTCTATTATATTGTAAATTTAATACTCCCGTTTTAATGTAATAATAGTTTTTGGTTGTTTGCATTAGATTACTCTGAGACAGTTCAAGCAGAACTCCATAGCAGTCATCCAGGAACACATACTGTGGTGGACATTTTACCTGAAGTTGAAACTTCACACATATCGTCTGCCTGTCTAACTAATCAGTCTGTTGGCGGTTCTTCTTTAGACATCAGACGCAGACGTGTTGTTCTTCCAGCTGATACTAACACCATGGGGATTGGAAATAATATAAACCTACTTCCTGCCGATATCAACAGGTATTGAATATTGATATAATAAAATGACTGCAAATATTCTTCGTATTTTGCTTATGCCATAATCGAAGTATTGTTTAAGTCTAACAGGGCCAGCCTTAGGTAATTGGAGGCCCAGTGCGAAATGAATTTGATGGCCCCAAATAAAATGGAAAAAATAAAAATAAACATTGAAAAAATAAAATTATGCAATTTATATAAAACCTAGTTTGGTTAGTGTAAGAAAAAGTCAAGTTCCCCTTTAAGCCGTTGTGATCTATGGACCACACTATAAAGAGTCATCTGTTTCTGATGGCCCAAGTTAACAAGCAAGCACAACGACAATGATGCCTTTACTTTTCCTTAACTAATGTCATGTACCCAACCCATAAGAGCCGGTTAAACTCAAAGGCGCCCAAAGATCTCGAAATTAAAAATTCTAGTGTTCACCAGGATTTGAACCAGGGAACCGGGATCAGAAGCCAAGCCCTTTATCGCTCAGCCAGCGCGCCTCACAGAGTGACTAGTGACTCCAACAATGACATTGGGCACAAGTTTAGCTAGTTCTTTTCTCTAAACATTGTTTAAGAGTTCTGTTCGACGCTCTCACCAATCGGTGACTGTCTAGTTTGCCTATGCCTAGGGCCGGCCCAGAGTCTATCACGACCATGACTTGCATGGTTTTAGTTTTATAAATTAGAATAATATTTGACGGACAATGCTTTATTTCATTCACAGATCATTAGGAGCAATTAAAGGTCGGGTGCTGCATAGTTTTAAATATTCACCTTACGAACGAAGACTAAATACCTTCACAGGTATGCAGGAAACATTTCCAGATGCTGATTACTTGGCAAGAGCTGGGTTTTATTACGCTGGTAAGATTTACCTTTATCATTGGGCAATCTAAGTTAAGATATAGGTAAATTTTTAGTTTTAGCACTCTCTGAAATATGGTTACTGTAGTTAAAAAAGAAAAACATGATAGGATTTACAACATCAGCCAAGAAAAACAACGACACTACAGAGTTAATTCATTAACGAACACGACTAGATTGACATAGGGATATCATCTTCAAATACAAAAACAAAATTTAATAAAATACTTAGAAAGACAAACAGATAAAGGCACATTCCTCGCTCCATATGCTGGGACAAATTTGTACAAATGCTCCTTCTTCCCTAGCGCTATTAGAGCATGGAATGGGTTGCCTGAGCCAGCCAGGAAAAGCAGTGACTTAGCGGAGTTTAGGAGAGTTTAGGTCACTGTTAAATATGCATGACTAAATACATGACGCGTAGGACGTAATCATCTTTTTTTGAAGCAACGTCTGTTTCAGATACGATAAGATAAGAGACACACATTGAACGTAAAAATCTTCTTTTTTTTTGAAGTAACGTCTGTATGTTATAAGATAAGAGGAAGATAATAACATTTTGTATTTATTTTGAGATAAATTCGTTAATTTGTTTGTTTTAACTTTTAAAAACTTTACATAATTTCATGTAAGTTTGATTTCCTTTTGTCTGTTATCGATTCAATTCTAACCTGAATTCCTATGGGCAGCACGGAAGACTTCTCACAGATAACTCCTTCTCCCCACTGATACACCAACTAGATTAGTCCATAGCGCTCTGAGCGTACCCAGACCCCAGTTTGAGAAACACTGGCCTAGGTAGTAATACACGGACTGAAGTGCTAGGTTTGTTTAATTGTCAAACTTAGTGCTGTCTTTAGTTTAAAATTTCGTGACAAATTAAGCGCTAGTGAAATGATGCTAAAATCTTATTTACATCATAGGCTTTAGAGACGCTGTTATTTGCTTCTGTTGTGGCGGAGGATTACACACTATAGCACAAAATTCTGATTACTGCTACCTGCATGCTAAATACTATCCAGACTGCACTTACATCAATTTACTTTTAGGAACTTCCTTAATGGAATTCATACAAGTGAGTTTATTCATTCTTTTTTCATTGGACCTTGAAAGTGATTGGTTTTAGTATCTCGTCATTTTATACTTACAGAAAATAAAGCACAACTTGAAATAGAGCCACAATACTTTGAATCTATATTAAGGTAATTCTCAAGGATGGACTTGTCCCGGGTATGTTTCTATCTGAAGAAATTCTTTCCAGCTGAAATACGTTACATGAACTTTATAGAGCTGCCACATTGTTACACATTAGGTTCCCCATAATTAAGTTTTTATTTTAAAGTTTCTAGTGCGAAGCGTGGTCGAGACCAAGTGTCACTAAGTACGCTTGAACTTAGCTTGCCTTGGCTACCTATGAAGGGGGCTCGAGATTCGACACCCGACTCGGGCAGAGTTATGTTTACTGTTATGTGTTTGTAGATGATTGTCAGTAGTCCGACAATTAACTGCGAGTTCTTTGAATACGAATACACACTAACAGAGTTTAGTTAATACACTCAATAACTCGGGCTAATAATTTTAACAATTTAATAAGTAATCAAAAGGGCACAGTCTACGTCGTCCACTAGCCTAGTTCGTTCATCTCTTAGTTTCTAATCCTACTCTAGAAAACCACCGCCATGTTCATCCTTCTTGTCGCCCTAAGTCTACTGCGTCATTAGTCTGTCTCTCTACGTCACTACTTTTACTGTCGCTAAAACTATACACAAAATATTTTTAACTAAACTAGTATAGTCTATAACCCATAACATAACATTACGGAAAACCTTCTCCCATATACCTTTTTACCCCCACCGGTCCACAAATGAGATTGGGCCTTACTGTAGCAATATAAAAAAGCAACAATTTTTTTTTTCAGTGACAACTGTTTTTGTTGGGTCGTGTCAAAGGAAGGGGGTACGGTTGGGATTGACGAAACTATGGAATATTTAATCAAGGTTTTCATTTAAATGTGCTCTCTGCCCGGCCGAAGAACGGCATAGGCAAACTATGCAGTCGTTCAGGGCTTGCTATGCGTTGGGGTCTGTAAACAATTTTTCGGAGAAGAAATCGCGAAACTGTCCTTAATGATATTGTTTTTAGTAGTTTTTTTTTTTAAAATGAAATACGTAATGCTTTTTTTTTCGTTTTTTTTTTAAATTTATTTTTCTATTTTTTTTTGGGGGGTGGGGGCACCAAATTCACTTCTCCTAGGGCATCTAGGTCCGGCCCTGTCTAGCCTTTTATTCATACTATATTGATAAAGATTTGAAGCAATCACTGAGTTTGTTTTTTTTTAACAGAGAAATCAAGCAATGGATGAGGCTAACTATAATCCTAGCTCTACAGGTAAGTGTAAGAATTAATTGTAATTATCTCTAGGTCATGCCAGCTTTCTTATCTTCAAAACTAAAGAATTTTAAAGATGTGTAGCTCCTTCACGAATTTTAGATGTAATTGCTAATAAGGTACTTAAAGTTAAAAAAAAGTCATTGCTTTTTCGGTCTCATTCAGGCAGCCCTTATTGATAATTCATAGTAGTAGTGTTCTGTAATATCTTGTAATACACAACAGTCAGCCATTGTTTATGTAACAATCATGGGGAAACAGTCTACTATGCATTTAACAATGACATATTCATTTATTTCAGGTGCACATATTTACAACCATGTAGAGGAGGATGTCAACCACATTGCACCAAGACTCAGGTGCAGAAATTGTGGTATCAGGCGCACTTCCCTGCTCTTTCTTCCATGCCGTCATTTGCGTTTCTGCCTGCAGTGCGGGGTCAGGGCGCTAATATGTTGTGTATGTAAAAGTCGAGTGTCACACTTTGTAAGTGTGGTGAGCAGTAGGTGACCTGCTGAGTTAGGTTTCGGACATTGATCAGTGTCATATTCGGACATTGGTCAGTGTCATATTCGGACATTGGTCAGTGTCATATTTGGACATTGGTCAGTGTAATATTCGGACATTGGTCAGTGTTATGCAAGTTATTAATTTCCACTCCACCAGTAAACGTACGTCAAAGTATTAACACATGTAACTTATTGCAAGAAAATTTAACCCATTTATTTCTAATTTCCTATTGTATGAAACATTTTCCGATATTATCGAATTTTGCATTTACTAAAATTATCTTATCAGACAGTTCACAGATACATAAGCGTGCAATATTTTACAAATTTTTAACAAATTTTTTTTTTCTTACAAATTCTGCATTTTAAAATAAGGATGGAATTATCTCATTGATACTAGCCACAAGAGACTACAACGATACCATTTAGAAAACAAATTTAAGAACCGAAAAATAGGTCTTAATGTACAAACAACTTCTTGATGTGAACAGACAACTTCTCAATGTATACCAACAACCGTAAAACATAACTTCATTTTTGATAACTATGTTTTTCGCGTATCCAAGTGCATGCGGGTTGTATAATTCAGCCAGGAAAACATATCTCTAATAAGAGCCATGGTACCGAACATAAGACATCAACACTACAACATAGATTAAATGTGCTATTTACGTCTTGCCGAAACTCAACGTATGTTAAACATAGACAAATCAAAATTACTGTGCGAATAGTCATGAATACTCAGAAGTAAACCAAATGGTGTACCTAAGAAAACCCGACACACGCTTGATAGTGTTTAATACTGCTATTCATCAATTTCACAACTCTCTGGTAACACAGGTCACATTCCTGTTTAACCAAGTCATTTCAGATCCAAAACAGTACTGGGCCCTGAATCTTTTACGAATCCTTTTGGGGTTCTCTTTATTAAAGCCTGTATGTACAATGACTAACTGCCCATATTTTCCCCAACTAATTTAGGATACCTATCTGAGTTGGGTGGACAGATGACCTTTACATCATCTGCGCTATAGAGTCTCATGGTCTTGAAGGGTTACTATATTTTTTTTACAATATAACAACATTAAATCAACAATTCTACACTTATGCGTATGACTTTTGACTTTGTGATCCTTCCCACCTTTGCCGTTTTTATTTAAATATAAATTACACGATTGAAATGAAATTCTTGAGAAAATGTTTTTATAATAATAATAATAATAGTAATAATAATAATGATAACAATAACAGTAATCTTTATTATCCTTGAGGAACTTGTTTTTCAGTTGTGCATTACAAAAAATATAATATATGATTAGGGCAAACATTTGTACAATAGTACACAAGATATACCCTCATACCAAGTTTAAAGGGAGACTATATTATTCCTAAATTAAAGGGCAACAACTCATGAAAAATATTTTTAAAATAGCAGAAAGATTAATTTTCGACTATACTTTAATTTTTTTTACATGTAACATTTGTTTTAAATTGTATATTTATTGTACTAATCAGTTATTATGTTATTTATACACGTCTTTCATTATTTGTTACTATTTTGATATGTCAGTGACTTCAGGCCCATACTATATGGCGCCGTGAGATCATGTCTCAATTTTTTTGTGAGAGTGCAATCCATTAAATTGGCCACAAACACATCTTATAAACCATGTATTCATAAGTCTTCACGTATTGAGACCGTTAAATTACAGAAGACTTAAGTGATAGCGTCGCTAGTGTTGGTATCACCCGTGGCGATTAATTGTCCCCCCTTCCAAACCATCCTTTAGAAAAATAACATTTTCGTTTAAAAGTAGTCGTAATTTTATAAACAGAATCTGATAATACTATCGAATCCAAACCAATACAAAAATCCTCTTAAATGTATACAACTTTTGTTAAAAAAAAAAAAAAAGCTCCAGTGAAACTGCTTATGTAAAACATTGATGTCGTCCCATGATTTATCTAGCAACCATAACAACCCGTACACCTCCTAGCGACGCCTCTGCAAATATGATGAAGTAAACCTTTGTGACAATGTCAAGTGCGATGCACTTCAAAAAACCACTTCGTTCCTTGATACTTTTCAATCACCTCAATGGACCAACATTTGGTTCCGTCCCCTTGACGAGGCTAATATTTCTGTTTCGTTGTTAGCCTTGTTAATCACGGGGGTCAGGAACCGATGTCATGTTACATCTTCAGGTCACTGTGACCCACTAAGTCATGATTCACTGTCAGTGACTGTCTAAGTGTCAAAATGACCGAACGAGTCTTGCTGTCACTGGCCAGCAGTGATGATGTCATGTGACCAATTAAGATTTGATATCAAATTTCTGTGACATAGTTTCTAAGAAGACAAGTGTTGTTGTTTATTTTGTGTTCCACTTAAGTATGACCACAAATATTCCCGTGGCCACACTGACAAAGCTGTGTCCTTATCAAACTTGTATATAGTAAACACGCTTTTCGTTTACTCAACGAAAATGTATTTTAAATTTAAAAATTAAGTAGGTGAGGAAACAACAGAAGTTTATATTTGTTTTTTGTGTATGTGTGTTTTATAATTTTCCACGATAAATGTATATTGCCTTAATATTACGTCTTGCTTTATATACAAACAAAGCTCTCTCTTTTTCATATGCATAGATAGATAGATAGATAGATAGATAGATAGATAGATAAATAGATAGATAGATAGATAGATAGATAGATAGATAGATAGATAGATAGGTAGACAGACAGACAGACAGACAGACAGACAGATAGATAGATAGATAGATAGATAGATAGATAGATAGATAGATAGATAGATAGATAGATAGATAGATAGATAGATCTAATTGTGCATGTGTGTTTAACATGAAACTCTGGGCATAAATGGCAGTTCACTTTGATCTTATCTCTATACTATATACCATGTAACACTGAGATATTTATAGCTATTATTTAGTTTACTATTTAGTATAACTATCATCATTAAAATCACCTTACGCATTTTTATTATACATTTCTTTTTTCCTGATTAAACAATAAACATTTTCTTCGCTTTTTGTTTCTTGTATCAAAAGCTGAAAACTTTCGAGTGTGAAGGTTCACGTTTCATGTGACATATATAGTTTGTCACTTTAGTCCTATGGGTGCCTGGGTTGATATCAACAAGGCTGTTGGGGGGGGGGGAGGTTCTCTTCCATCAACGTCAGTGCAATGAACTGGATTGTTGTGCAACAATTAGGTGGAGGGGGGTGTCTGTTTTGTTTAGCTAACGGACTAATTGTCTCCATCCGTGTACCACTTTCAGATTGATATAATATATACTTCTAATACAGATAACTCTGTCTCGACTTCGTCGGTTCACAATAACTTCAGTTATATCCCTTGGTCATAATTTTAGGTACTCTAATATTTGTTAGCTACAAGCCTTAACTCCCAAAAAGGTGAGACGGGTCCTTAAGTAGGTCTCAACACTCCCGACAACGTTATTCTGCCTTAACGTGGCACTCTGGTGGAAAAGATTACTTGAGGAAGTGGTTAGGCTAAATGAATATCAAAACAAAACTCCTGTGGTTGTGTCTAATGGAATGCGAGAGTTTTCCCATTGCACAGTGCGGAGTTGAAAGACAGCTTCCACGTCCCTGTCGATAATCCAAGGAACCGTTACACTAATGGCGAGTCCGCTGGATAGTCTTAAGTGCTGAGCCGAAGGCTCTTCGAGCACTAAGTTTGAAAAAAAAAACCTGTCTGAATCCGTCCGAGAACAAAAACAAACAGTAAAAAAAAAAAAAAACCTGCGGACCACAGGCCTGTCTGGTAGCGACCCGCGCCGCGCAAGTTACTTTGCCTCAACGTGGCGCCGGCGTGGAAACGGCTCACTAGGGGAGGTGAGCTAGGCGAAAAAGTAACAAATAGGACTCCCGTGGGGGTGCCTACGGGAAAGACGAGAGTCTGCCCATTGCACTGCGCGGAGTTGTAAGAGAGCTCCCACAAACCGTCAACAAATCCATGCGCTGTTCCTCAAGGGACCGTCTCATCAATGGCGGATTCTGCACAGTTAGCTTGGTACAACGAAGGTAAATGGTGGAGGCCCCTGGTGCCACCGAGTGGTATTGGAAACAGCAATGCTCTATAAGCATTGACTCGGGTCGCTCCCAAACAGGCCTGTTGGTCCGCAGGTTTGTTTTTTTTTACTGTTTGATTTTCGGGCAGTGAGGTCAGACAGGTTTTTTTTCAAACTTAGTGCTCGAAGAGCCTTCGGCTCAGCACTTATGACTATCCAGCGGTAGCGACCCGAGTCAATGCTTATAGGGCATTGCTGTTTCCAATAACACTGGGTGGTACCGGGGGCCTCCACCAAATACCTTCATTGTACCAAGCTAGCTGTGCAGGATCCGCCATTGATGAGACGGTCCCTTGAAGAACAGCGCATGGATTTGTGACAGTTTGTGGGAGCTTTCTTACAACTCCGCACCGTGAAGGGGCAGAATCTCGTCCGCCCATGGGCACCCCCTCGGGAGTCATATTTGTTATCCTTTTGCCTAGCCACTTCCTCTAGTGAGCCGTTTCCACGAGAGCGCCACGTTGAGGCAGGATAACGTGCTCCCGATGGCGAATCCTGCACGTTAGCTTGGTACAACATAGACAAATGGCCGGTTTCACCTTATATTCGGCCTTCATCCATGCGCCCGGAGTGCCAGATAGATCGGAAATGGTAATGTTTTACATAGACAAAAACTTGCACGTCTTCCTGACAGAATGGTTGTTCAAACAGGCTTACACTTCTTTTGGCGGTCACACGGTCATAGCACTGACCTGCCACGTCTCACCCTGCGCATTTTAGACCTGCAGATAAGACACAGATATATATTAATAGTGTTGTTGTTTTTTAAATGAATAGGTGCCGGCACTCAGTGATGGATTGCCTAACCTTTAGCTAGTAATAAATTAATAATAAACGTAAAAATATAAGAAAAACTATTTTTCCCAACATTTTAAATTGTACCGGTACCGTCACAAAAAAAAGCACTAAATATATATATATATATTCTGTGGCATTTTACGTCTCTAGAGACGATCTTTTCCCCTTGCAAGCTCTTGTGTGACTAAAGAGGCCGATCCTTGATACACAGCTGCGATCGCAGGTTGGGCATATGTAGTCACCAGGCGCCGTTGCACTTTCACCCTTCTTTCTGCTTCTGTTGTGTATGGCATCTGCAATCAAAGACCCCTTCTTTATGCTCTCTCTCCAAGTGGATCTATCTTGTGCCACCTCTTCCCAGTTGCTGGTGTCGATCTTAAAGAGCTTCATGTCCCGTTTGCATACATCTGTATAACGTAAGAGTGGACGACCAGCGGCTCTTCTGCCTTCTATTAGATCGCCATACAGAATATCCTGTGGGAGTCGACCTACTGGCATTCTACGAACGTGGCCAAGCCAGCCAAGGCGTCTGCTGCTGATAACAGAGCGGATGTCCTGGCAACCTGCTCTTTGTAACACTTCCTCGTTGGTTATCTTATCTTGCCACCTTATTTTAAAGATCCGCCTTAGGCATCGGAGGTGGAAGACATTCAGCTTTTTTTCCTGCCATGAGTATGTTGACCACGTTTCACTTCCGTATAGCAAGGTGCTCAATACACAGGTCCGGTAAACTAGAGCTTTAGTGCTGTTAGTCAGCAATATGTTGTCCCAGACTCTTTTCTGCAACCGTGACATGGTGGCCATTGCCTTGGCTATCCTGTTGTTAATGTCATTATCCAGTAGAGTGTTGTTGGATATGATGGAGCCAAGGTAACAAAAGTTGTCTACGATCTCTAGTGGTTGGCCATTAATGTTTATTTGAGGTGCAGCATTAGTGTTTTGTACAAGTACCTTAGTCTTGCCCTGACTGATGTTTAAGCCGAACTTCTGGCAAGCAGCAGATAGTTTGTCAACTAGAAACTGTAGCTGGGTATCAGAATCAGAGATGTAATCTACAGTTCGGCAATCACCGCCTTTGGGCCTCAAAAACACAAAAATGCAGACTGGTTTGAGGCAAATCTAGCACTTATGGAACCTTGCATCGAGAAAAAGCGATCTGCACACCTCGCTCACAAGACAAAGCCTAGTCCAAAATCTTTGCAGGCCTTCAAAAGCGCTAATAAAGAGGCGAAACAAATGGCTAGACAGTGTGCAAATAACTTTTGGAGGGATACCTGCAACAAAATCCAAGAAAGTCTCTACTCAGGAAATAGTAAAGCTCTGTTTGATGGCATTAAAGCGGCTCTGGGTCCAGGAGTGTCAAAGCCTGCCCCCCTTCTATCCAAATCTGGAGAAAAGATTACAGATCAAACCAAGCAGCTAGAACGATGGACAGAACACTGCCTCGATGTCTATGCCACACAGAATACAGTAGACGATGCCGCCCTGGCTTCTCTACCAGATCTTCTAGTATTGGAATGCCTAGATGAGCTTCCGAGCCTTAGTGACCTCAAAAAAGCAATTAACTGCATGAAAAATAGAAAATCTCCAGGAAGTGATGGTATCCCAGTGGAAGTAGTTAAAGCCAACGAATCACTCCTGCTCCCCGAACTCTATACTCTCCTCTGCCGTTGTTGGGAAACAGGTCATGTCCCTCAAGACATGCGTGATGCTACTATTGTCACAATATACAAGAACAAGGGGGATAGGAGTGACTGCAACAACTATAGGGGTATCTCTCTCCTCAGTATAGTGGGCAAGATCTTTGCTAGAGTGGCACTATCTAGGCTGCAAGTGATAGCTTCTAGAGTCTACCCCGAGTCTCAGTGTGGATTCAGGAGTGGTAGATCCACTATAGATATGATATCTTCTCTACGACTACTGCAGGAGAAATTCAGAGAGAGAGACAGACCCCTTTACATTGTTTTTGTTGATTTGACTAAAGCCTTTGATATGGTCAGCAGAAGTGGCCTCTTCAAACTTCTAAAGAAAATAGGTTGCCCTCCCAAATTAGTGAGGTTCATTGAGTGCTTCCATGAGGAAACTAAATGCACTGTCAAATTTAATGGAGCCCAATCAGCACCTTTTGAGGTCTGCAGTGGTGTCAAGCAGGGATGTGTGCTCGCACCCACTCTGTTTGGCATATTCTTCTCCTGTCTACTGCATTACGCATTCAACGACATAAACGATGGTGTGTTTCTCCATACAAGATCCTCTGGAAAGCTATTCAATGTTTCAAGGCTGCGGGCTAAAACCAAGGTCAGGAGGTTACTCATCAGGGAACTCCTGTATGCTGATGATGCAGCTATATATGTGTTTATATTTTTATATATATATATTATAAACGCTGACCTAAAAATAGCTAAATAGCTTGAGTCAGTGGGACTGTGACCTTGACATTAAAATACTACAAAGATCGTCGCTATTGTAACCTTGCCCTTGATCCGTGACGCAACTGAAGCTATCAATGTTGGCCCAGACATTATTTTTCTTTGAGGTCAGTTATTTTTAGCGGTGTTCTCTGGATTCTATTTCTAAATGTTGGGATCTACTTTAAAAAAAAAATGTGTAAATACAATACATTTTCTCTTCACGTCTTCTTCGTTTTGTGGTGTCCATACCTTCCCTCCCCCCTTCTTTCTCATACTAACTCTGACAATTATGAAACAAAAAATGTTCTGCGGTTTTTAGTACTTATACTTAGGGTTAGGCCAAGAAAAATAAGCTGTTCTCAAACGACGTGCTGCACTTCCCTGAGTTGGTGCTACGCCCTAAGTAGGGAGGGGGTGCAAGCTGCTTTGCTTAGTTTTGTTTTTCTAAGGGAATGTTGCTTTTTTTTTTTTTAGTGTTGTCATATATCCTTTTTGGGGCGCGGTGGTTGAATGGTTAAAGCGCTTAGCTTCCGAACCTGAGGTCCTGGGTTCGAATCCCGATGAATACTGGGATTTTGAATTTCGGGATTTTTAGGGCGCCTCTAGTCCACCCAACTCTAATGGGTATCTGACTTTGGGGAAAGTAAAGGCGGTTTTTCTGGCCACATAAAATATAACACCATGCTCGTTAACCGTTGGCCAAAAAAAAAGATGACCCTAACATCATCTGCACCATAGATCTTAAGGTCTGAAGGGGGACACTTTAGTTACTTTTTACCAGATATCCATTTGAGAGGTACTCATTTGTTTGGGAAGCTCCAAGAGCCAGTTTGTTCGAGAGTAGTCATCATGTAATGCCTGAACTCTGACCTGTAATGTCGTGACCTTTGGGATGTGGAGACCAACTTGGCTACGAGCTATTGGTCTCCACTGCTGAAAGGTTGCGAAGTCAATGTTGGGACTTACTATAACGAATGGTCTCGGTTTTGATTCCATCGTACTGCGTAATAAAGATTTACCCGGAACAGGTATAAGATAAAATGTGCAGCCATTTTGCCCAGCTGGCAGGAGTTGACATCTACAAGAAGAGAGTTCTCACGTTGGCCGCGGGGCACACACGTGAGAACCAAAGAGAAGCCCTTGTAGAAGACAGACGTAAAGAGAACTTAAATAGACACTTGTTGCAGCCAAGAATGTTGCGGCTGCCGATACGGATACCTGTTTTGCGAAGCCATATAAAATATTATAGTCATCGTCCATCTTTGGAACTTAAGACATTTCCGGTTATTGTTATGTTGCTAAGGTAAATAAAAGCTTTAGAAGTAAAACATTGGCAGTCGAGACTTCGGCGGAGGTTAACCTAAGGTTGTTACACCATTTATAAAGCCTGAGTTCTATGATTCAGTCTTGGGGGGAAATATGGTGGGAATGGGTCGTGACACTGAAAGGGCGTGAAGATTGTTTCAATTGAAAACGTGGGACAGCTGTAACATATTAGCGTAGTAAATATTATCACGTGATAGGAGAAGGTAACTTCGTGCGTAGGAGTGGGTTAACGTGACCTTGGTATAAAAATAAAAAAGGAACACAAGTGTCTCTGCAGATGACGTCACCTTATTTTTTCCTCTGATTTTTATTTAAAAATAGCCTGCGCCATTGTGCACTAAAAAAAAAAAAGTAAAGTATCCCCTTCAGACCTTGCGATCTATGGGGCAGATGATGTTAAGGTCATCTGTTTCTTTGGCTGACGGTTAACGAGCAGGGTGTTATGTGGCAAGCGCAACGACCAACCGCATTTACTTTCCCCAACTAAAGTCAGGTACCCATTAGAGTTGGGTGGACTCAGGGGCGCCCTAAAAATCCCGAAATTCAAAATCCCAGTCTTCACCGGGATTCGAACCCAGGACCTCAGGTTCGGAAGCCGAGCGCTTAACCATTCGACCACCGCGCCCCCCTAAAGTTGAACATTAAAAAAACCTTAACTGAGGACAAGGTTCGTAATGTGGAGAGGAAGGTGGTGCAAGGTGGACATATTGCCCCGGGCACCACTCAGAGGGGCACCACTCAGAGGGGCACCACTCAGAGGGGCACCACTCAGAGAGGCACCACTCAGAGGGGTACCACACGCAGAGGGGCACCACTCAGCGGGGCACCACTCAGAGGGGCACCGATCACAGGGGCACCAATCACAGGGGCACCAATCACAGGGGCACCACTCAGAGTGGCACCACACGAAAGGGAAGCCAAAATAGCTAAAGGCCAATACGATTCTTGCGATTTTCTTTTTCCAAAGTGTTTTGAACTAACAACCCTATTCACACAGATCTAATTACTTATTTAAGAGTCGCGGTGGCTGAGCAGTAAAGCGATTGGTTTCTGAACCGGAGGTCCCGGGTTTCAATCCTGGGGAAGTCTGGGATCCTTGTGCGCCTCTGAGTCCGCCCATCTCTAATGGGTACCTGACATTAGTTGGGGAACAGTAAAGGCGGTTGGTCGTTGGGCTGGCCACATGTTACGCTCGTAAACAGTAGGCCACAGAATCAGATGGCCTTTACATCATCTGCTATATGGAATACAAAGCGCCGCGTCAATAGGCCTATAAGTACATAACCGTGTTTTCAATGTATAAATCTACTAGTAATAACACATCTGCTAATAGAATACAACCCAGTGAACAGTATATGATTTAATTTGTTATAACACTTCAATACAATAAAAGACGTTTTTTTAATTCTAGATTCTTAACCTACAATCTTTTTTTTTTTGTTTGTTATAGTTTTTCTTTTGTATGTGTGTTGTTTCAACTTTAAGACCAGCATTCCTAAGGCTCTGTGAATTACCCACTCGGAGGGTACCAACTAGGTGATGTCATACTTTGGCCTACATCGAAGAGGTCTATTTGTTTATTTGTGTATATATTACTTATTAGATCCGGTTTTATTTCTAGCGGCCCCCGAAAGGGGAATAGACGCTATTTATTTTGTATGGTTGTCTGTCGGTCCGTCTGTCCGTCCGTCCCGTTTAGATCTGGTAACTAAAAAAAAAACTTATTGAAAATCCGATATCATGATATTTTAGCCCATTCAAAGTTCTGATGCATCGGCTACTTTTAATTTTTAAAATCAACTATGCAAGCAGCTTTTTCATAGAAATACACCATTTTTATAACTATTCACTAATAATTGTAACAAACTCGGAAGCTCTTTAGTAAGGGTAACCACATATTAGAATATTTATATAACACATTTTCAATCGGTTATTGATTTTTTGTTAAACAAATTTATTTTGCAATTGTATTGCTAAGTTAAGTAAGATCTGTCATACCGCTACATTTACAAAATAAAATGTTTACTTCTGTTTTGAAAGAGAAATAAACTATTTAGTATGCATTTTTTTAAAACATAATTTAATAATAGGCTTGTCTTCGAATCCGAAGATTAGTGAGGAATACAGTGTTTCCTGTGGCTGTGCAGTCCCAGCTGTGACCTACATATTTTGCCACATCCAGGGCAAGCAAAACCATTGTCCGCAGGTGGTCGGTTTAGATTTTCTTTTCGTCGTCTGCGTTTGTCCTCGGCGGCAGATTCTACTAAAGAAAGATTTCAAAAGAAATATACCGAAATGTTATATTATTTATTTCTTGAGGCTTTGAATAAGAGATAGTCCCTTTACAGAACAATTAGATACTCGGTAATCATTAAATGACATCAATTAGGCCAGGTTCATTTTGAATTTCTCCTTCACTTTCACCTATCCTTTGGTCTATTGGACCGTTGGGGCACCACACAAGATCCGTCAACCTTCTTTTTTCATTCTTCTCTGTCATATGCCTTGATAGAATTGTATTCTGATATTCTTTCCGAAAATATTAAAACCTGTCTTTTTGCCTGCCTGCCTTCGAGGGACGATTTTGAATTTCTGTTTCCACACAAACTGTCTTTGTAACCTTGTTTATAATGTTTTACTATTTTTAAACCTTCCTCCCTGGTAATCAGTGGCGTAGCCAAGGAGGGGGAGAAGGGGGGAGAATTTGAAAATCCCCCCGGGCCTCCACTTGAGGGGGGCCCCAAATGAGTGTTTTTTTACATTAAAAACTAAGTATTAAGCAAAATGTAGGGGCCCCAATGGAGGTAAGTGCCCCCGGGCCCCCAAACGATGGAAAATTTCTAGCTACGCCCCTGCTGGTACTGATCTCCTACAGGATGGTAAGAAACTGGCAGCGAGACAGGGATCGAACTTGAAAACATCGTAAGCCTGAATCCGAAGCGCATACCATAAGACTATCAGCCAGGTCTTTTGAAACAATTACAATAATAATAAAAGGCAACGTCTTCCCTTTAGAAGATTAAGGAAGGCCGCACTATTATATGACTTCGCAAACCCAGTTGCGACCTGCATATTTTTCCGCATTTCTTCCTGACAAAGCCGTTATGCACCGGCGGTCTATTCAAGTTTTCTTTTCGTCTTCCGCGCCGATTATATTAAGCATAGTATCAATTAGTTTGATTCTGTCATTCAATTAAATTTGTAAATAGATCTAGACTAACAATAGCAAATCTGTGCGATTATAAAAATATTTTTACCTATTGTTTTCGTTTAGCTCAACTTCATACTTTTAGATTTCTCAATGCGCTCTGAACTTGCTATTTTCTTTTTCCAATGTGTTTTGAACTAACAACCCTATTCACACAGATCTAACTACTTATTTAAGAGTTGCGGTGGATGAGCGGTAAAGCGCTTGGTTTCTGAACAGGAGGTCCCGGGTTTCAATCCTGGGGAAGTCTGGGATTTTTATTTCGGGATCCTTGTGCGCCTCTGAGTCCACCCATCTCTAATGGATACCTGACATTAGTTGTGGAACAGTAAAGGCGGTTGGTCGTTGGGCTGGCCACATGTTACGCTCGTAAACAGTAGGCCACAGAATCAGATGGCCTTTACATCATCTGCTATATGGAATACAAAGCGCCGCGTCAATAGGCCTATAAGGAGGGGGGGTAGGAGGAACGAGGTGTCTGAGTAAATATAAACTGCCTTAATTCAAACACGAGGCTTCCGTCTTCTCAAGTCTCCTCAGGCGGACACACTTACTAGAGAATTGCTGATGGAAAGAGAAGGTTGTATAGTCATCTATTGTTTCAAACTTTAAAGTAAAGTATAAATTGGACTAATTCAACTTATACCATAACATCAGTCACGTACAATTTCTTTCCCTTGTTAAATTCAAAAAAAAAATATTAATTAGCGATAGTCAATTAATTGATTGTTTAATTTTGTAAATGGATTTTCGTTTCGTGTGCAAAATTTCATCCTGGTCCGATATTAAGTGTGTAAGAAATAATTGAGAATGGAAGTTAGT
Source organism: Biomphalaria straminea (assembly GCA_021533235.1). Taxonomy (NCBI): domain Eukaryota; kingdom Metazoa; phylum Mollusca; class Gastropoda; family Planorbidae; genus Biomphalaria; species Biomphalaria straminea. The sequence goes on from JADKLZ010000687.1 coordinate 1,444,209, forward strand.
GAAATAACTCGTAGAAACGTTTGACCAAACCAGAGAGAGTGAGTTGATAGAAACTTTGCAAAACGAAGAGAAGAAAAAAGAAATCGAACCTAAAGAGAAAAGTTACCTGTTATCTGTTACTTGTTACCTATCCCTTAGTCTTCACCAAGCAAGACTTGTAAACCGTCTTTCTCCATTCTTCTCTATCCTTTGCCCTGTTTAGAACTTCTTTCAATGGTAGGCACGTCCATTCTTTAATGTTGTCTTGCCATCGCTTTCTCTGTCTGCCTCTTCTTCTTTTTCCTGGTACTGTTCCCTGGAGGAAGGTCTTTGCGAGCCTCGAAGATCTTGTTACATGGCCATACATTTTGAGCTTGCGGTTTTTCACAATAGTTAGCAGGTCATCATGGGGTCCGATCACTTCTTTTTTACTTTCTTACTTTTCTCATGGGGTGCAGCGATCGGATCCCATGAGAAAAGTACGAAAGTAAAAAAGAAGATAACCTAGAGAGGTTTTTAATTAAGAAACATAATAATAATAATAAAACACTATCTATTACAGAGCATTTACATGCTATAATAGACGTTTCAGCCTGCTTTTAGCTGAATATACAACACATATGAGTCAGCTAAGCTTCAATTGCATAAAGATTATTATATACTTTTGAAAAAAATTTTGCTTATCTATATTTTCGGTTCGAATCCCTTGCGGATACGCCGTACTAAATTATTTCCTTTTAAAACTAGAGAGAGAAAAAAAATCATTGTACAGCAAACGGAAAACATACAAGCTGCTAAATAGTTTTTAAAAAAAAAAGCTGTAGCAGAAGAATTCGCAGAAATATTTTTTTTTAATTTATAAATGAAATCGTCCCACAAGCCTCTGTACAAAGCACGTGATCACCACGTGACTTGTGCTAGTGTGACATTGATAGTTCCTTTTTGAAATTGTGTCTATTGACTTGCAGTTGTATAGTGGAGCGCTCAACATTCCGCTCTCGTAATGTATCAACAACTTGTATAGAACACTTTTTTTTTTAAATTGCCACCGCTGCTTTTCAACAAGATACCTGCTGCTCGCTGGTTGTCAATATTGATTTAGTCTGTCCTCTGGTTGAGAGCCGTAATCTCCAAACAAAACAGTTTATGTAAAACCTAGCTCCAACTATTTCTCTGCCAAAGGCAGTCTATATTTTGATGAGCTTATGGGTGGTCGACGTAACAGAGGGTGCCCCACGGAAACGTTTTAAAGACCAGCTTAGGCGCCTACTTGCTTTAACTGACATTGAAGAGAGCACCTGGTTGCATACGGCTTTAAACGAGACAGCTGGAGGTCACTCACGAAGGCCGCAGGATACACATTTGAGACTAAAAGAAAATCCGCCGCCGAGGACAGACGTAGACTTCGAAAAGAAAAACTTAATCGACCACAGGCGGAAAATGGCGGTGGTTACGGCAAAATATGTAGGTCACAGCTGGGGCTGCGTCGCCACTTGAAATACTGCTTTTTTCATTAATATTCGGACTGAAGACAAGCTTTATGATCTGTGCTGAAAAGAACACAAAAGATTCCAAGTCATCAACGTCAGTTGTTGAAGTGTTTTGTTTTCAGGGGCGTAGCTGGCCAGAGTCAGGGTAGACCCCGACATAGCTTTAGGAAACATAGATCGTGTGAAACACAGCTAATAGGACTAATTGATGACTTTTCAAAAGGTTTAGATAATAGTGAACAAATAGATGCTATCTTACTAGATTTTCCCAAAGCTTTTGACAAAGTTCACCACCATAGTTTGCTTAAAAAATTAAAATATTTTGGTATTGATGGTCCATTGCATCAGTGGATTAAAGATTTTCTGATAGGAAGAGAACAAACTGTAATAATAAATGGCTCTAAATCAACATCAATAACAGTAAACTAAAGTGTACCTCAAGGAACAGTCTTAGGTCCACTAGTAAAAAGAAGAAAAAAGTCCCCTTTCAGACCTTGTGATCTATAGGGCAGATGATGTAAAGGTCATCTGATTCTGTAACCTTCGGTTAAGGACGGTGTCATGTGGCCAGCACAACGACCAACCGCCTTTACTTTCCCCAACTAATGTCAGTTACCCATTAGAGCTGGGTGGACTCAGAGGCACACAAGGATCCCGAAATAAAAATCCCAGTCTTCACCAGGATTCGAACCCAGCTCCCTCCGTTCAGAAGCCAAGCGCTTTACCGCTCAATCACCGTTAAGTATAATACATAATCACATAAGTCTTCAGGTAGCAGGCGTTTACTTTATTATCATAAAACAGAATAATAATTCACTGGCAATCCCAGCCATAAAACAGTTCATATAATGAATATCCAATCTTCATTGAAATATCCAAAGTACATTTAACATCAGATCACGCAATCAACTAACTAGATGTCCTTTCAGCTTCAGGACATGGTCACTAACGCCTCTTACCCTGTGGTCAACTCTCTAATCATGTGACCGATTTCCCATCATTCCACTGTGGGCTCCCTTATTCCACGTGAAACATCATATTCTTCATAAACCAAATAATGGTAAGACAATGTCAAACCTTGGTCTGCTAATCCGCGTAAAATATTACACCTTTTATTTTACTTTTAATCTTTAATCTACCAAATAATCGTCGGAATTAGGGTACCGAGTAGAAAGGGAAGATCCTAAATTTGCCATGAACACGCTCTCTCGTTTAGTCCGCACACTGGCTGTGGGCGTGTTCTGTCACTCGAGCTGACGGAATGACAGAGCGAGGTTTTATGTGCTTGAGAGTTGATCTTTATCGATATCGATAGAAATATTGCTACAGCAGTTTTAATTCTTTGGACAGTTTAATCAATCAACAAACAGTAGCCTGATAGATTTGTGATTGTTTCCTTTTTTCATTTCCCTTCGTGCAACTTAGAAGGTATATATAAATATGAAGGTAAGTAGCCGTTTTTATAATCAATTATACATACATATGGCCTCCTTCAGTCAAGAAACGATAATGCATCATCTCATGGGAATGAGATGAATGCCTGGGCATTATCTGTGGTCAGAACGATGTCGCTCACACATCAGCAACCCCCCCCTTCTCCACGCATAAGAAGTGGACCAAAGGAACGGCAAGTGTCGATACAGTTTAGGGTCAGCGGCGTCGCGGGCTCTGCCAGGGTGCAAATCTTCAGGCTCATATTAGTTTTACGACTGAGTTTTTCTTCTAAATGGGTAGCCAGCCATGCATAACGGGCCCCTCCTGCCCGAAACTTACTGCCCGAAACTTACTGGTTAAGGTGCTCGCCTTCACAATTCCGCCGGACTCAATACATGAGCCACACGTGAAGGCCGGGAGTCGGACTGGTTGTCAGAGGCTATTTGAGACACATGCCATTGGGAAGCATTTTATAGGTAGTGAAGTGCTTATATCCATTTCTGGCAATGACAACCTTGGGGAACCTAATAATAATATCTATGTATTTCTACAATATTATTACATGATTATTGAAACTAATTCATCGCTATACGATTTGATACCTCTACAGATACAAAATTTAACGACTGTAAAGAAAATACAATCAACATAATTGGGTAAACACTACTATTACTTTGGCTCGTCGGGCTTTCTTATACGTATGTGTCTAATACCCTCTACTTGTCGATCGGTTTAGGGTGACTAATAGGATTAGAATTTAATGAAGAACTCTCTATACAAGCCTCAAGATAAAAATGAAATGACTGCAACAAACATGTTACGATTGGTAAAGGAGTTAAACTGTAAGGTAGTCTTAATCCCCCATTTTTTTTCGTTCCATTCCTTGATTTTTAATTTATCTTTTGTTGAAATTCAATGTTCCATGCAAATTATAACAATATAACGCTTTCGTCACGCATCAATACTTTTGTTGGTTTTCTTTTTCTTTGTACGAGTTTGTGCCAGAATTCAATAGACCAGACAGCCAGGTGACAAAGTTTATAAAAGTTCAAATTTCCTACACTACAAAAACGTGTCGTTTCCTATTTCCATTCATTTTCATGTATATCAAATTATCATAAGCTCTTCTATCTTTTGTTGACCCAGAAAGTGTTGCGCCCCATTTCGCTTCATCGGGCATAAGTTTCATGTCAACGCACAGAAATGATAAACCAGGGATTCTCAGCCTCTGGATCGTGACCCCCCCCCCTTTTGAGGGTCGATTGACGTTTTGCCTGGGGTCGTCTAAAACCATCGTAATTCTGGATTCTTTTTTGTCTATTCTTCTATTGCTTTGGGTGTGTGGGGGTCGCTGAAGAGTCTGGGTATGTAAAATGTGCCGCTGAGTTTAAAAGGTTGAGAGCCGCGATGAAAGACTAAGAAAAAAGAAACATGACGGAAAAGGAATTACATTAAATGAGGCCTTGTGTCTACAATATATCAAGCAAAATATATGATGGAATAAGCTAATTTAGGAAGAACTCCACATTTACAACCATATATCTCAACAATGTAGAGTTTATTTCCCTTTTTACCAATAGTTAGTTGAATAAGGATGATTACCATGATGACCTGTTAACCAATGTCAAAATCGTAAACTTAAACTCTATGGCCGCATCACAAGGTCTTCAGGCAGGGCATAAACCTTCCTTCAGGGAACAGTATCAGGAAGAAGAGGAAGAGGAAGACAGATGGAAAAATGGAAAGACAACATTAAAGAATTGACAGGCTTGTTATTGAATGAAATTCTTTCCAAGGCATAAGAACAGATTGGAAAAGGGAAAGACGGTTGACAAATCTTGGGTCAATAGTGTTAAAATATAATTAAGTATTGTCTATACAAGCATCAAAAAACGTTAGAACTACTTCGTACAAGTGCTCTTTCAGTTAAATGAACTAAGGCATAGTTGACGGTGAATGTAATTGACTAATTAATTAATTTAAAAAAATGATTCATGTTTTGTTAGATACAATAAATAATTGTGAAAAGTTTCAAGTTGATCCAAGAATGGATGTAGGACAAATAACGAGCTAAAAAATTTAGGAGACAGACAAACTGACAGACAAACTGTCAAAGTGGCTTAAAGTTTGCGAAAAGAGTATCCCTTTCGGACATTGCGCTCTATGGCTGCTCATCTTTTCCCCTAGCCAAACGACTAACGAGGGTACCGTGTGGCCAGTAAATTGTCAATCTCATTTATTTCTCTAAATTACGTCAAGTAACAATCAAGAGTTAGTTGGACCCAGGGGGGCTTCCTAAAACTCCATTATCAATGTCTTCACCTGGATTCAAAACCACGCGACATCAACCCCAGGCCTTCCCGGTTCGGAAGTCAAGTGATTTACAACTCAGCCACCGCGCTCCATTAACATAAGAGAACGAAGCAAAGATGATAAGACAACGAACACTTGCACGGTAGCTCAGTTTTCTCATGCCATCAGCATCAAGTAATGCTTTCGGGTGCCGCCACTGCCTCATTAATACAAATATCTCCCAAGACTTGTGTAATGGGGCTAACAGCACAATGCTGTAACCGGCAATTACCGTCTCGGTAACGGCTGATATTCAAACTCGCCCCCTGTACTCCATTGTTGAAAAAAATCGTTTGCAGTGAAAAGAAGTATCTATTAATCTATGAATCTATTCAAGAAAAAGATTAAGAACTATCTTTTTTCATTAAGAACTATCTTTTTTTAGATCAGTTTGTCATTTTAACTCACTTCTTTGTGTCTGTTAGATTCTGACTTCGACTTAAGCCTTCCTTTTGTTTGCTAACAGCGCAATGTACCAAATTGTAATGGTTGTTTATCAGCCTATTAAACGTACGAGTGCGTATGTCCGTGTTTTACGAGCTTTGTCGACTCATAAATATTTGTTAGAGGGCTACATGACAGAAAACGTCATGTATCTACAGCTTGTCAGAAGGTAGTTTTGTAAAGCTGATGGTTTTGTAATTGGATATCAGGATTTTTCTGTATGATATTAAAATTATCCTAAGACAGATGCAGGTTAATGTTATAAGAAAACCTAAGGCGAAAGGGCTTTAAAAATTTATGTTTTTTTTTTAAAGTCAGATTTGTTAAAAGACAAACTGTCAAGTTTGAAAAGCAACGAATTCGAAGTAACTGTGAAGTGTTGTTTCGGGTGTTCCTTACATTTTGAAATTAATGTCATCCTAGCCCAAACTTCCCGCAAGACGACAGGGTATGGCGGCAGGGGCAGGACAAGAACCCAAGACCACCGAGGCCATCGAACGACAGTTCAGTGCACATACCACATGACCAGGCAGCCATTAAGTCTTCCAACAATCGAGTTAGTTTGCAAGTTCCTATTGTCTGGAGCTTTTCTGAGATTGTTAGGTTTGTAATTACAGGTTCCAAACGTTCCTTACAAAAAATAAAAATATCTACATTCTGGCCTAAATCTTCTGCTAGCCAGCCGACTGTGGACAGATTTTCAATTCGGTGCCATCTGAAGCGCATAGCCCATAACTCAGCAGCCATTGTTTATGGTGTTTAGTTTACATGTGGTATGTTATTGGCGGTCGTTGATGTGTAGCTTCAAATTGCTTGTTGACAACTAAACCGCTGTAGGCGTATTATGACTAGCAAAACTTAAATATAATAAATTGAATGACTTCTTTGTGGACAAAATTAAATAGAAATAGAACTTATGTTACATTATAGACAAAATCACTTGAGATGAAATAAACTAATATTTTAAACAAATATATCTCACTATCAAAACACGTCTTTACACTGTGTGTCATCCCGGACTTGTCTCTCTGTGGCGAGGTTTTTAATTATATATTATAGTAGCGGGTCCAGGAGAGATCCGAATGGAAGAATGTGTGCAAGCAGGCCAGAGCCCTTCAAGGGCTGTAGCGCCACTGGGATGGATAGTAGCGGGTCGTTTACTCTAGGGGAAGTAATTTTGAGCTTTCCCCGCTAACATAAGTAAAAAATTTTTACAGGCACACTACGAGCTAACAATGAGAACAAATTGAACAGACTAAATAGTAATATATAAAATATTGAATAAAACAATTATAATTAACAATGGGGTTTTAATGTAGTAATTTCATCACTGATTGCTAAGTGAGGAGTGGATAAGAGTCTCTATTTTCGTTGCTTATCTTTCTTTCTTTGTAGTTGACTGGCCGCTGGACTTATCTGGTTGATATTGTGGAGAACTTGAAGCTGATCGGCTTGTATAGTCGAAGTTTAACTAGACTATGAGTATATCTGTAGCGGAAGGTGGGGAAGGTGACCTCAGGACCGTAGTTAGTGGGCAATTACGTTGGGCAATGACGTTGGGCAATGAGCAGCTGGAGCCTGGGACTGGGCAGTAGGCGCTGAACACTGGGCAAGTCTCTGGGCACTGTACCGTGGGTAATTGGATAGTGGGCACTGAGTTTTCAGTGGGCACTGCTGAGAGTCCTTCTCGCTGACAGAAAGGGGGGGGGAGTTCTGGCATCGTGGGCGCTCAGGTTTGGTGACGCTACAGATTCAGTCTGGGATAATATCTGGCAACGTGTAGACCAGTGGTCTTCAACCTTTTTTAACCCACCGCCCCCTTTTCGTATATTTTCTCTTTAAAAAATCTCCAGCGCCCTCCTAACGGACATATAATAGTAAAAAAAAAATTATTATTTATTAGAAGGTAAATTGCACTAAAATAACATGTATTGATTTATATTGGCATTGTAACTTACATATTGTTAATTAATCTTAAATTATTAGTAAAAAAAATAATATAAAAATAGCTTACAGGATGTGAATACAAAAAGTTAAACTGATTGTCTTTAACTTTTTTTTGAACAATAAAAATATCAAGAAAATAATATACAAAAGCATAAGAAGACCAGCGGCACATACGCAAGTGAAACCCGACGATAATAAAGACAGCCAAAAATCTACTAAATACTTGGTAACGAACAATTCTTATGCAAATCTATACTGCTATACAAGATGAAACAGGTTGGAGGACACGCACTAACCATGTTATATTTCAATTGTATGAATACCCACCGATAGTGACAGAAAAAAAAAAAAGAACAGACTACGTTGGGCAGGTCACCTTGAAAGAATGTCAGATAACAGAGGAAAGAAAATTTTATACAGGCGAAAACCAAAAGGCAGGCGACCCAAAGCCAGACCCTAGCCCCCACCCCCGACTAATAAAAAAGCTCACCTTGTATTTCTGTAACAGGGCTAAAGCAATTCTCCCTATACATACATGCCGATGTTTTTATTTTCAATACCTGTTTTTTTTTTTTTTTTGGCTAAAGAACCAACATTTGTTTTGAAAGGGCCATCGCTTTCGGGGATTTCCGAATGTAAAGCTTTATTGATTCAAGATTTTAAGGAAAATTGTGCGTATCGTCCCTGGTTTAGATTTAATTAAGGACTATGTTTGGAATATTATAAAAAGTAATAGATCTATTCGTTCGATGAAACAGGATTCTTTATACAGAGAGGAATGGAGAAAGACCGTGGACAGATCTTGTGTGATGCTCTAAGATTCACCACTGAAAGAGAGTTGAAAGTGGGCTGATCTTGTGTGGTGCTCTAATGTTCACCACTAAGAGAGAGTTGAAAGTGGACAGATCTTGTGTGGTGCTCTAATGTTCACC
>JADKLZ010000687.1:1472352-1484029 GCA_021533235.1 Biomphalaria straminea
ATATATATATATATATATAGATAGATAGATAGATAGATAGATAGATCTTAATATATATATATATATTAACTCTTTCCCTCCGTAATTATTTTTGCACATCCAAACTGATTCTTCAATTTTGCTTATTACTGTTTCACTACCCTGTTATGATTAAGCTTCAATAACCTTTTGTTTTGTTATCAGATAATATTTTATTGGGTAAAGAATTAAAGGGGAATGCTGCTCCTTCTATATATCATAAAGTAATTTTAAAAAAAAAAATATATATTTATTCAATTTAATGAGGTCAATTCAACGATGGTATCGTCAATAAGGAGAGAAAGAGTTAAGAAGCAGGGTGGCTGAGCGGTTAAGCGCTTGGCTTCTAAAGTGGGGGTCCTTGGTTCGAATCCTGGTGAAGACTGGCATTTTCAATTTCGGGATCTTTGGGCGCCTCTGAGTCCACCCAGCTCTAATGAGTTCCTGACATTAGATTAGAAAAAGTAAAAACGGTTGGTCGTTGTGCTGGCCACATGTCATCCTCGTTTACTGTAGGTCACAGTAACAGATGACCACAAGGTCTGAAAGGGGAACTTTAAATCTCTATTTTAAGTTAACCCGCCTAAATAGTAGACCTTATGCATGTGTATGCAGTATGTGTAATTTCTCCTGTTGTCATCTCCGTGTATGGTCGACACCTTCGATATAGTAGATCACGGGGTATGCTACACACACATTTGTACAACTTGCTGTGTAAAGAAGTATATTCTAACAAAAGCTTCAAAATTCTAAGATCTGTTTTTGTTTTGTTTTTAAGATGGAAAGTTAATCGATTCTGTTGCAACCATGATTACTTATCGATCTTGGCGATCTATTGATTCTAATTAGAACAAACTCAGTGGTCATAAACATTTTTTTTTCTTTCTAAGGCTAATCACGTTTTGAAAGAGCGATGACTCTACTCTCAATAACTAATGAATGATAGATAATAAAAGCTTGAGCTAATCCCCCCGGCCCCCCTTTTCACCACGAAAAAATAAATGTACTAAATTCTAGTGTGGTAACACTGATTCAGACATGATAACATTAAAAGACGGTGATAGTATCACCGTGTTGCTATAATTCTGGATATAGAGATATGGTATTAAAGATTTTGTTTGGTGATTGGCCTTCAGATCTACACTTAGAAGACGGTGCGCAAAATGTTCTTGATCATTGATACATTTATACATAATTTTTTTTTTAAATGAAGAAACGGGAAAACCCGCTGATATATGTCTGTTCAAGATAAGATGGTCATGAATAGATTTTACTTTTTATTATTATTACTAGTCGACCGGCGGCATAGCATACGCCGCTATTTTGCAGGGCAGGCCTTAGGCACTACAACATATGCGACCACAATGGGTCCCGCACTTTCTTTGGACCCGTGCTAATTTTAAGGTGTATAAATTATTAAATTGAACCATTTTATAACATAAAACAGATTTCCCGCGGCCTCTTGATTTACCAGAAGCCCCCTGAAAATCTCCTGAAATGTTATTAAATGCTATGCCGCCGGTCAAAAAAGTCCTGGAAATTTCCGGACATTATTAAAATCTTTTTAAAGTAAAACAAAAATATGCTATGCTATTTTGTGAATGAAAATAGTACGGATTTGGATACATTATTTCCCATTCACACCATGCTGCGCCATGGGATCTTCCCATTGACTTGTTATAAGTAAAGCGAATGCGTGAATTCATGAATAAAAAATTCTATGAATGGAGCTAAAAAATGGCTAATTTACCTTAATTTACAATGCTTTAGAAAACCCAATTTGAATGTTAATTTGATTAAAATATGAAAAGAATGGACTATAATTAGTATGTTCATGTGCTAAAGCATAAAACTATATTTGCGAAGAGAAGTTCTATAATCTTAGAGTTGAGTTCGAGTTTTAGATCTAGATCTAGATCTAGGAGTAGAGAGATGAGTTACCTTTCGTAATCATGTCTAATGAACGAATGTGCGTAATTTGTGATATTAATTAAAGTACTTCTAAAGTGAAACCTGAGAGTATACTCTATCTGTGTATTGTTGTTCTAGTTTCAATAGTCTTACGACACAATAATCTGGAAATACTTTTAATATTATGACAAAAATTGAGAAAAAGAGAATTATATAAACACCACTTTCATTCACAAAATAGTGCGGATTGGGATGCACCAATTTCCATTCACACCGTGCTGCGCCATGGGATCTTCCCAATTTACTTGTTGTTGCTTACTTGTGTGTTTGAACTTTTGAACTTGTCTTTTTAGAAATATATATAGATAGCTTTTATATAGCGCTACTTCCATGCTTATAGCATGCTCAGAGCCAGAGGCGTCACTAGGGTGGGTGTCACCCGGTGCGGTAAAATCAGGGTGTCACCCCCCCCCCCCCAGCGTTCCACTTATTCTTCAAATAAAAAACTATCGTTGTTCAGTTGTTGTTTTTTGCGCAATAATACAGTTCGTTGATTGCTGCTCCACAAAGTTTAAATGAGTATCGATTATGTTTTTTTTCTCTTACATATTATCGGTAATCATTACATACATTAACATCTACGATTTTTTAAATAGATAGAAATTAAAAACCAACTGAGCATGCTTTCCTAAGTAAACATTAAACAGCTCTTAATGGAAACTTTTGAACATTATAATCACATATAGTGGTAGTTTCATGAGGACAACTAATGAAAAATGCAACTTAATGAAAAGTATATTGATAGGTACAAAACTTTTTAAATAATTTTTTTACATATAAAAGTTTACAATAACTTTAGAAAATAAATATTTAAATTTCCTTTTCAGGATTTCAAATTATAAAACTTATAAAAAAAACTTTAAACTCAATATATCTTGCGACTTCGTTTTCAATGGACAGAATTTCTTGATTTGATTTAAAAAATAGTTGTTAATGTTTTAATGAGAGAACGTTGTTAGTTGATGTTTAATAAGAGACCGATATTAGTTAATGTTTGAATGAGAGAACATTGTTAGTTGATGTTTAAATGAGAGAAAGTTGTTAGTTGATGTTTAAATGAGAGAACGTTATTAGTTGATTTTTAATGAGAGAACGTTGTTATTTGATTTTTAAATAGAGAACATTGTTAGTTGATGTTTTAATGAGAGAACGTTGTTAGTTAATGTTTTAATGAGAAAACGTTGTTAGTTGATGTTTTAATGAGAGAACGTTGTTAGTTGATGTTTTAATAAGAGAACGTTATTATTTAATGTTTTAATGAGAGAACGTTGTTAGTTAATGTTTTAATCAGAGAACGTTGTTAGTTTAATTTAGTTTTGCAAAGCTTCTTTTCACATGACGCCTTGTAAACATGCATTTGGCAAGAAACAGTTAAAGGTTTAATTCAAAGGCTGGTAGAGATTCGTTGTCGTCTTTCAAAACTTTGCTGCATTTTAGTATTCTAGTTTTAGTATTTCTGTTCACATATCTTGCCGTCAGGCCCAATATAAAAGAGATTGATGCACTCAGTATTAACTTCTTTCTCTCTATTTGAATAGTAAATCTTAAGAATGCTTTCCTGATATTTTCATTTGTTAAAACGTATTTTTCTTTTTCATTAACATGCTAGTTTGATTTGAGAAAAGTTATCTTAATAACATTTTGAGCTAACTTTTCACATATTTCGTAGAGTAAATTTTTAAGTGCTCGAGCTTAGCCACCACTTTGAAAATAATTAACACTTTAATTTGAAGGTACTTTTGTGTTTAGTTTACTTTTTTAGTACATCTGCCAATAGGAAAGTCAAGCAATGAAAGTTATGCGTGTATTCACAGACAGCTGGCAATCATATTTGTGCTGCGCCTCTAGTGTTTGTATTTTCAGAGAGACGGCAAAGATTTTCGCCGTCACACTTTCATAAAATCGTTCTTTCATGGGTCAGACAGCAACACCATGAGCACACCAGCGATTTGTTCATATGACACGCTATCATTAATTATATTATCCTATCTATTAGTATTAGTGGCAAAGAAAGAAAACCCTTTTTCTAGAGAACCAAGAAAGTATAATTAGAAAATAATATCAGGTGGCCGAGCCTTGCTCGGTTAAATAATTTATACTAAGAAAGGTAATATACTACTGCTACTGGTGCTACAGCCCATGGAAAGATATGGCCTGCTCTTACACATCCCTCCATTCATATATCTTCTGGGCCTTTCGTCACCACGCCCTAACGGTAACCCCAAGTTTAGATATCTTGTTCTGTGTGAGAAAGTAAGGAGCCGTAGAGCAGCTGTGTAATCACCATTTCCTTTGTTTTGGTACGGGACATTAGACACTGAAGCATGAACACATGGTCATAATTTTACCAGCAAAATTATAATTATAATAAGGCTTGACATCAAATCCGAAGATTAATGAGGAATCTACACCGCTCTACGCAATTAAAGTGTAAACAATTTATTAAGCACTTAAAACGCAATAACTAATCATACATCGGTACATTTAATTTCATTACTTTCCTTCCATAGTTCTATAATAAATCAATCTTCAATAAGATGGTGTGCAAATGTTTAATTAGGTCCATTGATACTTTAAAACTCGTTCTTGTTTGCATTGTAGTAAGGTAAGCTTAGTGACGTAAGCAGCGTTTTTCCCGTTTACGTCATGGAAAACTTTCATTCATAAATTTTCCATTTCATTCATAAATTTTCCATTTCATTCATAAATTATTCTGACCAAAATTAAATTGAGACATTTTCATATCGAAATAACGGTCGAACTCGAGTTTTCCCGATGTGGCCAATGAGTTCAGAATTTTTTTCTCACTATACGCACATACCTTGAAATTTTAAAGAAAATCGTTAGAGCCGTTTTCGAAATAAAATTTATAAATAAATATATATATTTACAATAATTGCTCGCTTAAGAGTATAGGATATTCCGATTAAGAATTTGGACCACATAGCTTAAGTAAACGGTGTACACATCCATTCAAGTTTCTTTTCTGTTCTTCATTTATTACTGCCTGCACTTCTTCATGAATCGTTGACATTGTAGCTGCATTATCATGTCCCTCATCATATCGATACGTTAAGCCCATATTGTTTCAGTCGTTTTAAATTATCAGAACTGATACAATAGATTTGGCCCAAATTAAGAGGAATATCCTACATTTCTGTCATTTCAACATTACCATTGCTACTGTTATATATATCTTACAACTTCAGAGATCTATGTTAGTTGTGCTGTAATACAAGATACCAGAGTACCTTGCAGCTTTTATGTCTCTCATCTCTGATAAGTATATCCCTTAAATGGTTACATTTATATATATTTTTGGTACAAGCCTGGAAAGTAACTTTTTTTTCATCGCTGACTTGCGATCCAATAAGTTATTATTTCAACACTGGCTCATATTTGGATAACATTTCCACAATCCCAAGAAAAAAAATCATTATTCAATTAAAAGTCTTTTCAGTTCGCCACCATATACCAACTTTTTCTTTGCTAGAAACAATGCGATAGTAAGCAATCTATAATACAAGATGTTCCTCTGTTTTCCCATCTATACGTCAATCATAGCAATGACGTCCTTGTCAATTTTTGGAAGCTAAAGTCCTGCTCCCAAAATGTTCCTAATTTGAAAGCCTGATAAATGTCCTTCAGTCTTCTCTCGAGTTTCTTGCTGTGGACATGTCCACTATTTATCATAGAAAAAAATCTTGCTATTGATGTTTTCCCATTTAGAATAATTTTATTCAACAATTTCTAAGCTTTATGATTTTGCTTCTGTCACATTTTAAAGTTGGTATTTTTTAATTATTTTTTTAAGTGCCTTTTTTACACTTGGGTGTCACCCCCTATCGGGTGTCACCCGGTGCGGACCGCACCCCCCGCACCTGCCTAGTGACGCCTCTGCTCAGAGCGCTTTGGTCTAATCTCATTTGTGGACCAGTGGGGAGGGGGGGGCAGGAGGTATCTAGTAGTTGTTTTTTTTGTGTGCTGCCTTTAGTAGGCGCTCAGTAAACACAACACTGCCCGAGTCGGGTGTCGAACCTTGAGCCCCCTTCTAGGTAGCCAAGCCAAGTTCAAGCGCACTTAGATAAAGTGTCAAAAATGTATAGAGGTGACTATGGAGTTTTTTTTTCTGTGTGATCAATTATCTCGTAATTCTTATCGTTGTGATATGTATCACCTGTTCAATAGTGATTAGGACCTTCACGATGAAATAAAAATTGGAAATAAAATAAAGTTTGCTAATGTTACCAATTTATATGTTTGCTTCCTCTTAGAAATATTAATAACAAATATGTATATTTTGTTGGTCATAACAAATTATTAAACACAACCGTGTCTGCATAGCGGCGTAAATCTGTCACTCTATTAACTGAAGTCAACCCTAAAAGACGCTAGGTTTTATAAGCCATATAATCTATGCTAAGACTGGTAAAGTAGGGGAGATTTTTTGTCAGATCACGCTCTCTCTCACCTTGCTGTCTGCGCCGCTACGTACTCGACCCGCGAGATAAACTTCTTTACAAACAGCTGTAATTCATATGAAAAGTTTATAGACGCCTGACATATAATGATATACAAACTAGTCAATAATTATTTCTAATCGTTGCGGGTTTGTGCTATTGATCTGGTTTATTTAATATTTGAGCTCAGTTTTTGTGACAAGAGTGATAATTCTTTATAACTGTATCATTCAATTAATTGGAACAGGTCTGTAGATTTGTGATTAGTTTTGTTTTCACCTGTGTGTGTTCGATTCACAAGTCGCTATCGAAGGTTAGTTGCTGTCTTATGTCTGTATTATTACCGGGCCGTTTTTTTTTTATAGAAGGGGGGGGGCGGTGCTATTGCCCAGGGGGATTCACAAGAAAAGGACCCCCCCCCCATAAATGCCACAATAGAAAAACAAATCATATTTCGACGGGCCAGAAACATAACTGTTAGTTTTTCTATTGGAATATTCCTCAGTATTATGTAACTCGTTTTTGACATAAGAGAATACGCCCGAAGCGTACATGCTGTCATACTTTGAAAGGTTTACTTTATGTTCGACTTCCGAATTTCATTCGTTATCTAAGGTAGGCTAAGTCATGTGTCCCGTACTGGTAAGCGTAGCTGGTACTGGGAATTGCCTATTCTTCCTACTGTATCAGATAACACTTGACCTACTATCAGGGGCGTAGCTAGGAATTTCCCATTGTTTGGGGGCCCGGGGGGGGGGCTTGACCTCTTTAGGGCCCTCCAATTTGCGTAATAATTAATTTTTTAATGCAAAAAAACCCCACTCATTTTGGGGCCCCCGTTAAGTGGGGGCCCGGGGGGATTTTCAAATTTCCCTCCTCCTCCCACCCTAGCTACGCCACTGCCTACTATGGGGAAAGGAGACCCTTGCCAGTTCTTCCAATTAACCGGTGCAGAGGTTATACATCTCATCTGTTTCTACGGCCATTAACGAGGTTGTCATATGGCTAGCATTACGACCAATCGCCTTACAATTACGAATTACTTACAATTCGAATCAGAGTTGGCTGGACTCAAACACGTCCCAAGAGCCCCAACATCATCTGGATTCAACACTGGGCCTATTTAGCGTCTTTCCGAAACAGAATGGCGCTTCTCGGCAACACAAAAACAAAGATATTTGAATTACAATTTCGAGTCTATATTTGTGTTTCCGTTGTCAATCACCACAGTATAACTTCTTTGAAGTCTTTGACTGTCTATCCCTTTTTTTTTTAATTATTATTCGATGAATCTGCTTCCATTGAATTTAGGATATGCTAATTCTAAACAGAAGAAACTTAGAAGGATATTTGCTTTTAATAAATTGAAGATGGTGTTTTTAGCGGCCAACCCCGCTGGAGGGGGTTTTAAACACAAAACCCATCTTGGCTACGCTCATAGAATCCGGTGACTGATGTATGAATAGTCTTACATTGAAGAAGGGGTTTAATCGAAAATTTCGGAGGGGGTTTTAAAATCAAACTCACCCCCCCCCCCCAGGCTATGCTCTTGGAATTTCAAAATTGTCGTTTACATTGTTTTTTTTTTGTTTTCTTTTTTTAGAAGAGGGGGGTTTATCTGCAAAACCCCCTGGTATGGGGTTTTAAACTCAAAACCCCTTGGCTGCGCTGGGACAAATGATGGTTTAGTATTGAAATCTCGCCTAAAGTTAACAAAATAGAAGCAAAAATTAGTTATTTCTGTATGGCGGAATTAGCCAAAATATGTGTCATTTATTTATGTGTATTCGGTAATAAACTGAAGTTTGCTACCAGTAGAGTCAACTCATTTCTATTAAAGTCAACTACAAGCTTAGACACACAGATAAACCACAAGAGTCTCAATCATAGCATGTCGACGGCTACAACGACACACTAATGTTAATATGACTTAGATCTAACTACTTAAACAACTTTAACTTCATTATTTAAAAAAGCAAACTTGTCTGGTAGATTAACAAAATTGTCGAAACCATTGTTCCGTACTTGGCTAAAAAAATTGTTAAGGGGGTATAACCACTGCCGGATCCAGCCAACTTTTGTAATCACTTGTAGAGAAATCACAGAATTTGTGTACTAAAGGATTTACTTTTCTTAATAATTATTTTTGATTCTAATAGTATGTACTCCTTTCCCCTCCTATTTTTTTATTCTGGAAAATACACGGATTTAATGGGGTGGGTGGATGATTGCATTTACCCACCTAACCCTAACCCTCTGTATTATATACAATAATATTTTTAAATAAAAGGAAAGTTCCTCTTTCAGTCTATGTGATATATTAAGTAGATGATGTAAAGGTCATCTGATTCCATGGCCTGCGGTTAACGAGGGTGCCATGTGGCCAGCACAAAGACCAACCAACATTGCTTTTCCCCAACTAATGCCAGCTACCCATTAGAGCTGGGTAGACCCAAGTGGGCCTAGATAGATAGATCCCTAAATTAAAAATCCTAGTCTTCATTAGGATTTGAACCCGGGTTACCTGACACTTCTCCATCACCCTTTACTGATCGGCCACCGCGCCTCCTATATACAATTTATGCTACTTATTGATAGTTTTAGCCGTTGAATGTAATGTCACAATCTTGGGTAAATAACAATGAAAGAGGGTGGTCGTTACCAGGTGGGACACTGGGAGGGTTGGATTTCCCTCTATGTATTAATGCCTCTTAAGAGACTATTATTTTGAGTGGCCAAAGATGCGCTCTTCACTGTCAATTCAACATCGAATGTGAGCTTGAAAAGTAGGTCATAGAATAGCACTCTAACAGGTTTGTAAGCTGAAGTACAGTGCACTTTTTGCGATTTTCTTCTCACCCCTCTCTTACTAGGTCGCCTTAGTGTTTAGACCAGTGGTCTTCAACCTCTTTTAACCCACCGCCTCCTTTTCGTATATTTTCTCTTTAAAAAATCTCCCGCGCGCCCCCCCCCCCCCCCTAACGGACATAATCTATAATAGTAAAAAAAAGAATTCAGAAGTTGAATTGTACTAAAAGAACATGTATTGATTTATATTGGCATTGTAACTTACATATTGTTAATTAATCTTAAAGTATTAGTTTAAAAAAAATAGCTTACAGCATATGCATACAAAAAGTTAAACTGATTGTCTGTAACTTTTTTTTACATTAAAAATATCAATATTAAGAAAAACCAAGAAAATAACATACAATAGCATAAGAAGACCAGCAGCAAGTATGCAAGTGAAACCCAAACGGACACGGAGACAACCAAAAATCTACTAAATACTTGGTAACGAACAATACTTATGAAAATATTTACTGCTATACAAGATGAAACAGGGTGGAGGACACGCACATGTTATATCTCAATTGTATGAATACCCACCGATAGTGAAAGACAAAAAAAAGAACAGATTACGTTGGGCAGGTCGGTGACCGGTCACTTAATCCCCGGTCACTTCATCCCCGGTCACTTCATCCCCGGTCACTTCATCCCCGGTCATTTCCTCCCCGGTCACTTAATCCCCGGTCGCTTAATCCCCGGTCATTTCATCCCCTGGTCACTTCATCCCCTGGTCACTTCATCCCCCGGTCACTTCATCCCCAGGTCATTTCATCCCCTGGTCACTTCATCCCCCGGTCATTTCGTCCCCTGATACTTTCATCATGTGATCATTTTATCAAACAAATTATAATTTAAAAATCATTAAATGAGCAATATTTGATGTATTCATTTTTTTATTTAAATGACAAAATTGTAACTAGAAATAAATAAAAATTAAATGTCATTAAAAACTATAAAAATGAACGATGTCTTAATATAGATATAATGAAAAAAAGTTTTTTGTGTTCATCTACATCAGTAAGATAGTAAGGCTATCGATTGTAAGTACAGAAAACGATCCATCGATTCATATTGATGAACAATGTTTGTTATTTTCTTTGCCAGTCTTATAACACAATTTGGAACTTTAATGTTTAAAAGGATATCAAGCAAAACTTATACAGGCGACATGATATCCCGAGGATGGGTGAAGTCCGCCTTTATTAGAAAAAATAAAACCTTATTTCAAGGCTAAAAATGACGCGCCCATTTTCAAGAAAGAGCGATTGAAAATGAAATAATAAAGTAAAACATGGTCGTACTTCCACTACACCTTGGCCTTTGATGGCAAGTTATTAGCGGCACGGTCATAATTATTGTAATCGCATTTCTCTCTCAAAAAATTTCCACTACTTGCTCCACACCTTGGCCTTTGATGATAAGTTATCATCCGCATGGTCATCAATATTCCAATCGCACTTGCATCTCTCAAAAGATTCTCACTACTTTTCACCACACCTTGGCCTTTGATTATTTTGCTATAGCTAAGTACACATCCAGATTTACCATATAATATACTATTTCACATTAAGAATACAAAATGAAAGAGGAAACACCATAAACCCATTAGTAACATGTCATAAAATGTCAAAAAGCATTCTACTAAATCATATTTGTATATAAAATATTTAATTGGGGATGAAATGGCCGGGGATGAAGTGACCGGGGATGAAATGACCGGGGATGAATTACATATAGAACAAACAGAAAACTAAAGAAACTCTTCAGATTATTTTACGGGATATGTGCCCTGCTCAGCCAGACTGTCAGACTATAAGAAGTTCATACCGGCTTTGCCATCCATCTATCCCTAGCTAGCTATCTTGTTCAGTGTGAGAAAGTAAGGCGTAGAGCAACTGTGTAATCACCATTTCCTTTGTTTTGGTACGGGACATTAGACACTGAAGCATGAACGCATGGTCATAATTTTACCAGCAAAATAATAATTATAATAAGGCTTGACATCAAATCCGAAGATTAATGAGGAATCTACACAATACGCAATTAAAGTGTAAACAATATTAAGCAATTAAAACGCAATAACTAATCATACATCGGTACATTTAATTTCATGACTTTCAAGATTAATGAGAAAATCTACACCGCTCTACGCAATTAAAATGTAAACAATTTATTAAGCACTTAAAACGCAATAACTAATCATACATCGGTACATTTAATTTCATTACTTTCCTTCCATAGTTCTATAATAAATCAATCTTCAATAAGATGGTGCGCAAGTGTTTAATTAGGTCCATTGATACTTTAAAACTCGTTCTTGTTTGCATTGACTACGGTAAGCCTAGTGACGTAAGCATCGTTTTTCCCGTTTACGTCAT
>JADKLZ010000687.1:1494029-1507024 GCA_021533235.1 Biomphalaria straminea
TCTGCCGGCACAGTAAAAAAACAACAAAAATTTCGCGGCACACCACGAAGAGCAACAGTTGTTTTCAAATAAAAAGAAAAAAAGATTTACCAGTTTTTAATCATTACTTTTAATGTGAAGGTTGTGCCAGTTTTTGAGAGCAAATGAGATCTATCCGAGGCTCCAAAGTCGACAAACAAACTCTAATTTCATCATCTATTGAAAGAAGTCTCTCTCTGTTCTTAGACTTGATTTCAGTCAGTGCTGAAAATCCAAATTCACAAAACCATGAAGATGAAAATGCAAGAATTATTTTGATTGCATTTAAACTGATTGCTGGATATATTTTGTTGATTGAAATCCAAAAATTATCCAGGCTTTTCTCGGCAAAACTTCACTTAAGAACTACATCGTTTTTGAAATCAATGAGCTGCTCTTCTTCTTCAGTTGTAAGATTTGTAGCTTCATAGTTTCCAAATGGATAGCTGATCCATCAATATTCATTACTTCCAATTGTTGGAAAGTAATGCTGCAATGCTGACTGCAGGTGTGTCAAAGTGTCAAGAATTTCGGGGGTAATTTCTTTGTTTGAAGCACAATCATTGTAAGAAGGAAAGCAGTCGAAGACTCCTTTCGAGATCTTACTTTGCCACAAAGACAATTTTTCACCAAATGACTTTAGTTTTGAGGATGCAGTGATGATTGTTTTCGATGGTCCTTGAAGACTTAAGTTCAACGAATTTAATTTGTCAAATAAATCAGAGAGAAATGTGACCTTAACCCACCAGATTTCGTCATGAATAGAAAATCCAAAGTCTTTTTTTTCAGCCTCCAAGAATGAAATCAGCTCAGCCTTGAGTTGGACGACACGCTTTAATCCTTTTTCCCTGGAGAGCCAACGAACGTTGGTATGATACAGGAGGCATTTGTAGTCTGAATCCATTGCTTCACAGAGCTGAGAGAAAAGTCGGGATGCAAGCGGTCGAGATTTGATGAAGTTTACAACTTCAATCACTTGATCCAGAACAGACATCAAACCTTTTGGGAAAGATTTGAAGGCAAGAGCTTCTCTGTGGATCATGCAGTGAACAACTAATACATTTGGATTTTCTTAACGAACAAGAGTGACGAAACCTTTTCTGTTTCCCTGCATGGAAGGACAGCCATCGGTGCAAACGCTGACACAGTTTTTCCAGTGTAGTTTGAAGAACAAAATGTTTTCGTTTACCACATTGAAGATATCTTCGCCTTTGGTCGTAGTTGCTAAGTCATTGCAAAATAAGAATTCGTTGACACATTTTTCATCCTTTATGAACCGAATAAAAGCTAGCAGCTGGGCTTTGCCGCTAACATCAGTGGACTCATCAACTTGAAGAGACCACAGAAGAGACAGTTTATCGTCAGTCACGTTGAAGTGTTCGCAGATTTGATCTTGTAAATCTGACGATAAGTCTTTTATTCTGCTTGAGATAGTATCATTTGACAAAGGAACTTGTTTAACTTTTTCGGCGGCATCAGGTCCTAGGATTGTTTCAACAATTATTGCTAAAGCTGGTACAATGACAGATGACTCTGTGTGTGCTTTCTTGCGTTTTGCTAATAACTGAGCAACCTTGTAACTTGCAATCAATCCCTTTTCTGGCAGCTTTAGTTAATTTGTAAGTTTCCTAGCTTGTTTATTTTGTTGAGCCCTGATGTTTTCGAAGTATTCCTTCGGTTGGGCTTTTACAGCTGGATGATTTGTTTCCAAGTGTCTCTTCAATTTGCTTGGAACAAGCGCCTCATTTGATATAGTTGCATTGCAGATCAGACAGATTGGCAATGGAGAATCCTCAGGTCCCGAAGATATGAAATCATATCCGATGTAATCTTCTTTGTACCTTCGTTTGGTTCCTTGCTTTTCATTTAACGCTTTCGCAGTTTCATTCTTAATAACGTATTTCTCCATGGATATATAATATAAATAATGTTTAGACTTGTTATTATTAGCATAAATCAACGTACATGACACACATCGCTAATTATTATCTTTGTCAATTCATGAACTGGTGTGCATCTGCTAAGGTGGCCTACATTTGAGTCATTATAATATATATATATATATATATATATATATATATTTAGTGGGAAATTCCATAAACTGAATAGCTAACACCCCTTTCCATCAATATGGAGCGATCCACTACTATTACTGATCTTTGCAAGAGGGGATGTTATCGCGATGTAAAATAAAAATTTAATATTAGGCTGACCTGTGTAACGCTACACGTGTGGCGTTCTGGAAATTCCCGCGGCACATCTGCAAATCTTCGGCGGCACACTAGTGTGCCGCGGCACACAGGTTGAGAAACACTGGTTTAATATGTAAGGTCACTTGATATGAGCGACAGAGGTCACGATATTTTTTTTAATATGTAAGGTCACTTGATATGAGCGACAGAGGTCACGATATTTTTTTTTTATTGATTGAGCATTCCCCGACATAAACAGTTGCACCTCCGTCAATATTTATTGCCAATAACATTTATTTGTCGCGTCTGAGATTGTAACGATTGTTTGACAGAACTTTTTGATGGAATTATTGGTGGAGTTTTTTTTTTTTTGATGGGCTTGTATCAAACAAAAGATCGAAA
The DNA here is from genome assembly GCA_021533235.1 of Biomphalaria straminea. NCBI lineage: Eukaryota > Metazoa > Mollusca > Gastropoda > Planorbidae > Biomphalaria > Biomphalaria straminea. Next base: position 1,496,642 of record JADKLZ010000687.1, read on the forward strand.
TGAAATGCCATGACACTCATCTTCTTGTAGACTTGTCTTTGCCGAGACAAACAAATCAAGGTGTGACATGTTTTATAAGAAAAAGGGGGAGGACGATTGAATCACTAACTTCTCTACGTCCAAGATGCTTTCATGTTTGTCACTAATATCTGTGGTAGATAGCGAAAAAAACGAAAGCCAATAAACACAGTCTCTTACCTGCACGGGCTTCGGGAGTCAACAGAACCTTATCAATTAACTGGTAACATTAATCATCCCCATCGCTTTTTGCTATGGAATTCTGGACCAGCTACTAATGGCGAAGAAAGGATATTGATGTTTGGGGCTGATTTAAATCTGGACTTTCTAAGAAGTTGTAATGCTATTCTTATGGATGGCACATTCATATGTACCCCTCAGCACTTCCTTCAACTCTTCACATTGCATGGAAGCAGAATGGAAGCTGGTGATCACAAACCTGGTAAAGCAGTGCCTTTGATTTTTTTTTATTTCCCAACAAATCAGAGGACACATACAGGAGAGGGTTTAATCGATTAACAATGTTACTTCCTGGATGGGAGCCTCAAAGAATTATGATGGACTTCGAGAGAGCGGCCATTAACGCCGTGCAAGGAGAATGGCCCAGCTCTGTGATCACGTGTTGTTTTTTCCATCTAAATCAAAATATTTGGAAAAAAATTACAGAATCTGGGTTGTCAACTTTTTATGGCCAGAGTGTTGAAAACGCAACCCGACTACAGATGATAGCTGCAATGGCTTTCGTCCCTCCCGAAGAGGTTATTAACAGTTGGGAAGAGCTTCTGATTATCCCCCAGCCCTGGATACTGCAGCAGCAACCGAACATACAGAAGCTTGACAATGTATTAACCTACTTTGAAATAAATTACATTGGGCAAAACATTGCAGATGTCACCTAGAGTTGCAGCCATTGAAATTTGGAAAGTGCGATTCACGCACATTAGAGCACTTTGAGAGGAGAGACAATGAAGTTGAGGGGTTTCACTTAAAAGTGGCCCAGTAACCGAATTAATGGAAATTTCTTAAAGGACTACAATGCTTACAAGTGGAAACAGAAAAATCAATACAGGAAATGAATGCAGGAGTCGTTGGACGAAAACAACGTCCAACTTATATTCGACTTGCTGCAAGGATTGCCAACGTCACTGCTACATGGCCAGTTAGAATTAACCTGGAGAGTTTTTTTGAAAGGAATTAGTCATAACTTCTATTACGGTGGCCATTAAAAACATTTCCTTTGTGGCAGTGCTAGCTATCTCTATGAACTTTGCTCACATGTTCTGTTTTATATGTTATCTCTAGGATTCTTTTTAACATCATCTATTATTTAATTATTTATATCTATATGATATGTGCTTTTGCTTTTTACTATTATTATTTATTCTAATGTTTGTTAAAATATAATTTACATATTTTTTTTCTATTTCACTTTGAAACAAAAATACTTGAGTAAGCAAATAAACTACAATTATTCGACTTAAAATTGTATGTGCATTTTTTTCACTATGAAATTAAAAAAAAATTAATATAAAATTATTTTTTTTTAAATGAATAAATAAACAATTAATTTAAAATAATTCAAAAATAAATACACCACACCATTTTATTGATATCTTATAAACAAAAACAAATACAGCTATAGTTTCATATAATAAGACAGTATAATACATAACAAAAGAAGTTCTTATTAAAACACTACTGTATATAAAATACTAAACATAGAGTTGAAGCTAGGTGCTGAAACAAATGTGATACATACATAGAACATAAATTAATAGCAGCACCGAGGACAGAGAGAGAAAGTAATGAATTAAATGCTACGAAAATAAGGGACTGCGTCGACCGGGGCCCGAACCTGCGACCCTGGCAACGGCAACACCGCCTAGCGATAACGCACCAAGCGAAGTTAGCCTCTAGTTTTTTGTACTCTAGACCATCCGAATGCCCAAAAAAAACATTCTTCTGGTCTAAAGACACCACACCCGTATGCAAATTACCACCCCAGTGGTCAAAGGTCACAAGCCACATCCCGCCTCCCCCACCCCGCAGCATCCGTTCACACACAACCAGAGTCGACACAAACAGCCACTAGGCATGTATTAGACAAACAATGACTCTTTCTAATTGTGTATCTCTCATAATGACAAGTGGACAACATAAATACAATACATGTAGAAGCTGTTTTCGCTAGGCGGTGTTGCCGTTGCCAGTTATATCGGTTTGAAAAATGTCTCATTATCGAAAACTTTATTTTGGTTTGAAGGTTTTATGAATGAAATGGAGAATTTATGAATGAAATTTTCCATGACGTAAACGGGAAAAACGCTGCTTACGTCACTAGGCTTACCTTACTACAATGCAAACAAGAACGAGTTTTAAAGTATCAATGGACCTAATTAAACATTTGCGCACCAACCATCTTATTGAAGATTGATTTATTAGTACTATGGAAGGAAAGTAATGAAATTAAATGTACCGATGTATGATTAGTTATTGTGTTTTAAGTGCTTAATAAATTGTTTACACTTTAATTGCGTAGAGCGGTGTAGATTTCCTCATTAATCTTCGGATTTGATGTCAAGCCTTATTATAATTATTATTTTGCTGGTAAAATTATGACCATGTGTTCATGCTTCAGTGTGTAATTGTTGTGATTGTTGTGAACTCGTATACAGACTTCAAGAAACACCAGGGATGAATTAGAAATAATAAATATTTAATAAAAGTAGTAGAAATAGGTATAACTGTAGATAGCGTCACCAAAAGCTCAATTCTCCAAATACATACATCAACTATAAACTTCTTATATCGTACTTAATAACTTATACTAGTCAATTCCCGACACTCCGGTCCACTGACAACAATAACAAAAAACTCAAGGGCCATTACTCCATATCTCCCAGTCAACCAAGGGGATTAACAAATAATAACAAATAACCCAGAATTCCCAACATCTAATAACCCAGTTCAATCGAGTGGTTTCTACAATGCTCTATACTAAAGTCTATACAAACACATTCACCACAGTAATGTCCCGTACCAAAACAAAGGAAATGGTGATTACACAGCTGCTCTACTCCTTACTTGCTCATACTGAACAAGATATTTAGCTAGCAGTCAACAAGTTTGCTACGCTGCAGCCACTTTTGATTTAACTATAAACCTCAGTAAAAAACTTGGGGTTGCCGTTAGGGCGTAGTGAAGAAGGGCCCAGGAGATATCTGTATGGAGGGATGTGTAAAAGCAGGCCATATCCTTCCATGGGCTGTAGCACAAGTAGCAGTAGTATATAACCTTTCTTAGTATAAATTATTTAACCGAGCAAGGCTCGGCCACCTGATATTAGATATTAATCAAACAAAATCATATTCTGTTCGATACTTTGGGAATCGTTAAAGATTTTGACTTTTTAGCGACTTACCGTGAATAAATTGGGGAGGAAGTTTATAACAAAACAAAATAGAATGAGCGATAATAAAATTGATCATGGACTAGTGTCTTTCACTTGAATGACTACTTTGTCGTCTGGTATGTGCATTGAAAGGTCGTTCGGATGGTCTCGATGGTCTTGGGTTTATACCCTGAGACAGCATCAATTTTGTTTGTTTTCCAACCGTATGGTAAACAAAATGATAGGCCTACTAATGACTTAACTTTATCAACAAGCTTGCCAAATATATAGACAACATATGAGACTGAGAACAGTGAATGGTGTGAAAAATATTTATGTTTGTGTGTTGACAATTACTGACTGAAAGTAATTAATCGCAAAATGTTAGTTTTAAATTTAGTTTTCATCGCGAAGAATATTTTTTGGTGACACAGGTAAAAACGACAATGCCATAGCAGTATATAAATTCTTAAAAAGCAAACAAAAAAAAACAACTAAACAAACAAGCAATAAGCATTTACCTCGACCCACAGATTCAAAACGTGATAATAGACTTGTTAGGCAATGCAACTTTAGCTAAAATACTAAAGGAGATCCAATCTGCGCCCTTTCTCTCTATCATTGTTTACAGCACTCCAGGAGAATTACAAATGTATAAGCTTTGCATTATTTTCTAAAAGTATTTTGTGAATTCCGATTACGAACTACACAAAAATAAAAATGCACTCAGAGAGTCATTTGTTGGTTTTCATATTTGTGATAACCAGATGTCTTCAGGATTGAGTGGACAAATAAAAGTAATAAAATATCCCCATCATTCTTTAAATTACTCACCATGCCAAGGCAATGATGGTAATTCAATAGGAACGGACAGGGAAATAACCTTTAGGTAGGCCCCTATTGTCTCAACAAAAGCAGCCACTTGCGCATTATGTTCACTGTTCAGTACTTAAACGTGGTCTTAATGATTCTGTCATCTGTGTTCTTGAATTTGCATTGGAATGTCTTTTAGTAAATGTACTGATATTACAAACTACTTGATTTTTTTGTCACACAAAATATTTGTCATGGGGAGGGGCCCATCAACATATTCTTGAACCGGGCCCACGCGTACCTTGTTACGCCACTGCATAGAGAACTCTTTTATTACCGCTCAATATTTTGCTTTCACTCAAAAACATAGACAATAAACAATGACGTAATATCATATATTAGCACAAAGTTAACTAAAATAAAAATAAAATAGAACTCCTTTTAAACCTGAAGGAAAGTACTATACTAGTGTCTAGTAGATATTTTCAATGTTAACAGATTGAAAATGTGTATAGGCCATGTCCAATAAAATTTTATTACTTCCAGAGCAGCCACTCTGTCTAGCACTCAACTAGGTGTCAGCTATAGTATCTAGCTGAATGGGTAGATTCCAGGTAGATGGAAAAAAAGAGGGTGGTTGTCAAGGTATATTAAAGGTGAAAGTAAAAATGTTACCTATAGTAAAGTGAGGGCCCGTTTAAATTGTTCAGCTAGCTTGTAAGATCTCTTTTTTTCATTGAAGTCTTATTTTTATAACATAATGTCTTCATTAACAAAATATTAACAAAAACAACGAAATTAAATAAACTCGGATTAGACCTGATCTCTCGCAATTTTTTTGTTTTGTTTTTGGAAATAATAGCTATGAAAGTTTTAATGTAAAATAAATTAAACACGCGACGAGAATATATAATATTAACAACATGTTACTATTCAGTGAACGATTTGTCTGTGAACAATTAGTCCGTGCGTGAACAATTTGTCGTGTGAACGATTTGTCGCGTAAACGATTAGTCGTGAACCAACTGTCGGTGAACAAGTTGTCTGTGAGCGAATAGTACGTGAACGAATAGTCGCGTGAACGAAATGTCTGGTGAACGAATAGTCGCGTGAACGAAAAGTCGTGAACGATTAGTCGGTGAACGAAATGCCAGTGAACGAATTGTCGTGGAACCCTCTGGCTCTCTCCTCATGGCGTGTAGCTGTGAGTCTCGGAGTCATAGGATTTGAAGCGGAGTGGGGGGGGGGGCAGGACGAAAGAGCACCGAACAAACAAAAAGCTGAGAGAGTGGCGGGTCTATCTGCAACTGACCTAAACCCATCCATGCCAGTCGTGCATTGGACTTTACAGCCATCTTCAAGTCCATAGAGATGTGCTCATCTTCAACCACGAAAAAGGAGCTATATATATATAGGGGTTAGGAAGTTTTCGTGTTTCTTTATCAATGATTGTCCACTTTGTGGAACAGTTGTTGTATAACACTAGAGCTTGATTTTAATACAACACTTAAGGCATAAACTTCAGATTACACTCAATGTTGTCTAAAGTTTCCTATCATGTTGAGTCAATGTAAAAAATAGCGACAGAACAACACGCTATCACACCGGGTGTCTTAGTAACCAGTTTTCTTTTAAATTAGTTTCTTTTATCTCAAATTGATATCAATAAAATAAGCTTGCATTCTTAAAAAATATTATATAATATTAATAAAAATCCTTCACTTTTAATGGCAAAATTCACAAACAAAATTAGCCAGGACGACCAACGACTTAGCGGAGTTTTAGGCAATGATTAACATGCATGACTAGATTGACGCGTAAAATGCGTAGGACGTAATTATCTTCTTTTTTAAAAACGGTCGTAGGAGAAAACGATTAGGCTAAATGGTAGCAATACAAGACTCCCGTGGGGGTGCCTAAGGGGGTGCGAGAGCATTCTCATTGCACTGTGCAGAGTTGTAAAAAAGCTCCCACAACCTTGTCACAATCCGGGCGCTGTTCCTCAAGAGGCCGTTATATAAATGGCGTGTCCTGCACGGTTAGCCTGGTATAGAAATGAAAATGGCGGGGGGTCTTAGTATACGTGGCCTCTTGCCGCGAGTCTGACCCACCTGCCAGACAAAACAGTATACACTGTTATTCAGGCCGGTGAGAGGGAGCTATTGTTCACTTTACTGGTGAAGTCCTCAAAGAGCCGAAGGCTCAACTCTACCTGACAGTTTAAGAAGAATGGACTTTAAAAGACAAATGACTTCTGCCACATTGAATCTGTAAAGGTTATCTGTTTCTGTGGCCCACAGAAGAGATCAAGGCCTACGGGCCCCTAAATCCCTAGCTACGCCACTGGAAGCTATTATCTATATTCATACATGTATAATCTACTATATATTTCTATATAGATTTATAATCTACTCTATTGCCATGTGAGCTGTCGTGCAGGTTTATTTCCCTTCCCTTATTGTTATTGATCAATTAATGACGGTTACACAATTAATGCTAATGCTTTAAACCAGTGATGCCCAAAATACGGCACGCGGGCCAGATCCGGCACAAAGGATAGAAATCTCATTCCTAACGAAAAAAAAATATCTGTAAATACTTTTTGGGCCTTCACTTTTTCTCTGATGGATTAGTACCATAATCTTTAACATTTGTGTATTTATGAAGTGGGACTCTGAATGTAGAATCTATCAGGAAAAGTGAACAGATCTTTTTGTTGAACATGATAATAAGCAAACATTTTTTTAATAAAGAAAGTGGCTGTCTAATAAAAACACAAAAAAAAAACGGCATTATAAAATAAATATGGCGGCATTCTTGGTTTGAGCCGCGAATAACAAATTGTCAAACTACCCTTAGAGGTTGGATGATCCATAGGAATATTTACCAAAAAGAAACCACAAAATGAGCGTTGGTAAAGCTACCTGCACTTGAAGTAGAGAAATGAAACTATTTTCTGACGCTTAAAATATAATTGTCAAATAACCTATTAATTAAGTATTACTATTCACAGGTTTCTACCAAAATAGCTTCAGAACAATTTCATTTCGTTTTGTAACTTTTCGCTCATGTGGGCCGTAAGGCGAGTGTTCTAAATCAAAATAACCCACGGGTCGAATTAGGTTGGGCATCATTGCTTTAAACAATAAAGCAGGTCTTTAGATTTGAGACTGTTTTTTTTTTTTTTTCGTTTGAGTCATTTATTTGACTTTATGGAAAGGTTAGTAGAGATCGTCTCAAAACCTATGAATTATTACATGACTTCGCTCCCATATGATCTCATACATTCCGCGATTTACCGTAGACATTACAGTAATGGTGAAATTAAGAACGTATTACAAACGGGGATGTCAGGGAGATGTATTTTATAGCCACTGACTTACAAACACTGTTCGATAGTGTCGACCCTGGGAAGGTACTTGACTTTATCCGGAAGGTGGGGTTGTCTGCGAGGATCTGATTTGTGAGTTTGTGGACATGCACTATTTACATTAGATTTTTACCAAATTATTAAATTTTTACTACCTTTACTATTTTAACTGTAAATAGACCTTGATTTTAATGATTTAATTGTATAGAATTTGGCCCTTGCTGTGTAGAGGTAGAGTAGTCCTTAAGGGACTGCGGGCACGACATGGCCTAAACTGTGCCGATTTGCATAAAATCAAAATCAAATCAAATAAATCAAACAGCTACTTTGTTTCAAAGATAAACTGTAACGTAAGTGTAGAATGACTCATTTTAATTGCTTAGTTATGGTTGAGTTCCCAAGAGTATCCTACTGAATACCCCTCTCACCCTCCCCAAACGTTGAGGTGTGGGAGGCGGGAGGGAACGATTACCCCCCCCCCCCCCTTTTCTAAAAAGTTTCAAAGCTCTCCTTTCATCTCTCTGCATTTGTTTATTAGCTCCACACGGGGAGTCAATCTCTTTCACCGAAGCTTTTTATCCAGCTTGTAAGAATTGATTTACCGCCCTTGTCACAAGAGATTTATTGACCCAAAAGAAAACACTTCGACACGCGGTCTGATCTCTTCATCTGTGCGAAAAAAAAAAGGCTTTAAGCTGTTGAGATATGAGAACCCTGGTGTCTTGCTTGGTGCCACAACGGTCCACAGACTAAGGGTTAGGTAACAGGTAAGCTGTTAGAGATAGGGGGTAGGTGGGTCTTATCTATAGCTTATGTTTGCTGTATGTCAACCGTCCCAGAAGATTTCAATTTGTGTTATGAAGTGTGTTACGTTTGTCTCTCTCTCTCTCTCTCTCTCTCTCTATATATATATATATATATATATATATATATATATATATATATATATATCCATGTCTATCTCTCCATGTCTATCTCTCCATGTCTATCTCTCCATGTCTATCTCTCTCTCTGTCTGTCTGTCTCTCCATGTCTATCTCTCCATGTCTATCTCTCCATGTCTATCTCTCTCTCTGTCTGTCTGTCTCTCCATGTCTATCTCTCCATGTCTATCTCTCCATGTCTATCTCTCCATGTCTATCTCTCTCTCTGTCTGTCTGTCTCTCTCTCTAAGTCTCTCTCTCTCTGTCTGTCTCTCTCTCTCTCTCTCGCACTTTGATATCGACGACTCGTGTTGCATCACGAGAATCGCCAGATAAGACAACTGCTTACAAAACATAGGTTATATCTAAGATACCAGAGGCGTATCTACGGTGGCGTGAGGGAGGGTGCACTTTAGAAAATTACCCATCCCCAATTCATGGGACCCCCAAATTAGTTTTTTTTTTTACATTAAATATAACGCCATTACCTTGTGTCATGATGTCGAATTTCAAAATGCAGGAGCCCCTAAATGAGGTCAAGCCTCCGGGCCCCCAAATCCCTAGCTTCGCCACTGGAAGGTAGTATCTATATACTTACATTAGATGTTTTTATTTCGTTTGAGTAATTAATTTGATTTTGTAAAAAGGTTAGTAGATGTCCTCTCAAAATCTATGAATCGTTACATGACTTCGTTCTCTTTGATTTCCTAGATTCTGCGACTTACCGAACACTACCTCAGAGTAATGGTAAAATCAATTACCAAATGAAGAACGTCCAACAAACAGCTTGTTTCTTTTACAACAAACCGTAGCGGTATTACAATGACTCATTTTAATTGCTCAGTTGAAGAGTCGCAAAAGTATCCTCCTGAGTACCCCTCTCGCCCTCCCCGAAAGTTGTGGTGGGGGGGAGGAGGGGGAATCGACTACTCTTTTTTTTTTCTACTTAAGTTACAAAGCTCTCCTTTCAGCTCTCTGCATGTGTTTATCAACACGGAGTCTCCGCTCGGAGAGTCAATCTCTTTCACCGAACCTTTTTTTTATCCCACTTGTAAGAGTTGAATTACCGACTTGTCCCAAAGAAAACACTTCAACATACGGTCTGATCTCTTGATCTGTACAAGATAATAAATTTAAAGGCCGTAAAGCTAATTGAGATAGGGAACGGGCCGTAAAACTATTAGAAATTGGGAGGGGGGGGGGCGTTAAACTATAGCTCGTGTTTACTGTCTGTAAATCCGGCCCAGATGATTTCAGTTTGTTATGAAATGAAGACATCGGATACGTTTATGTCAAAGTGTGTGCGGAGCGTGGCAGACTGGAGGAGTAGTGCTCCCCCCCCCCGGCTGTTTTTCCCGCTGCTTCGGGCCAAATCTTTATTTCTAGGAATCAATAGAACGTGTTACCTACCTGTTACCTATCTCTTCCATTCACATTTGTTTCAGCACCTAGCTTCAACTCTATGTTTATATTCACAGCTTAATTGCTCGTATTCACTGAAGCTTCTACATGTATTGTATTTATGTTGTCCACTTGTCATTATGAGAGATACACAATTAGAAAGAATCATTGTTTGTCTAATACATGCCTAGCGGCTGTCTGTGTCGGCTCTGGTTGTTTGTGAACGGATGCTGCGGGGTGGGGGGTGCGGGCTGTGGCTTGTGACCTTTGACCACTGGGGTGGTAATTTGCATACGGGCGTGGTGTCTTTAGACCAGAAGAATGTTTGTTTTTGGGGCATTCGCTTGGTGCGTTATCGCTAGGCGGTGTTGCCGTTGCCAGAGTCGCAGGTTCGGGCCCCGGTCGACGCAGTCCCTTATTTTCGTAGCATTTAATTCATTACTTTCTCTCTTTGTCCCCGGTGCTGC
>JADKLZ010000687.1:1507424-1517975 GCA_021533235.1 Biomphalaria straminea
AGAGAGAGAGAGAGAGAGAGAGAGATAGAAAGTGAGAGAGATAAAGAGAGAGATAAAGAGAGAGATAAAGAGAGATAGAGAAAGATAAAGAGATAGAGAGAGATTATTATTATTACTATTATAGCTTTTATATAGCGCTACTTTCATGCTTATAAGCATGCTCAGAGCGCTTTAGTCTCATTAGTGGACCTGTGTGGGTAGGGGGTATCCGTGTTTTATTTTCCGTGCTGCCTTTAGGCACTCAGTAAACACAACTCTGCCCGAGTCGGTTGTGGAACCTCGAGCCCTCTTCTAGGCAGCCAAGCCATGTTCAAGCGCACTTAGCCTCTCGACCACGCTTCCCACATAGAGAGAGAAAGAGTGAAAGAAATCCTCGTTTATTGAACCGTTGTATAATCCCACTATTTCGATCCCTGTGTATGCTAGGCGCAGCTAGGAATTCACCTTCATTTAGAAATCCGGTGGGGGGAGGGGTGTCTTGACATCTTTTTGGGTCCCCCGCATTTCGTATAATATTTAATTTTGAACACTAATGTTGGGCCAGGGGGGATTTTCGAATTCTCCCCCCTCCCACCCTAGCAACGCCACTGGCCAGCTTGACGTGTAACTTGACCCCCCAAAAAGTACATCTTGATGTGACCAAAAGATATCACAGTTGTCCTGTTTCTGACCAGTCAAAAAACACGATTATTGGCTGCGGGAAAATATGTAGGTTACAACTGGGTCATCCTGCTCTCATCCTTAATCTTCGGAATCGAAGACATTGCCATTTATATTTATCTTCGGAATCGAAGACATTGCCATTTATATTTATCTTCGGAATCGAAGACATTGCCATTTATATTAATCTTCGGAATCGAAGACATTGCCATTTATATTTATCTTCGGAATCGAAGACATTGCCATTTATATTTATCTTCGGAATCGAAGACAATGCCATTTATATGAATAGACTTTTGAATCTTTGAACCATACTTATTTAGACTTAGACTTAGGTCCTCCCGCGCCGTTTGGCGCATTGGGCGGCAAGCTGTCTCCATAAAGATCTGTCATTGGCAATGTCTGAAGCCTCCTCCCATCTGGTGTCCACTGTTCTGAGGTCTTCCATGAAGGTATGACGCCAAGTTATACGAGGACGTCCCTGTTAGCGTTTTCCTCGTATTGGCCTCCATGTCATCGCAATTCTTGGTATGCGTAGTTCATTTTGTCGTAGAACATGTCCCGCAAACCTCATGCGACGTTCTGCCACAACCTCACTAAGTGTTCGACTCCCAGTTCGACATAGGATTTCCCTGTTTGAGATTCGATCTGTGTAACTGACTCTCAGAATCCGTCTCAACCATTTTTGTTGATCCACATTTAGTCTCTTCTCAATTTTGACAGATGACTTCCATGTCTCACATGCATATGTTGCAGTTGGAATGACGATTGTGTTGAGAAAGTGTATTTTTGTCTCGAGTCCAATGGCTTAGCTTGTCCTAATAGGCTGCAGCCTTTGGAAAATGCTCCCTGCCTTTCCTATTCGGCACACGACACCATTTTATGCATCCCATCATTTGTTATGATGCTGCCAAGGTATGTGAACTTCAACTCTTCAAGCCTTGACTCGCCAAGTCTGACAGGGGCACCCTTTGCCTTATATCCCACTCAAAAATTTTTTGTCTTATCAAAGTTTATGCGGAGGCCAATTTTGGGTGCCTCTCTATCTAGGCTCTCCGTCATTTCTTGTATACTTTTATTTGTAGCCCCGAGTAGTGCAACGTCATCGGCTAAGTCCAAGTCCGTCATTCGGTTTTGTTCACACCATGGAATACCAAAGGCAGTCTGGTTCATTGCTTTCCTCATTATGTAGTCGATGGCTAGGAGGAAAAGGAATGGAGATTAGATGCACCCCTGTCTCACACCTGTCTCGATGCTAAAAAACTCTGTGGTTCCTCCTTCTGTTTTAATGCAGCAACTAGACTGACTGTATAGGTGTCGTAGGATCTGGACGAATTTTTCTAGGATGAACCATACTACGTCAGAGAAATTCAAGAGACATGCGTTGGACCGAGGCCAAATGTTCTAGACGACACCATATTTCACAAGAGACCATCCGCTTGTACCAAGAAACAACAAGCCTTCAATAATATAACAGAATAAAAAAAATATTTATCTCTAAATTTTTCAAAATGTTTTAGGCATCAAGCAAGATCTTTTAGAAACGAAGTTTATTACATTTAATAGTTGAATGAGAGATAGCAAAGAACTAGAACAGAACTTAAACAAAATTAACCTATTAGTATATTAGTTAATTTAAAAACGTAAAATTCCATCTTCAGACCTTGTGGTCTGTAGGGCAGATGATGTTAATGTCATCTGTTTCTGTGACCTACGGTTAACGAGGGTGTCATTTGGCCAGCACAACGACCAGTTTATTAACTAATAGTAATTACTTATTTGTAATTAAAAAAGGGACATAAATAATACTTGACATGTGATGGCATAAGCTGAACCAATCCACTTGAGGAGGATTGAGCCGTGCGTTCAAATTCAGGACGAACAGATTTTTTTTCTTCATTTCAAAAGCGATCACGGTTACATTCACACAGTTAGTGTTAGAAACTTAGTTTAGTTTAGAAACGCAACATTTTTAATGACGACATATGTATTGGGTTAGCTATTATTGATGTCGACTTTTAGGACAGTTACTGCTAGGCTCTTGATGGGATAAAATCCTTTTTTTTAGTTACTGACTGGACTGTTATTCTATTTCACCACCAGGGAACGTAGTTACTGGCATTAACCCTTGCCTTATTTGGTTTGTGACGGTGTATGGCAGGGGTCTTAGTGTACGTGGCCTCTTGCAGCTTGTCTGACCCACCCACCAGCCAGAGCAGTGTACACTGTTTTCATTCAGGCCAGTGAGAGGGAGCTCTTGTTCACTTTTCAAGAGCCGAAGGCTCAACTCTACCTGACAGTTTCAAGAAGAACTAGAAGAAATGAAGGTGAATGTCTTAGTAATAAAACTCGCAGCTGTAATAAGACACCATACAAGATACTCAAGCATCTAGGATTTTTATCAAGGTACTGTTAAAAATACATCAGGTAGAAATCCAACATAAATCCGTTACATTACCCCACCCCTTTATTTCCCTCCCCCCATCCTTCCCAAACTGGTGTGCACGTAGTGAGAAAGCTAAAAACACGAGATTGCGGCAAACAAAACAATTGGTAAAAATGTTTGATATCGCACAGATTTATTATTTTTAGAGTCTAGATCTATTACAAATTTAATTACCTCGCATTAAAAAAAAATATTTATGTGTTACAATCATTGATTATTCCATCTTGTTTTACTAATTGTGTTTTCTTTGTTTTCATTACAGATGACAACAAAATTGTTTGTTACTTTTCTGGCCATGATCTCTATGCTCCTTGTCATTTTTGTCAAACTTTACAGTAGCAGAAGTGAGATAAGCAAGCCTATTAAAAATTGTTATCCTGAAATCAAATACTTTTTGACTAAAACGTTGATTAAAATACAAAAAGTTAAACATTTGTACCCTATACCATGGAGGCATCTGTGTGTCTATGCACTGACCTTGGGTCAGAAAGACATTCCTCCAACTAACCTTGATTATTCAAACCACATGCATCGACTGGCTAGCTTCATACACTGGCCACGCGAACATGCTGTGCTTCCAAGCAGTTTAGTGGACAATGGATTTTTCTTCATTGACAATCACTTGCCAGTCAGGGATGATTCTGTTATGTGCCACGTTTGTTATGTGACGTTATCTGGTTGGAGGATCGGGGATAATATTTCTGAAGTTCACAGACGTAGCTCACCACATTGTCCGTTCCTTGCTCAGCTAGGTGAAGCGGCAAATGAGGTCGCCCATCAGGATATAGCATCGTCGTCTGCTAACACAGCTCCAACAGATACACCGGAAGTTATCGCTGGAGAGACAAGCTCAATTTTTTCCGGAAACACAAGTTCGCATTATCCTGCGCAAAATCAAGATTCTAACACGTCACTTCCGCCTAGAAATAGTGAAGCCGTCAGCTTACCAGATACCGATTCTGAACTATCCAGTTCAATTGTAATTCGCACCACTAGTCAATCCCAAAGTTCAACACCAGATGAAGACATAGAACTCTCATCGACACATCATGACGTTGACCTGTCCAACTCGACAACCAACAGTCAATTAATAAACTCCAACTCAGCGACAAATATGGCACTGTCAAATCCATTACAAGCTATTAATATCCAAGCAGCGATTCAGCCAATAGAAGAAGCTGAAAATATTCAACGCAACGAAGGAATTAGCAGGGGAGGTAAGCTCAATTAAAATTCTTAATGATTTCATAATCTAATGATATCATGATATTAATCTATTTATTCAGTGAATGGTATTCAGATTTTGTTTCTTCAGTATATGATTTAAAATATTTAAATAATTATTAAGTGGCTGGTGTACAGTACTATTGCCCAGGGGCGTAGCTAGGGGTTCGGGGGCCCGGGGGGACCGACCTCTTTGGGGGCCCCTTGCATTTTGACTTTCGATATATGACATGATTTAATGTACACAAAAATATATATGACCAAGATCAAATTGATTCAGTATATCAGTAAATTTGACCAAAACAATTAATCATTAAGACTCTTTTAATGAATAATACCGTTGTTTATTAGCAAAATAATGCACAAGTGATAAATCTCGATTCATATCACTTCATGTGGTGCATTCTGTTCAGCAAGGACATCTATAACATCATCTACAGCAGGGGTGGGCAACCTTTTTCAACCGATGGCCGCATTTATACAATTTGGGGATTAGGCGGGCCGCATATATATCATATGAATGGCAAAGTGAATTTGGTGGTTCCGAAAAAAATAGAAAAATACAAAATAAAGTGAAGAAGCTAAAATTATATAATTTATTAAAGACTTAGTGTACTTCGAACAATAACATTGAGTACAAGTTTCACTATTCCTTCTCTATAATTACTAAGTGCATGTTCCCCAACAATTACATACCTTGGCAGCTGCTTACATTACCTAAGCCTAAGGACAGTCCTGTGAATCTTGTCAACTCTTTTGTGTGTATTCCCTCTTAATTCGCACGAATTCAATGTAGCTTTGTGTAAAGTTTGCAGTTACTAAATTATGGTTGGGATATTTATTTTGTTTTTACTAAAAAGGTTTTTCTCAGTCAAATCTCCATCAGTTGTTACCCTTGCCATCATTACGAGCCAACCCAACTCTTTCAACACATTTCTTCATAGCATTGAATAAATAAATACTGGCCTGGGTTTATATGTTTTACTGAATTTATGGAAATACTGCTTTTAAATATAATCTTCGTTTTCTTTAAACTTTTTCGAAGGAAGTTTAGAGACGTTTCTTTAGCCTCATTATTCTAAGTGATATCAAAAGTTTCATTTCTCTAGAGATTTACCATGATTTATTTTTAATGTACTTGCATTTTTAATATGTGTAATGTGTGGGCACACTTCATTTAGTTAGGTTTTCGCGGGCCGCATAAAACACTTCGGAGGGCCGCATGTGGCCTGCGGGTCGTAATTTGCCCACCCCTGATCTACATCGATACTTTCTAGTATTTGTGACTTCACTGACATTAAAGCCATGATAAGCCTTTCTTGCGTCATTGTGCTACTGGGATAGTTTTTTTTTAGAATGACGCAATGGTAGTGGCCTGATTTAGTGGTACGGTATTCAGAGGATGTTGCAAAGGTTTGAACCTTTTTGGTGATTGTATTACAAATTTGTTGGTGAAAAGTGCTCGTGCATCAGTGACATTAGTGAAAAAGCGATTTGCCATTTATTTCACTAATAAAAAATATGCTATGATTGTGAAATTTCCTCTGACGAAAAGACGTACATTTGTTGTTGTTTTTATTCATTTTCCCAACTTTGCAATTCACTCTTTTATCTATCTATAACAACGATTTTTTTATTTAGAAAAGCCTTTTTCCATTTGATTGCGGATAGATGAATAGAGGGGTAAAAAACTCGAGTGTGAAGTTAATTCTGAAATTACAGAATTACAGAAGCCAAACCCGAATAATGGACAATTCTAGCATTGTTAAGAATAACTATTGGATCTGTTATACTCGTTGCTGTAAATTCTGCTTCAAGGTTAATTAGCGTAGCCTTAAAATACTCGCCATTTAAATCTATTATTAGTAAATGTAACAAGATACCTGGAATTCCCTGTATACAGGGGCGGACTTAGCAGCGCGACGGGCCCTGGACCCTAGTCTTGTGCGGGGCCCGGAGCCGTAAGGGTGGACTATATATAAACCGTACCACATCGCGCTAACGGGCTATTCCGTCTTACGGCTGTCATTGGCCTCCAACAATAACAATTCTGTATGTCCGCTTTTAATACTGTGGGCCTTATTTTTATTACAAAACAGAATATTACTTAGGTACTGTTTGCCTACTGTTGTATATACTTCGTTGTTATTGTTCTGTATAAAAGATTTTCTTTGAAGTTTAAAAAGTTTAAAAGAAAAATACTCCCATGGCCTCAAGATGTCTATGCACAGAAGCATATAAAACACTTAGGCGAAAATAATCAATACATAGAGGTTATGTTTGTATTCAAACATCGACGTCTAATCGGATTTTATTAGGAAAATGTGTAGTGATCAAGTTTGTTACAATAAAATCTCCGATCGCGGGGCCCCCACAGGCGCTCCACTTGCCACCTCTAAGGCCTGTATATCATACAGTTTTATTCGTGGCAACAAAGAGAGTAATATTCTTTGTTTTTGCTGCAAGAACATGTTTGATCTCTTTAATCGGCAACAAATCTATTAAAGATTTGTATTTCAAAATGTAAAACTGACTTTAAAAAAACAACAACTTTGATCTCTGTGGGAAAAAAAATATTTTAAAATGTCAACAAAGTCAACGTACTGATAGACCTAGATCTAGATTTAGTATTTGATATAAGTATAATCCATAAATGTTGAAAAAAAATACACCCGTTGACACTATTTGTCAATCAAATATATTAATTTATGTATTTTGAAACACCCATTTGGGGGCCCTCCCTAGGCGGGGGCCCGGGGGGATTTCAAAAACCTCCCCCCTCCCCCCCCCTACGCTACGCCACTGCTATTGCCCCATGACAGCTAACGAGAATCTAGATCTGTATTGGAATAGAGCAAACCTGTATGCAAAGGTGTTACGGTACTATATAAAATAATCACCATTCACACTTTCATTACATTTCGAAATTAATTTTATTATTGTAGCGGATAGCTTTATAAATGTTTGAATCTTATATTTTTTTTTAAAAAAAAAGGTTCTTTCGGGGGATGAAAAAAAAACCAAAACTGTTTCACCCAAATTTAGCAGGTTGTAAAATATCATGAAATTGGCTTTTTAAATTTTCTCTCTAGTTTTTAAGATATAACCTTGACAGGCGAACGGACAGACAAACGAAACGCTTCAAGCTAAAGCGGATTTTCTCCTTGGGGAGGGGTGCAAACACTTTTGGTAAGCCTCCTCTAATAAAGTGGAGTCTTAAAGCAGATAAAAACAGACATCTATACTTATATACAAAGTACCACTTGTTCACTTACTCACGTATCGTAAAAACCTCTTAAGGGGTTACACTAAAATATGAACTGGATCACAATGTTAGCTCTGAAATTTGCGACAGATTCGCAAGTCCACTATTCCCAAAGTAACCCCAGTCTATTCATAAAGCCTATATAACAAGGCGTTGTCATGGTTTCCATAGAATAAGTATGAGTGGACTATTTCACGTGCAGTGGCGTAGACGGGGGAATGGGAATCACCTGGGCCCCCAAATGAGTGTTTGAAATTTGTTTTTACATTAAATATTACGCCATTCTCTCATGTCATGATGTTAGTTAAATGTGTTTATATTGTAATAAAAGCTATACTTAAGTTTGTCCACAAAACGTTAATACGCCTACAGTGGTTTAGTTGTCTACCAGCAGTTTGGTGCTACAAGTCAACGACCGTCCACAACAGTCAGTAAAAAAACTAAACAAATCTAAATGCGCCTTTTATGTAATAATGAAACTTGCCATTCTTCAGCAAGATCATTAAGTTATTTTAAACCTGGCTTAATCCCGACTAAATCATTAATAATGTTATTTTTCAGAGAGTGCTTCTCAACATCTGAATACATTCAGCCCACAGAGGGTCGAGTCCGCACAACTACACAACTATGCTTCCATACATGTCAGAAGAGAAACATTCCAATTCTCGGGACTTTCGTCTGATGACATTAACGCCTTGGTGGAGGAAGGCTTCTATTTTACTGGTAGGCTAGAGATACCGATACCTTTTGAAAACGTAGTTTTATGAGCCTATTACTAATAGTCTAGTACTAGATTCTTGAGTACCACCATGGTCAGTCAGTATCTATATATCTACTTTTTCCATGTACACGAAGAATAAACACAATCTCTTTTTCTATATACAGGAAGATTTAGCACAATCTCTTTTTCTATATACACAAGGATTTAGCACAATCTCTCTATCTATATAGATTAAGTTAGATGAACAGTCGTAATTTTAGTTGCAATAAATAATAAAAATAATAATAAGGCTTGTCTTTGAGCCCGAAGATTAGTGAGGAATACAGTATTTCCCGTTGAGGAAGCAGTTGTTTGGGCCTAAGCCAGCTAAATTGGAAAAGCGCTCGATGTTTGTGTCTGTAAAGTAACAACTACATTATTTGCAAAGGTGATCTCATTGTAACTGATGAATTGCTAATAGAATTATAATAGTTTGGGACCCCCTCAACTCAAGAAAACATTAAGAAACTGGAACAGACACAAAATAGAGCAGTGAGATTCATAACAAACCAATATTCACATTTGATTAGAGTAACACCTTTAGTAAAATCACTAAATTTAGGATAGGATAGACGACTTGAAAGTAAAGTAGCAATTATACACAAAACACTGAACCAGAATCTTCAAATACAAAAAACAAAATCTAATAAAATACTCAGAAACTAAACAAAGATAAATGCACATTCCTTGTTCTATTCGCTAGGACAAATTTGTACAAATGCTCCTTCTACCCTAGCGCTATTAGAACATGTAATGAGAAAAATTACGAGTAGCCTGAACTAGACAGAAAAAAACAGTGACCTGGCAGAGTTTAAGGCATTGGTTAATATGCATGACTAGATTGATCTAGGAACAGGCATGCAACGTATAACAGGATTCAACAAAAATAAATCTCTAGATTATTAAGGCGATCTTGTACGATTAAACATTATATAATTACATCTTGTTTAAGTATATCTTGTAGGATTACATCTAACTTGATGCCATCTCACTAGTATAACTTATAGTATTAAACTAATTATCTTTTTGTGCATGATTCCATTCTAATATAATGTGCTTTCTGTAATCCACATATTATTACGATCTATTTGACAGAATCGGGTGCCATTCGATGTTTCTTCTGTCACGCCACTATTCAAAGATGGCGAAGTCAACCCCTTGCTCACCTCACTCACCAATGTCTTAATATCGACTGTGGATTTATTCGACATAAAGAAAGACATAGAGAAAGTGGGACATAGAGAAAGCGGGACATAGAGAAAGCGGGACATAGAGAAAATGGTTGTTCAAATATACCTGTTTTAATTTTTTTTTTTTCATTTTTATACTTTTTTTTTAAATTCAGTAATGTATTAATTCGTGTGGAGCTCATAATCTCATTATAGATCATAATCATTATTACAGTTGTAAATCTAAGGCAAGCTCTCAGCGATAGGGAAGAAATAATCCGACAGGATAAATCAGTATCAGTGTTCTGTCTCTCACTATCATAGCGGGGACATCAACTGTCTCTCTTTCTCCCCTAAGTAGTCTGTCCAATTCTCGGGTGGAATAGTGCGCACCAAACAGCGCACCATACGCGTCAACGCAAGAGCAGCTATTACACTATTAAGGGACCACTCTGATCAAGAAAGTTACATGCTGTGAGTCTGTGGCATTACAGCCCAACCGAAGGTGTTCACTTGTCATTAAGAGTGACTCTAGAGCTAAGGACATTAACAGTAGGTAACAATAAAAAGACAAATTATCGCAGCCCGAAAATAAGAAAGCTTGGTAGAGTTTTACATAGCCACTTAAATCAGCTATTGTTTTTACCAAATATATTAAAAATAAGATTTTGATATAAATAATAGTTTCTTGATTTGAACTTTTTAAGAAAAGTATTCTCTGCTTTTAATTTAACATATGTACCTGCATTTCAAGTCCTTTTTAAGGCTAGAACTATGTACTGAATTGTCCTTTCACATTGATATAGTCTTTGGATACCAATATAGATATATCTTTAAATAAAACAGCATTAAATGGACAGAAATGTCGGTCGAGTGGTTATAGGAATATAATGTAAGGTAGTTACATATTAACTAATGTTAACATGTTAACAGAAGTTATTTGTAATTGTTTATATGTTTAAATAATTGTATTCTTAACTTTATTGCTTTTTTGCGCTATTTATTGTGATTATATGTATTTTTTTTT
>JADKLZ010000687.1:1533090-1554230 GCA_021533235.1 Biomphalaria straminea
TGCTTTGTCGTCTGGTATGTGCACTGGAAAGTCGTAAGGATGGTCTCAGATTTATACTCAGACACAGCACCAACGTTGTTTTTGCAAGCGAATCGTCAAAAAAAAAAAGATAAGCCTAATTAATTAACTCCACCAACAAGCTAGTACAGCTAGCCCAACATACAGACAACCTGAATGACTGAGAACGGTGGATTATCTAAACAAAGAGCACATCGAAAAAGTTGACAATTACTGACTGAAAGTAATTCATCGCATAGTAAATGATAGTTGTAACTTTAAAATGCAAGAACCTTTTATTTAGTGGTCGTCGCAAAATGTATCGTTTAGGCGACACAAGTAACAACAACAATGTTTTAGCAGTACATACAAAAACAAAAACACAACTCTTTACCTCGACCCACAAATTCAAAATGAGATATTAGACTTGGGCAATTCAAAACACCTAAAGAAGATCCAAATCTGTGCCATTTTTCTCTATCATATTTGACAGCACTCAAAGAGAATAAAAATTTATTAAATTTGCATTATTTTCTGAAATTGTTTTGTGAACTCTGATGAAGAACGACCCAAAGAAATTGCAGATTTGTAAGATTTCATATTTGTGAGAACCAGATGTCTGTAGGATTGACTGAACAAGTACTCTAAAGTAATAAATATCCCCATCTTTCTTTAAATTACTTACGATGCCAAAGCAAGGATGGTTTTTCAATAAGTCCGAACAATACAATAGCCTCAGTGGCGTAGTTAGTGATTTGGGGGTCCGAGAGGCTTGACCTCTTTAGGGACCCCTCCTTTTTGACATTCGACATCCTGACATTATGTAAAGAAGTAATAATTAATAATTAATGGAAAACACATTTCGGACACTCATTTTGGGACCCCTCAGTCCGGTGAGATTTTGAAATTTGGACTCTCCATCCCCCACCCTAGCTAAGCCACTAAATAGCCCTCTTTATGGTTTCAACAAAATCAGCCACTTGCACATTAGGTTTACTTTGCTAAACAGTACTCAAACAAAGTCTTCAATCATTCTGTCAGCTGTGTTATTGAACTTTCATTGAAATGTCTTTTAGTAAATGTACTGATACATACAAAATACTGGAATTCCTAGTCACACAAAATATGTGTCATATGGGGGGGGGGGAAGGGGCCCATCGACATATTCTTGAACCCGGGCCCACGGGTACCTTGCTACGCCACTGAGAGGAGATCCCATTAAAACGAGTTCTATATAATATTCACAGCCAGTATCGTTCTATTATAATATTATACGTTCGAGTTCCTGTTACTCAGAATTTGTATAGATAAAAGTCAACGTTTTATGCAACTTCCAGGCGATGTCGACATCAGCAATTAAACCTCCTGATGAATCCTAGAAAAAAAAAAAAGACTCCCATCAGGTAGAGGCCTGCCTGTAGTCTGGCTAAAATTCCTTTTTCTTTTTTGTCTAGTTCATGTAGTAGTAGTTTTCATCAAGTTTCAGACTTGTTTGGACGCCTACGGACTGAGACGCACCCAAGGCTCGCCTGTCGTACTGCATTAGCTCCAGGGATTTATGTTAATGTTGTAGATTTTAAACAAGTCTTTTACTACTGCACAATGATTGAACAGTTTTGTTTTCTTTTGGAAAATATACTTTCACAAACCAAAATGAAAGTAGCGACAAACAAGAATCAGAGTAAAACCATGACTTCAATGGTTGTAGCCTACATTCAGGTTTGCACAAGTTAAATATAATTGGCCTCAATTAGTCAAACAATATCAAGGATACTTAATCGAACGTTTCTGTTGCCAACTCATTAAAAGCTTCAGATAGAAGAGCTTTGAAAAGTTGACTCTTCGGAAGCCCTCATAAATAAATAATTAAAATAAATTAAAAAAAAACACAAAAACATAGCTTATGAAAACTTTTGCTTATTCAGTAAACCAGATACACGGAAAAAAGCTGGCTATTAACGGATTCGCTTCTATGAATGGATATCTTCATTTACATGTACACTTTTTTGTAAAGCTATTACCTTAAATGTTCGAAGAGGCTTAAGAGAACTCTGTTCAATGACTTTCCACGGCAATGCTCAAAACTACTTTCTCTTATACCTCCCCTGCCAGATCACGTTTGTTACTTTTGTGTTACTTTTGTGTTAACATTAATTTCATTCGCATTGATCGAGTCCTAAAGTTTATAATTGGCCAAATGCCAACATGGTCCTATTTGAGAACAAAGATTAAACATCGTTCTACTATTAACATTTACAATCAAGGGGGAAAACCTTTTAACAGGGGAGCAATGGAAGCTTACATAACACAAGTATTGGACCAAAGTAGAGACACAGTTGGCTAGTTATCAGAAATTATTACAATGAATCGGGATTTTCTTCAATGAGTATCTGCGCTACAGAATATATATTTAGAAGAAAGCGTAAATAGCAACCTATAAAAGCTGAAGTCTTTAAACAGGAATACAATATTTGTCATCGCTATCTGTAAACTCAAGTCAAAGACGCTAGGTTGCCTTGATAACTGGGATTTCTTCTCCCCTGTGTTGTATATCTGTATAACTTGTCTTGACCATTTTTTTTCCTCGCCCTTGGCTTCTTGTCCAAAAAAATAAGAAAAAAAAGGAAAGAAGGAAAGGATAATTGTAAAGAAAAAAAAAGGATAATTGTAAAGAATAAAAGGATAATTGTTTCAGATGTTCAAGGATATTAAAGACACATAAGGATTTACTTAACATGATCGTATGTATATTATAGTTCAGACTTAGAAATTCCACGATCACATTAGCCATTGAAAGTATAGTTTTTAAGTTAACGTTAAAACGAGTCTTGATGGTAGAAAGAGTCTTGAAGTTAAAAAGAGTCATGAGGTTAAGACTAGTCTTGATGTTTAAACAAGTCTCGTGGTTAAAACGAGTCTTAGTTTGAACCATTTACGACGCCGTCTCCTGCCCTCCTACAGGTTTGAACTCGACCCTAACAGTTTCCATTCATGTGATTTGAATGACTTATGACACGATAATTTAAAATTAAAATAAAATAAATTTACAGTGTAATAAAAAAAATATTTGAGATTCAACGCATACATGTTGAAACTATAGAATTTGTAATAGCGGAAAAAATAAAAATATAACTTTTTTTTTGGTGTACAAAATAAAGGGAACATTATTGTAAAGGTATAAAACCAATGACTTAGCAGAGTTTATGATGCTAATTTAAATTCGTTATATGTTGTTCATTTGAAGTAACTTCTGTCATCTGTAAGATAAAATAGGTGATCATGTCACTGCATTCTTTAGCGCTGCATAATCAATTTTCTATTTTGTAGGTCAAAATAAAAACAGTTCGGCTTTGTCTGCACGAGATATGCAGCTCGTACCTGACTTTGCGTAGTATAATTTTAGCTTCTTCCCTTTAATTTGTATTTTTTATTTTTTTCGGGGCCACCAAATTCGCTTCGCCATTCATATGATATATATGCGGCCCGCCTAGTCCCCAAATTTTATTAATGCGGCCCTCGGTTGAAACAGGCTGCCCACGCCTGATATAGACAGATTCAGCTTGAGGTTAAACAAAATAAACTGATATTTAAACAAATCTATCTCACTACAAAAACACGTCTTTACACTCTCGCTTCTTTTGGGTCGTCTACCGTTCTTAACATCGATTATGACAGAGCCGCTTAACTTGCATCATTCTACAAGACAATTAATGCTATCTTTCATCATTATCATATTGGAAACACACAACTCCAACACTAACAAACACTCCACAACACAAAGCTTATTTTGAATCAATCATTTAATTTTTAATAAATATAGATTTGAAGTAGCGATTCTCAATGGCGATTTTTCAATGGTGCAATCGTAAAACTATACATTTCCGAAAGTGAAATCGCTTTCAATAGTTAACAGAGATATTATATATGGCTCTGAGTTTAGCATTTTTTTCATTGACACTTAGTTTTTTGTCCTATAAAACTAAAAAATGGTAATAATGTTTTTAATTAAAAAAAAAGCTCACCACAGCTTATACAGATACATAATGTCACTTGTAATAGGCCTACTAAACATTTGGAAAACCTGAATGGATACTTAACATAGAGCGTCTCTAACTTACACTAGAGCAGAACATTTGATTCCAGATTTTAGCTATGAGCTATTTCATCTTTAGCTCAGAAACAGTATAGGATTTTACAATGATTTCATACATTTTTTTTTCCTCTTTTTTTTTCTTTTTTTTTCTTAAATGTAATTAAGTTAAAGTAATAAAAATACATTAAAAAAAAATTCCTTGACAAAAAAAAATACACTTACGATGTTGGCATGGCCGGACAGTGGTTCTCAAGTGGCGCACGGGTGGAAACGGTGGTTAGAGAAGACGATTGCTCAATAGGGAAGCAAAACAGGACCCCCGTTGATGTGCATATGAACTGAATCGGTTGCGCTTGCGAGGATGGAAGAAATCCCAAGAATACCCGTCACTATCCACACTCCGTTCTTGGAGGAGCCGTTTTTATGGCGCCTACATTTCTGACGTTATACAGAGAATGAATCTTATACATAACACAACAATATACTTATTGCATTCATTATCGTCTGTTAAAACTTTCATTACATGGTTCAGAATAAAGGTAAATAGTTCAGGTAGAATTTATTCCATTTTTGCTTTTGACAATCAATCCTTGTCTGTACCGCTACTTCCTAACTTTTGTAAAAGTTGATGTTGAAATTGTTAATGTCAATGTGAATATGAATGCAGTTGTGAATGTTGAGATCGTTGTGAATGCTAAAGCTGTACTTGTGGATGTCATTGTGAATTTTACTGCTGTGATTGTGGATGTTGTGAAGGTCAATATTAAAAATAGTCATTCTAACCTGTAGAAATGAAACTAATAGTAAATAAAATAAATTAGAAATGGACAAGCTCTGACCCGAATCACAAGAAAGATGATGCCTATTATAAGCTATCCCAAGATCCACGTCTAATCTTTCGACTCAGAACAGGACACAACAGAATATATATTATAGCTTATATATAGCGCTACTTTCATGCTTATAGCATGCTCAGAGCGCTTTGGTCCAATCTCATTTGTGGACCAGTGGGGGGAGGGGGTATCTAGGAGATGGTTTCCCGTGCTGCCTTTGGGCGCTCAGTAAACACAACTCTGCCCGAGTCGGGTGTCGAACCTCGAGCCCCCTTCTAGGTAGCCAAGCCAAGCTCAAGCCGCACTTAGCCTCTCGACCACGCTTCCCAGAACGCAACAACACATGCACCAGAAGCTCAAAATTGGAACCAGTGAAATCTGCCCATGTGGAGTGCCACCAGACAATGCTGACCACGTCCTCCAATACTGCTCTCTTTACCAAGAGGTCCGAACAAGACCCAAAACAGCCCAATAGAAAGAAAACTATTTGGAGAGCTCCCTGATTTGGAAACCACTGCGCAGTTCATCTCATATATTGGTCTAGTCATCTGAACGCTCCAACATAACAATGAGAACGAGGAAGAAGATGTCATTGTCAATGTTGATATGAATGTTGATGATGTAAATATTGATGCCTTTGTAAACGTAAACGTTTTGTTCTCATTGTGAACTCTGATGTGGTGACTTTCGATGGCGCGAATGTTGTTTAAGATGTTGAAAACGTTGATATCATTATGAATGTTGATGTCCCTATGAATGTTAACATAGCAAATGTTGATGCTAAAAATGTTTGTCTTTTTTAAATTTGTTGTTGTGGTTGTTGAAGTCGGTGTGCAAATTAATGTCGTTCTGAATGTCTATCTCATTATGAAAGTTTGTATGTGTTTGTGATCTAAGTATCTTTTTAATTGTTAATGAACTTAAACTAAAGCAGTGTTGTTTCTTCAAGATTACGGTCTCACTAAATAAAATTGAACTATAAAACTCATCTCTAGAACTATTAATTAAAACCTATTGGTTTAAATATTGGAATACTGAGTCAATATTCAGTTAACGAATTAGCATTTTATCGAGTGCAAAAAAAAATGTTACATCCATATATTGATTATTAATAAATCATTTACAATCTCACATTCGTTTAATACACACAATACACACCATGGCTACCTTCAGGCACATAGATGTGAGCTGAACGCTTCGGCTTTGGGTATGGTCGGAACGTTGTTGCCCACACAGGTAATTCCCTTTCTCAACGCGAACAGTGAGTCCAGAGGAACGGCAGGTACCAATACAAGACACTGTCCGATAAGAGCCTACTTCGATTGGATCCGAGAAGCACGATCCCAGATGTCGACACTATCATACGGAAGACGAGACGGTAGGGCCCTCAACAGCTGTAGGATGCTCAGAAACACCATCGAATAATCGACTAGTCTTGAAACAGATAGGACTAGTGCATGCCGGGGTCTCGCTCTGTAAGGAGACAGGCAAACTACAGAACACTGCCAGATACCTGGACTGTGCTGTAAGGCGTAAGGGGTTAGTCACAGCACGGGGCCTTAGTGCATGGAGGCTTACAAATGGTACCAATACAGTTTGGACTTATATGTGATGAAAGTTGCCTAACGAAGGGTTCCGGCTACTGATTTTTCTTCGGGTTAGATTCCTGAAGCCTTTCCCATGTTTGAGTATAGAGTTAATAGACGTAATTGTAAAGGTCCTTGGCAACACTATAATTAGCTTGTCACACTGTTAAGTCTCTCGTGAATCCAAACACAATCATCAACACAATCATCAAAAACGTTGCCTTTTATAAAATTCTCTTAAAAATAATAACCAAGAAAGAGGTTAGAATTGATTAATACATGTTCACAATCACTAACATTTACATCAGTTAGATAACACTAGATTTGTGTTACACCGTTGATCTCTTTAAATGTGTATTGGTTTCTTTTATTTATAAATTGACAATAATGAAGACATACAAATAAAATTAATTCCAGTTTCAACAGTGCAAATTTAAATTTTACTATTAGATAGTGATGAGATATCTTAACAGACAAATATTGGGTTGGTACTGTTTGAACGCCACGGGTTGTCTCTGACAGCAGGAGAGGTCTTCGCGCATCACTGATCAGCTACCGTCCATCTCAAACTGATCTGCCACGACCTGCCTGCTGGGTGCTTACAGCTTAGTTTAAAACGACGAGTAGGCTGAAAACTTGCACCAAACAATAAAAGAAGATACGTTTAAAATGAAAAAGAATATCCCTTGTCATGCGACTGACAACGCCAGTACAATGTGTCCTGGTCTCACAGATGACCAACGGCAGGTTGACGATGCAAAGGAAAGACTAATCATTGACATCGCAGCTCTCCAAGAAACCCAATGGTCTAAGACGGCATCCTCTGTGAGGCTGATAACACTTTCTTTTGGAAAGGAAAAGCACAGAATGAGACGCGAAAACTTGTCGTAGGCTTCGCTGATAAAACCAGTGTATCAGTCATATGGGCAGATCCAGTCGTCAGAGCGCAGATTCAAATAGTTTTTACTTGCGCTACCTGTCTCGCATAATGTACATCTCCTGGGTGAATCGTGTCCAGGGGCGGATAGGCTATATGGGCATTTGGGCTAATGCCCGGTGGGCCGGTACCGAAAGGGCCGGTAAGGCCACCGAAAGGGCCGCATGTAGGGGAGAGGCTTCCAATATGGACCACTTTTTTTGACCCTTCATAAAAAAAAAGTTTCTAATCCTACAAACTGGAATTTTCTTGTGTATATAGAGGCTATCATTCTTATCATAATGCCAACGCGCCATGATATAAATATGCATAATAAAAAAATTAAAAATAAAATTAAGAAATGTCAAAGTGGTCCATCTTGAAACCCAAGTTTTCTAATATGGACCACATCAAACTTCAATATGGACCAAAGGTAATGAAGAAAAAAATACATAGGTTAATGAACAAAAACTAAAGATTTTATTATTTTTTAATTATGCAATTAAAAGCACTTTCATTTGTCATTATCATTAATTGCTGTTTTACATTAGACATGAAAATTTTATAAGTGCTAAATAGTTATGTAACAAAATTTATAGGTCGTAAAAACAAATTTTGTGACGTTTCAATTTATTTATATTTAATAATGCAAGTGTTTTCCTGTAATCAGAGTGCTCAATTCATCCTAATTAAAAAAAAGTCTTAGATCAAGTCTAATAAAAAAGGAGGAAAAAACTCAATACTTTTATGCGAGCTACATTTGAGTTACACATAGCGCAACGTCTACAATAGACTTGATCGTCGCAAAATCATCATCATGTTAAAGTTGAGAAGAATCGCGTTAGCGGAGACGTTTTAAATGTCTTCTTCAAATAGTTTTGAGTCGATATTGATGCAGACTGTTATATGCCTACATTTTTATATTTTAAAAGGCTCTACTTGGAAGATAAAAAGATATCTCTAGCAGTCTAGCTTGAAATATTTTAATTTTTTAAATCTTGGTAATAAAACTGTTTTACTTAATTAATATGCTTTTTTACTTGGTTAATATTCAAACATAAATTGATAGTTGCAATGGAAATTATCCTGACAAATTTACTGACCGGCTTCGCCTCACCCGTGTATTGTATGCATTGTATGTAAGGACGTCGCGCCCCCCTCTCTCTTTGAGAAACGCTGCTTTACACTCTTAGAGATATTCATTGATGAGAACAAGGCACCTCACAGCTTCAAGAGCTCCTATGTGACCATTTTCTTAACGAGTTCTTGACGATATTTTCTAAAACCTAATTTTCACAGCTAATGACAATAAATAAAATGAAAAATACAGAATACAGAGAGTTGATACAGAGTTGCAGAGTTGATACGTTAGAGTGTGAAGATTTTGTACAGTCCTTGTTACGTTGTAGCCAATTGAACAGAATAGGCTATGATTTATTTAACATTTAACTGTTGCGTTATTTTGGAGCATCGATTTATCAAGTTCTTTAAGTTGGTGGTGTCGTGTGGTGCATTTTGAAGAGAGCCTGGAAGGTGAGATTCGTTACAATATATATATACATATCGAGGAGAGAGAGAGAGAGAGAGAGAGAGAGAGATGTGATCTAATATGAACCACTGATATGGCCGAGAATCAAATATGGACCACTGGTCCATATTAGAATTTTTACGTGGTCCATATTAGAAAAATGATAGGCTTAGCAAAAGTTGTCACTAAAAAGTTAATAACACGATTACTGTGTTGAACATTCTTTCACAAAGTCATTAGTGGTCCTAAAACAGGAAAAAATTTATTTGAGTCTTCTCGTGTAAGTCTGCTTCTCCATACAAGCCATAAACGAGGAACAGATGTTAGAAAAAAATATGCGAAAACAAAAAATCACCTAGCTCATAAAATATACTTTCGTTTTCTATGTACTGATGTATGCAAACCAATTAAGGGAGATTACTGTTGAATATTCAATATTTAGTTTTTGTCAATATAGTGTAGTTTCCCTAATATCGTGGTGGTCCATTTTTGATCATGGTCCATATTGCAAGCCTCTCCCCTATATTATAAAACATTTGAAAAATGTAATATATATATATAATACATATGTATTAAATTTTCAAATGTTTTATAATATTCTCTTTTAAAAAAGCGGCCCTATGAGCATCGTGTTTAAAAGAAGTCTCTTACAGTGTAATACTAATTTCATATATAACATTTTCCGAAAAAAAATGTAGGCTAATAGCCTACATCCATAGAGTGTGCTACTAGTAGGCTTCATCCTTTTATGGCCTACACACTTAGCGAATAAAAAGCAACATAAGGCCTAGATTTCTTATTAAAAAATATAGAGCTCACTGTATGCATGTGTACAGTTATCGATACTGAAACTCAGCATATCGATTTTGAGGCCAGGTATGACTACAATGATCAGTATAAAATTTATGGTACTGATTGTATGGAAATGCCAGGGCCGATTTTGAGACCCAGTCCGCCCCTGATCGTGTCTCCAACTGGGACGTTTTAAAATTGACATAATATGCAGAGTATCTCTGGTAGGTTTCTTCTTGACACTGGACAGAATCTGGTGCGACTTATCAAGCCAGTTCTGGAGGTCACAGTTTGCCACAGTTTGTACATGTGAATGCATGTTTTAGGGCTAAATGACAGGGCAGCTTTTTTTTTTCTCTTTCTTTAAAATGATTAATAATACTTATACCTAAGCATTTGTTACTATGACACTTACAGGTATATCTCTCAATAATGTAGAAGTTATTTCCTTTACTAAACATCCAACAAACATTTTTTTTAGATTGATCATTGACACTTGTTGTTTTAGTTTTGTTTTACTAATAAAATAAACAGAATTTATGGGTTTTTTTTAAAACTGGATTTTTTTTTTTTTTTGCAAAATGTAAATTTTAAACACTATTCATTATATACAAAAAACAAACTATCACAAATTTTCTTTACCTTTAAAAAAAAAACGAAAAAAAAAACAACAAAAAACAAACATTGCAACACAAAACAATATGAGCAAATATCCAGTATTTGAACACCCTGATGTTGGTTCGTTTCACTTCTATATTAAATACGTCGGAGCTGGTGTCAGAGATGTCCATCCTCATGTAGCTCGTATTTTGGTATATGTCGTATCGTATATACTTTATTGTTGACATCCGATATGAATCGGTGCTTTAAAAAAAAGGTAAGCGCACAGGTGACTCTCAAACTGTCCTTCACAGGCCCCCTGTCTTCCGTAAGACGAACATAAGGGTTCCACAGAATGATGAAAATTAAATATAAAATTAATTCTTCACCTAAAGCCAGTTTATCCAATCGGATAACTTGAATAATAATCAACTTGCTACGCACTACTGATTTTATTGTTCAATTACGTACTAGTCTATGGCGAACGAAACCAAAGGTATGAAGACAATCTTCTCTTGGATTTTCCAGACTGAAATTAAACACTTTTGCGAGTAAACAAACTCAGGTCCCATTCACAGATGAATCTATTCTAATACAAGCGCATCTCTGTGAAATATCCGCAAAACGAGGAACTTAAAAACACCAATGTTTATTAAGCTCTTGAAATATCTGCGAACGAGGAACTTAAAAACACCAATGTTTATTAAGCTCTTGAAATATCTGCGAACGAGGAACTTAAAACCAATGTTGACCAAAGATACCACAAATAACTCTGGTTATAAGAAAAAAGATTCTAGTTTTACAGTCTCCATTTATGGTTATTGTTCAGGAGTTGTTGACTGCTTTCTTGTCTTCTTGTTCGGTACAACATGGATTCATCGCAGTAATGAACCTTATCACAAATCAAACATCTTGACTCGAAGTTAATTAATTTTGTTAGCGGCCCCCGAAAGGGGAAAAGACGCTATTAGTTTTGTGTGGCCTGTCTGTCCGTCTGTCTGTCTGTCTGTCTGTCTGTCTGTCCGTCTGTCCGTCCGTCCGTCCCGTTTAGTGCTCAGAAAGTAGAAGAGAAAATGAAAATCTGACATACGATAATATAGAGCATTCAAAGTTCTGATGCAACGGCTACTTTTTTTTTTTCTAAAAGCTCAAAATCTAATTTTTAAAAATATTTTATGCAAACAGTATTTAAAGAGAAAAAACCTAATTAGTATGCAATATAAATGAAACCTACTTTAAGACAATTAATAATCTAATATACTGCACATGTTTTCACATTTTTTTTTGTTCCAACATACGAGTAACATACCAGTATTTACTCGTAAAGTAATCAACTCATAAAACAAGTGTGGCAATTGCCTTGAACATCGGCTTTACAAGGCTAACGTTGAGAGATCAAAGCACGGAAGATGTATATTAGTTTTGTGTGGCCTGTCTGTCCGTCTGTCTGTCTGTCTGTCCGTCCGTTGAGAGATCAAAGCGGATCTGACAGGGATCCGACTCCGACGGGGGCCGCCTCTGAGTTTGTGTATCACACAAACTCTCTTTGTAATCTTGTTTTATATAGCAGAAAGTGGGATAAATCGGTCATTTCCAGACAAATGGTAGTAATTAGCGGCTCTTTTCACCAGGGGACCCCTACAAATGGTCTAAACCTGCTCAATGTTTGTGAATAGCAAACGTTAATTTCAACGAGCACTAATTTCGAGTTATTTGTATTTAATTAGTGATGAGGCTCATTACTGCAATGAATCCACGCTATACCACCACACCTGTCTTGTAAAGACGTTGTCAGAACAAGATATAATCGTACAAAGTTAAATTTTATTCGAGTTAAGACGCAGGAAAAATAACGTATACAAACCTTTTACCATACGGACAGAGTGAGTAGATATATGCTTTGTACAAATTGAAAGTGACATTATTCTCCCTCCCCCTAAAATTAGTTAAAGGTGAGTCTTTTTTTTTTTTAATTGATTAAAAATATATTAAAGAACGGCGACCTCACACAATTATGCATTGAGAGACGTTTATCAAATTCTGAGAATTATTGAACGAAATTTCTCATGCAGACATAATTTTAACATAATTTTAAAAGCATTTTGTTATTAAAATAACTTGCTTATTTCGTTTCAAAACCTTCATGAAGCTTTTTTAAAAAACGTTTTATATATTTCCGATGTTCATTTAGGGTTGAAGATAGTCTGCTCCCTAGTCTAAACCTCTCCCAGAACGCCAAGTGATGGCACCGGGCAGGGCATGAACCCGGGCCCATCGAGACGACATATCGACAGTACAGCGCGCATACAGCGCGTTAAGGCAGCCATTCATGCGAGGCTAAAAGACGAAATGTAACCCACTTGCTTTCAATGCTTTAATATACCTGTCTCTTATGAAGCCGTCAGAGGTGGCAGTACTCGGGGCCCCTGTTGAATGTCATACGCGGACGCGGCAGCGTAGACTCTATATATCGTACCACATCACACTAATGGGCTCGTCCGCCTCTATTTCTGTAGGCCTTAATATTGTTAAAAAAAAAACATTGAACCTTACGGAGATACTGCCAATACGGTATTTGGTAACCATAAATATCATGTTAAGAGCTTTCTTGGTCATTGGTATCATAGAGATGCCGGGAAACGATTTGAATAACTGATCCTCATTTGTGAGAACTGGTCCGGTTTCCGAGGCTGACGCTGAACAGGGAATTTTTTTCGAGGTTCCCCCCCCCCCCCAGAACGCGGGGACCCACTCACCTCCCAAAAGACCGCCTCTGAAGCCGTTGTCTGATTATTTCTGATTTCGTGTGTCTGACTCTTTCCAAAACCAGTAACTGGTGAGTGTTCTCCATAACAACTGTAGGCCAGACAAAATTGGACTACCAGGGCCATCAGGCGTCACCTAGCAAACGATGTGGAGCGTTTTGGAGCACTGTGGGACATGTAGAGCACACTGGTCATCCACTGCACCCCAAACCAGCCCCAGTTGTCTGGACTCTGTTCTGCCACTGGATCCAGCTGGCAAGGGGCGAGAGAGTGAGGCTGATGCAGCGCAAATCTCCCTCACTTTAATAAATTTTCATCGCGCAAGCCACAGGCCAGTCAAGTAATCTGCGTCCTCTTTCTTCAGCTAAAGGAAAAGGATTTGCATTTGTGCTTAACCACAATCTCAGTTTTTTTTTTCTTGCAAGCACAAGGGAAACAAATTTCAACTTACTACTTCAGTGTTCCCCAAAGTGGGTTAACGCGTATCCCCAGGGGTACGGGGTGAGTTTGAAGGGGGTACGCGTTGCACATTGTTAACTATGCTTTTTTTTTTAAACACCCATTTAGTTTATACATTAGAATAAAATATCATACGTTTTAAATCTTTTTGTTATCGATTTTTACATTTTTTACAAACTCAAATACGGCGCTATTTTAAGAGTAATTTCTACAAGGATCGGGAAAAGGATAGGGATGTTACTATGTTGCAACTTCCGTCGAATTGACCCACATACTTTCGATGTAAAAACTAGGTCTCTATTTTTTTTTTTAGATTACATTCTATGTGTCTCTGAAGGATGCAAAAAAAAAAAAAAAAAAAAAAAACCTCACTCATTGAATACTTAAAGAGTAATTATTATTTGTGTATGTGTGCTTACAAAAAAATATAAATTTGATTGTTATTAAAATAAATCCTTTGGGGTGCGAGGGGATGCGGGGGGGGGGGTAATCAGCGTTACAAAAATTCTAGAAGGGGGAGCCATTATTCAAAAGTTTCGGAAACACTGTCCTATTGGATTTTTAAAAAAAGCAGACTTAGTGACGTCATAAGCCATGCGCTGTAGAAGTTTTAAAAAATCGGAAATTTCCATTGTCGGTCCATCTACTTGATAAGAAGTTTCCCATTCACTGGTATGCTTAAAGTATAATATAAACTAAGGAAACGCAAGCAAGTTAGAGAAAAGGAAGGTTGGTTCGCTTATATCTTATCTTATATAATACAGACGTTATTTCAAAAAAGAAGATGATTACGTCCTATGCGTCATGCATTTAGTCATGCATGTTAACATATTGAATATATACTTTTTCTATGTAATTCTTTGTTTTGGATTTGTGAAGTTATTCGTATTGGATTTATGCTTCGGGTATTCCCCATTTTACTTGTTCTGCTTTATTCTTTTACCTTGTTATATCATTTCGTATCTCTAGGCCTTTATTAAGAGACGCTCGCGCTTTTCTTAGCGGACTAGGCTCGATTGTTTTGTCTGAATTCATTGAAATTTTCTTTATTTTTCGGGGAAAATTGTGTTGATCGGATCAGGTGACATCGTGAATTAACGACAGAGATTGTTCGTCATTTTACGTATTTATTCATTGATACCCATTTAGACAAAGAATAGTGAAAAGTAGAAATACTATTTTTACTTTATTCTTAGCAGACAATATTTTGTCAGATATTAAGAAATTGGAGCAAACATTTACAAATAATTAGTTCAAAGTAAAAAAAAAATTGCTTTCTATTAAATATTTAGCATCGAGAGTAGTATTGCATTTTACAATTGATTTATTTGACACGAATATTTGTTGTTTGTTGCTAATAAATAAATGCCTATTTACTACGTGAAAACGTCTACTTGCGATTGACTGATTAAAGAGATTTTTTTAAAGATAGCCATCTACTGTTGTGTACGAGAAATAGTTCTTCAAGACGGCACAAAAGTCACGAGTGTAACCTCACAAAGGCTTTGAGAATAGTTTCGATATAAATTATGACAATAGCTTTACAAAACGTATCTGAAAGCTTTTTCTTTGTCAAGCATCAACTGCAGAAGTAGGCCTATCATTTGCGCTTAGTTCTAGTTATCTGGACAGTGTGTGTTATGGTGTTGAATAGGCAAAAGCTGATTTTTTTTTCTAATTTTTATGCAACACGGACCTGATAAATAAAAAAAAAAAGTGATCAGAGATCTTCTAGTCCAACTTTATTGGTGTAAGCTATACTTATAAGGAAATCCTATTAGCATGGATATAGGTATATCTTTGGCGCGGAGAAATGGTGCCACTGCTTTCTTTGCAGTAAATGGACATTATGGTAAATAAATATATTAATTTTATTTTATCCTAGCAATTTTTTAAAACGTTACCTTTATTTGGTAGGCTACACTATCGCGTTTTAAACTAAAATAATTCGGATGTAGATGGAATACATTGTTTTTAGAGATAAAATTAGTCCATCCGTTTTATGTTGTAAATATGGATTTTTTTTAAAGGCTCAAATATATATATATATATATATATATATATATAT
Organism: Biomphalaria straminea; assembly: GCA_021533235.1. Taxonomy (NCBI): domain Eukaryota; kingdom Metazoa; phylum Mollusca; class Gastropoda; family Planorbidae; genus Biomphalaria; species Biomphalaria straminea. The sequence continues at coordinate 1,548,728 of JADKLZ010000687.1, forward strand.
ATATATATATATATATATATATATATACCCCCTTCTTCCCTCCTCTTTCCAAACTGGTCCAGACAAGTGATAGGATCATAGCATATTGAGAAGGTTAAAAGCTGAACAAAAACTATTGGTAAAAATATTTCCAATCTCACAGATTTATATTTATATTATATACACATAATTACCGACTGATTTAAAATAATTGATACAAATACACTTGTTATAAGTTTTATTTTTTTTAAAGTATATTTTCTGTTCTTTCTTGTTTATTATTGTAACTCACTAATAAAAACTTCGTACAAAGCTGATCTCTAGATTCCAATAGACCCACAGCTTTTTATTACAATCATTACTTACCATTGTGTTTCAGTGACAGAATATCTAGAACCTTTCTATGAATGCGTGTAATTGGATTAGCTAAATAATGCGAACAGTGTAGTAGGTGTTTTACTCTATCACAGAAACGATGCCACAGTAAAGCAAACGGTAATCTGAAATAAAGATTTAATTTAAGAAAAAGTTTATAACCATAAATAACAATGTTAAAACACTCATAAATGTGTGGGTGACAGTTTGTAAATGTAAAGCCAATTTTAGTTTCCTTTGCATATTTATTTAAATTGAAACCTACACAACGACATAGGTCTAACGTTCTTAAGATAGGTGTTTTGTCAAAATTATTGTACAAAGAACAATGTCTCCGCGAACGTCGGTATGGACAGTATAGAGGGACTTCTTATGGTCCGACAGTTATGCTGGGCAGGGCACGTATCCCGTATGGGAGACGAACGTATGCCAAAGCCAGTCTTCTTTTGTGAGCTAAAAGGTGGTCGACGCTTCAAAGACCAGCTTAGGTGTCAACTTTCCTTGGCTGACATAGAATAGAGCACCTGACTGCATGCGACGTCAGAACGAGACAGCTGTAGGTCACCCACGAAGGCCGCGGGATACACATTTGAGACCAAAAGAAAATCCGCTGCCAAGGACAGGCGCAGACGGCGAAAAGAGAAACTAAATCGACCACCGGCGGACAATGGTTTTGCTTGCCATTGATGTGGCAAAATGTGTAGGTCACAGCTAGGGCTGCGTAGCCACGGGAAATACTGCATCCCTCAATAATCTTCGGACTCGAAGAGAAGCCTTATTATTATTATCCCATAGAACTGTTGTTGTGTGTTATTTTTTCTTTGATCGAATCAGTAATAAATTGTGTGTTTCAATAATGAACTTACTTATTAAAACAAACTCTTCGACTCGCCAGAAAATTCGAATTCTTCCAAACAATATCGAACTCGCCCTGACCTGAAAAAAAGTTACTTTTTGAAATAATGAATAACAATATGCGTCACTTGATTACACAGTCTATGTCTATTTCACCAACAAGTACGTCTTCTACTCTTACTATACGCTTTCTACCCATTATAATCCCCCCTCACACACACACCCGGTTCCTATTTAAACTGTATCACTCTTTTAATCGGAGGGCGCGGTGGCTGAGCGGTAAAGCGCTTGGCTTCCGTACTGGAGGTCCCGGGTTCGAATCCTGGTGAAGACTTGGATTTTTATTTCGGGATTTTCGGGCGCCCTTGAGTCCACCCAGCTCTAATGGGTACCTGACATTAGTTGGGAAAAGTAAAGGCGGTTGGTCGTTGTGCTGGCCACATGACACCCTCGTTAACCGTGGGCCACAGAATCAGATGATCTTTACATCATCTGCCCTATAGACCACAAGGTCTGAAAGGGGAACTTTACGTTTTTTTTTTTACTCTTTTAATCGTTGACTCAGTGCTTTCTACCCCCTTCGCTTCTCCTCACTGTATTCGTCTCACTCTTTACCTCTTTTTGACTCAGTCATAGGCGTAGTGAGAGGGCTACTATGGGGTGCCACACCTAGAGCGGTGCCGAAAAGTTGGGGAGATTTTAGATAAAAAATAAGTTCTGCATAACTGGCGCCCGATGCAGGGTTGTTATGCCTACTATACCCCATGCACCACAGCCAACGGGAAATGGGTCACGGAGGTCACGCCTGCACACTGTTGCAATTTTTTATCCGGAATGTGTAATATATATATATATATATGATCCTATCACTTGTCTGGACCAGTTTGGAAAGAGGAGGGAAGAAGGGGGTATTTTTGTAAATGCTTACATCATCGTTTTTTTTTTAATGCATAAAAAACTTTCACCCAGGGTTCAATAGTCCTCAAGGGGAATAATTATACTTATACCACAACATCTGTCAAGTACGATTTCTTTCCCTTGCTAAACATACGAAGCAAAATAATTAATGACCAATAGTTAATTAACTAATTGGTTAGTTTTTTTTTAATTGATTCTTTTGTTGTCAGGTAAAAGAAATAAATGTGTGAAATTTCAGCTTGTACAAACTTTTTACCAGACTGGCAGATATTTTTTTTTTGGTTTAAACAACAAAAAAATATATCACTACTTGTGCTAGCGTTTTTAATGTGTTGTTTTACAGTCTACGTACTATCCGATTTATCGCAAGATTCTCTTGCTGGAAAATAACACACTTTTTACATTTTAAAAGTCCCGCGTTTAACGCTTTAGACAATCAGATTTTTTTTGGTCCGTGGATTCTATTTATATCGCGCCACCACTTCCGCCCCGCCCCTTCCTAAAGAAAAAGGTACGACATTGAATCTCTTACTATGCCTGGGATAGACAGTTCTATATCATCTAGAACACACCCTTAACGACTGGGCAGCGTGCTTAGAAGATGCGAAGATCAGAATAGTCAATTAATCGATAGAAGTGGTGCACACTATATGGGATTAATTTCAGCACGGAACCTTAGTGCATAGAGGCTTACGTGAACGAATCAGTTCTATATTGAAATATTTAATACGCTAGACCAGTGATGCCCAAACCACGGTCCGCGGGCCATATCCGGCCAACGACGAGGTTTCATCCGGCCCGCCGAACATCGGAACAAAGTACAGTCAATAAAAAGGAAGAAAAATGTATTTTCCCTACGTTAGAGATGAATGGATTGCATTCGAATCTAATATAGTCTTATAGTCATATTATTTTCTAAAGAATACAAAGTTTATCTTTCGGCGACAAAAGTTAATAGTTAATTTTTATTCTTTGGTTAAATATGTTGTTGTCAAGCTGGCCGTGTCCTTGACATCTTGGGTGTGCATACTTTTGGTTCGTGTTCTTTTGGTATCAATGCGAGTAGACTCTGAATGTAGAAACTTCAAGAAAAAGTGGACAGATATTTGCTTTTTTTTAAAATAATAATTCAACGTTTGAGTTGTACAGAAAAAGTGTCTGCTTTTAATTTTCTGGCTTCTTTTTAAGAGGACAACATAAAAAGACTTTGTAAACCTAAACATTAAAAAAATATGACGAATTTGTTGGTTTGCGCTACAAAGAAAAAGATTGCTAATATACGCCTAGTTGAGTGATTCGAGCCATTGACGAAAATATTTAGCAAAAAGAGACAAGAAAACGAGTTGGTGATAAGGGCAAACTACAGAGCTGCTTGCTAAAAAGATGCAGTTGAAGCCGTGAGTCTTTCTCGTATGACAATTGCAAAACGAGTGAAAGACATGTACAAATCTCCATTCAAAACTAAATGAGACAACTCTTGTGCCCGACAGATAACAACTGAAACTGCAATAAAAGCTAGAGCTTGAGAGATTTCGTTTGATACAAATATTTTCTACACAGCTTTGCCAAATAGAGGCACGGGGTTGTAATCAGCTATTTTAATTTTTTTTTCATTTATTTCATCTTTTTACTGGTGTGGCCCGCGACACGAGAGTTGGAAATTAAAATGGCCCACAGACCGTACAAGGTTGGGCATCACTGCGCAAGAGCAAAAAAGTATGTTGGCCTAATTAAAAACTAAATTATAAAATTAACCGAGTGAATGTGACAAGAGTTGAGCCGAAGGCACTTTAAACTCTTGGCGTGTAAGCCTGATTGAACAAACCGCTCTGTCTGGAAGAGGTCCAAGTCAATTTCTATGAAAAACATTGTTATTTCCGATGTATCGAGCACTCCTTACGAATGGGTTAGAATAAATGGCCGAAGGCCGAACACACCGGGAATCCCCGCTATTCACCTATGTTTTACCAAGCTACCGTGCAGGACTTGCCATTAGTGTAACGGTCCCTTATTTCCTAATTCCATTTTCGTATCAAGTTGAAATTTCGCATAATTATTCGCAGACAATAACAATACGCGACTATGTTCAAAAATTAACTCATTAGTTAATCATTTACTAATAATTTATACATTTTGTTTTATATAGTAGAAAGGGAGCTAAACCCTGTAAATTTCAGATAAATGGCAGTAATTAGCGGCTCTTTACTTTCGATGAGCTGTTTAAAAAAAAAAAAAGAAAATTTTCTAACTCTTGTTCACAAACTATGCTTTTTGTCAGATGCAATGCCTTCTTCGTGATTCCAAAATGGCCAACAGGAATGTGTCTGTGTGTTTCTATGGTGATGGTGGAAAAAGGCTAGCGATTGGCTGTGAATGATGCAAGATGGATGACATTGTCGTAATTGGTCGTATTTGGGACAGACGACTTCAGAATTTGGGATTATAAGGTTGTGTTATTGTAGTGAGTCAGGTTTTGTTAAAAAAAATATAGATATAGTAAGAAGGTGGGACCAGATGTCTCAATTTTCCAAATTTGATGTTTTAAACACATTTGGAATTTATTGATTCTCAACAAACTTAACTTAAATTAAACATTCAGGCAACAGCTTGACTATATGAAATGTACATTATTTCTTTGTATATCAGAGTTATATAACAAAAAAAAATGAAATACAAACACAGAGTTGATATGAATAGTATAATAATGATATGAGTTAACAATTAGTTATCAATATACTTTGATGTGAAATAATATGCTCTAGATCGCTCTAAGTAATTAACTAATTATAATACAAATAATATTATCACTTAACTTGTAAGGCTCAATAAGTATGTCCATATAGCCTAGTTGTGAAAATAACATAGTTGGCTATCCACGTAGGAAAAGAAAAACTATGAAATCAAACCTCTGCTGTCTTGCAGCTAAATCCAATTGTATGGAAGGCTTCTGAGTTAACCCTGAGGAAAAATCAGGAGCCAGTGAACCTTAGGCAGTTTTCAGCACTCAATGCTACACTTTGGCACAGTCTGCGACGACACGAACCCCAAACGGTATCGACACTTCACTTTCCTTTGGATACTTCAGCTGCGTGAAAGGGGGGGGGGATTAACTGATGTGGGCGACATCGTTCCGACCACAGCTAATGCTAAAACAGAGAGAGAGAGAGAGAGAGAGAGAGATGGGTGTCCAAGAGAGAGCGATAGAGAGATATATGGGTAGCGGAATACTGAAAGATCTTAATTATAACTTATTATAATTATTAATTATAGAAAAGAAAAAAAAAACACAAAAAGTCGTTTATTATGATATATAAAATTTAAACTTTTATTAGTTCATGTTTTCATATCAACAAGTTTATCTAGGCCTACTAAAAAA
>JADKLZ010000687.1:1554330-1571685 GCA_021533235.1 Biomphalaria straminea
TTGACTTTGGAACCTGGTGTCCCGGATTAGAATCCTGGTGAAGAGTGGCGGAGGATTCCAGCTACCCGTTGCCTCGGCGTTGCGCATCCATGGAAATGTCTAGCCCCGCAGCCAAGCACTATTTCCGGTATTAAAAGCCAACAAAATGCATATTCTGAGGTATAGAGTGTGCATTATCCTGCTATTAAAAAGTATTTTTTTGTAACCTTATGTTCTAATTTACTATTCTTATTGACTTAGATCTCTCCGGGTCGTTCGGCGCATTGGGCGTAAAGCTGCTTCCGCAAAAATCTGTCACTGACTCACTGTCGATGTCTGAAGCCTCTTCCCGCTTGCTCTGAGGACCTCTATGAAAGTGTGGCGCCAAGTTGTTTATGCGTATTTCATTTTGTCGGAGAACATGTCCCGCAAACCTAATGGGTCACAATCTTACTAAGGGGTCGACTTCTACTTCGGGATAGGATTTCCTTGATCAAGACCCGATGTCTATAACTGACTCCTAAAATCCGTCTTAGCCATCTTTGTTGAGCCACATTTAGTCTTTTTTTTTAATCTCGGCAGATTACTATTCACCGCACTTTATTAATAGAGCCCATCTACTGGTAGAAATGTATAACTTCTCTTGGCTGCGCTCTTGGAATTAGGTGACTTTAGTTTACTTTTGATTTAATATAAAAAAAAAGTTTTAACATGTTAAGCTCAAAACCCTCTTTGGCTACAATCATAGCATTTTGAGTGTGTAATTTGCTACTTTTATATTAAAGAGGTATTTTTTAGCTTCAAATCCCGCCGAAGAGAAGTTTGAGCTCAATACCCCTTTCGCTACGCTCATAGATTTTTCTAATTAAAATTTGCTTTTTTTTATATGAAGAGGTATATTTTAGCTTCAAATCCCACTAATTAGGAGCTTAAACTCAAAACCCCTTTGGTTACGCTCATATAGCATTTTGAGTGCGTAATATGCTTTTTTTTTAAATACAAGAGATATTTTTTTTTGCTTCAAACCCCGCCGAAAAGGGGGCGGGTTAACTCAAAACCCCTTAGCTCATAGAATTTTGGGTGTGTAATTCGCATTTTTTTATTAGGCCTATTGAAGAGGTGGTTTTTCTTTAAACCCGTAGAAGGGTGACTAAGCTGTACTCTTCCTTTTAGTTGTGCTCTTGGAATTTGGGGATCGGTGTTTGCGGGGGAGGGATTTCATTTTTAGGGGGAGGGGTTTGAACAGTAGCGGCCTTAGGGGGTGGCAAGTGAGGCAACCGCCAAGGCCACGCGCCTTGGGGGGGGGGGGGGCGCGATCGGAAATTTTATTGTCACCAACTTCGAAAACCAAGTTGTCATAAACTAGGACTTGTTACTCAATATTTTTGCAGTATCCGTATGATACCATTAATTGCCATTTAAGCTCCTCAGCCTCTTCACATACAATTTTGGTTTCAAAAATACAGTTCAGTTTCCGTACAGAGTGCATCTAATGACTGTTGATTCTAAAAGGCTATCGTTGTTTAAAAGTTCACCTTGGCATAAATAAAAACAAGTAGGTGGATTACGCAACAAATCCAAATCATTCATTTTGTATAGGCCATGTAACATCAACGTCCAATCGGATTTTATTAGGACAATATGTTTAATACTCAAGTTTCAACTACTCTTTGCATTATGAAAAATCGTAAATGAAAAAGTCATTTAAAACATTTGTAGTAACATAGATTTTGAATTTCTTCTTCTTTTTTTATAAAAATAACTAAACAAGTATACAGTGTTTTCTTGACTTTCACTGGTGGTAATTCTAAGACGCACGCGAATGTCTGATTTTCGTGGTATTTAATTTCATAAACGTTTAATATTTTCGGATAAAAACAGTATCACAGCACATGCCAAACACTTTGTACCCTTTATAACCATTTCCCATTTCTTTAATAACTTTTACACGCTGTTCCTTTTAAAAACTCATGAAATGTTCAGCAATTTTTTTTTAAAGTTTCATACAGCAGTGTTATGTTGCATTACGATATAAAATGGTACCTATACATTAATTTAGCATGAACTGGCATGTAAAACTGACCACAAATATACCGTCATTTCGGAGATATCCGAAAAGCAGAAAAACTTACTAAATTTAAAGTCACATTTACATCATTTAGGGATGTAGATCGATTATATTTTTTTTTATAGATATAGACTCTAGTCACTCTAGAATTAAAGCAAAGGAAATGGTTTATACATACAGATCTAATTATTATTATAGTCAGTATGATTATAGACCAAGATCCACATATAGATCTAGATCTAAGTCAACTAATTTGGTAGAAGGTACATGTAATATGTATACATTTGACTTGTCTTGTATTGTATTGTGTGTTGTATGTTTTATCATTATGTTACTAAAATTAAAATTAAATTCTAGATCTAAGTAACTAAATGTTAGTGACTAGATCTATGAGTATGACGTCATAAAAAATGGGTCTACCAATAATGTAATATGATATGTTACGATCACTGTCACACTTCATTACAGTATGAGTACTATGAGTATGAGTACTATGATGAGTATCATCAAATCATGTATGAATGTATGTTATTAATCTATATAGATCTAGAAGTAGAATAAAAATGTAGATTCTATCTAGAAAAAATTAAAATACTAAAACTAAAATCTATCAATGTCAAGTCAATGTAGATTGTAAATCTAAAATAATAATAATCTTAATCTAGTTATTATGTACTAATGTAGGAATGCCATTTGTAGGCCTACTAGATCTAGATCTAAACTAGACTATTATAGGTACTTTGATAAAAAATTCAAAATAAATATATAACAACAGAAACTATCTAGTTATGTAGAGCTTGCTGAGAGGATTACAATGATACCAAATTTATCTTTCTATGTTATATAGGAGCAAAGTTATGCGGTTTTATGTGTTGAAAAATGGACTATAGAAAATATCCAAAAAACTGTGATCGAAAAAATTAATTTTCGTCTTTATCTCATCATAACTTTATAACCGTAATAGATAGAAGCTTGAAATTTGGAACACATCTACCCCATTGTATGTTTTTTAATTTGATCATTTCACCTCACATGCAGCTAACATTGATTCACAGCTAATTCAATTGTTTGAAAATTGACTTCGATCCTTTTCTAGAATGTTGTTTGGTAGAAACTTCCCCAGCTTATTTATATTTTTAAATATAATGTAAAATAACACCTTGATAGCATTCTCTCTAGACTGTGACTAGATCTAGATTCTGATGAGTCTATCTAGATAGAATAGTCTCTGATATTCTAAAATATATTTATAAAATTGTATGTTTATCATAGATCTCGATTCTAGCTTTATTACTTTATTAATGTTTTGATTTTAAGTTTTTTTTTTTCTAGCCTAGAGAGGCTATTTTTTTAAACTAAACTGAAATTGTTATATAGATTTAAATCCTAAGGCAGGCTAAGGTGTATCTTTAAAATAAGGTGGCAAGATAAAATAACCTATGAGAAAATGCTACGAAGAGCAGGGTGCCAGGACATCCACTCTTTTATCAGCAGCAGACGCCTTGGCTGGCTTTGCCTCGTTCGTAGAATGCTAGTAGGTAGACTTCCATAAGACATTCTTTATGGCGATCTAATAGAAGGCAGGAGACGCTGGTTGCCCACGACTTTTACGCTATTTTAGGCTATACTAATGTATGCAAATGCAACATGACGCTCTTCAAAATTGACACTAGCAGCTGGGAAAAAGTAGCACTGGATAGATCCACATGGAGAGAGAGCATAAAGAAAGGGTCTCGAATTGCAGATATCTATGCTATACACAACAATAGTACAGAGAAGGGTGAAAATGCGCCATGTGATTACATATGCCCAGCCTGTGACTGCAGCTGTGTATCAAGCATTGGCCTTTTTTTGTCACACAAAAAGTTGCAAAAGGAAAAGATCATTTCTCAACACGTAAAATTATATATATTATATAAACTTAAAGTTTGGAGCAGTCATTGAATCAAATGTTATTAAATTTGTAATAGATCTATCATCTAAACCAGTGAGGCTCAAATTTATTGCCAACACTCATGTCGCAGGTCACATCAATGAGAAGATAAACAAATAATATTGATTTAAAACCAATTTTATGAGAAACCTGTGTATAATCTACATTAAATTCTATTATTAATGTGGTATTTGAAGCTTTTATCTGTGTTTTTTACCAGTACTTAAAATGTGCAACTTGTACATAGATTTACCTCAGGACTCATTTTCCATTTTTCCTTTGGTATTCTAAATATGCTGCCATATTTGATTCATAATGTCATTTGTTTTTTAAACAGCAACACTTTCTTTACAAAACAACTATATGTTGGCTTATTATCATGTTCCTCAAAAAAGTGAAAGATCCATTCACTTTTCCTGGTAGATTTTACTATAAAGTGTTAAACGTCATGGTACTAATCCGCCAAAGAAAAAGTCAGGGCCCTAATGTCAATATTAATATAAAAGTATATTTTTAAACCTTTTTTATTTGAGGGTGTAATTTCTACATTTTTGTGGCCACATATCGGCGGGCCTGTTAAAACCACGTCACAAACTGTACCTGACCTGCAGGCTTTATTTTGGGCATCGCAACTCAAGAAAACATAAGAAACTAGAATAGAAACAAAATCGAGTAGTGAGATTCATAGCAAATGAATATTCATATTAGACTAGAGTAACACCTTGGTCATAATCATCATCGTTCCTTTGTGTTCCTTGGAACACAGGGCCTCGACAAAAACACGCCACTCTCCACCGTCTCTTGCAAGTTTTTTATGGCTTCCCAGCTCTTTCTGGTCCTCTCTGCTTCCTTCAATATACTGCGTCACCGTGTTCTTTTTGGTCTTCCTCTATGTCTTGTTCCCTGGGGGTTCCACTCTAAGGCCTGCCCAGCTCTGTTGGTTAGGCCAATAATAGAATTATACGCACCCTCTGTTTTGGACCCTTAAACTTAAGAAAACATTAAGAAACTGAAACAGACACAAAATTAAGCAGTGAGATTCATAACAAACGAATATTCACATTTGACTAGAGTAACACCTTTAGTAAAATCACAAAATTTAGAAAGCCTTCAGAATAGAAGGCTCAAAAAGTTAAGTAGGAATTATACATAAAACACTGAACCATAATCTTCAATTCCAATAACAAAATTTAATAAAATAATCAGAAAGACACAAAGATAAAGGCATATTCCTCATTCCATTTGCTAGGAGAAATGAGTTCAAATGCTCCTTCTTCCCTAGCGCTATTAGAGCATTAAATGGGTTGTCTGAGCTAGCCAGGAAAACCAGTGACTTGACAGAATGTAACACTGAACCATAACCTTCAAATTTAATAAAATACTCAGAAAGACACAAAGATAAAGGAATATTTCTTATCCCATATGCTAGGACAAATTTGTACAAAAGTTCCTTCTTCCCCAACACTATTATAGCATGGAATGGATTGCCTGAGCTAGCCAGGAAAACCAGTGACTTGGCAGAATTTAAGTCATTAGTTAATATGCATGACTGATTGCATGACACGTATGATGTAATCATCTTCTTTTTTGAAGTAATGTCTGAAACATATAAGATAAGATATAGACTAACAACAAAAAAAAACATTAAATACAAAAAAAGGGAACAATCTGAATTTGAACTCATGGCTCAAGCCTTCTCCTTACTCAGGCTACTCAAGCCAACAAGGTAACCACTCTGCTAGTGGAGAGCTTAATGAACATGGAAGATTGTATAGTATAGTTATCTATTGTTTCTATAGTCTGGTCTTATTTTTACAAAACTTATATCAACTCACTCTGCCAGTCTGATAAAATATGTTATTTCTCCCACACCCATTATTGGATCAAGTTGGAACTTTGCACAGTTATTCATTGACATCTATTAAACAGACAAGATAGGAATCAATTTTCAAAAAGTAACCGAATAGTCAATTAATTACTGGTAATTAATATTTTGTTTGATACCAACAAGGGAAACTAATCCTTCTGTATTCACAGATATGGCTAAATTATTTGGTTTAGTCCCCTTAAATAGTTCTTAATGCTTTTTCTCCAACACATGTTCTCCTAAATATCTATATATAATACTAGCTGGATATGACCAAAGCCTTGTGCTTGAAGAATTTACATAATACTGCTATATTTTTATCACTTCCATATAGTAATATACGGTACCATAAAGATATAAGAAACTAAGACACTGATGATTGAAATTAAAGTCTTTATGGTTTAAATCATTATTTGTTTTAATTTCAAATGAGAAGGGTTTTTAATTGTTTTTGTTTTTTTTTTCACTTTAACTAAATAACCATTAGAGCCCATCTTTGTGGAAGTCATCCACCATGAACTCTGTTCCCCCGGTAACTGTAACGCTGACCTAAATATATAAACTGTGGCATTTTAGAATCTCTTCCCCTTGCAACTTGTCATATGACTAGATAAGCCAATCTCTGCGCAGTCATGCAGAATCTGAAGTCAAGCATTTAAAATCATCCATGCTTGAAGCATTTGTTGACATCAACAGTCAGAATAAAGAAAGCAAACAATAGGCCCACATGAAGGGCAAGCACAAAGAAGAGTTTCTGGATCTCAGATAGTGAATATAGCTGGAACAGGAAATAATATTAATAAGGCTTGTCTTCGACTCCGAAGATAAGTGAGGAATACAGTATTTCCCGTGGCTGTGCAGCCCCAGCTGTGACCAACATATTTTGCCACATCTAGGTTTGCAATGAAAAGAAAATCTAAATCGACCACCTGCGGACATTTAGAGAACATTTCTTTTTAACAATAAATGTCATACAAGATTTTAATATACATTTAGACTCCATACAGTTTGTAAGTTGCATATTAAAAAGGTGTAAAGGATGCTACTTATGTATTTCAATTTATGCCCCCAAACATCTTTTATTATCAGCTTTTATAAAATGCTAATTCATGTTCTTTTCTGAAGAAAAAAAAAGACTAGAAACGAGAAAATCATTCTTTAAATAATACTTTGCACCTATGAATTTCTAACACCCAAATCTTCAATGGTTAAGAAAATTATCACTACAACTATTAATGAATGAGCACTGCTCCTCAACCTTGATTATATGGTATAATCTTCATTATTTCCATGCTTATTTCATTTACCTTTACCTATCCCTTAGTCTATTGGACTGTTGGGGCACCATGCAAGACTCGTCGACTGTCTTTCTCCATTCCTCTCTATATAATAATCTTCATTATTTCCCTGTTAATCTGATTGCTGTGCAGTATATAACTGGATGTTTTGCAGAGATTTGCTGTCAGAAAGCTCTGACCATTAGAATATAATAAACAATGAAAGGAATGGTCTTCTGCAAAGAAAACCTACTTAAAACTAATACCTACGGTATGTGATAAGATAATAAAATGATAAGTGATTCATGGTGAAAGGAAGAAGTTGTCAGTGGAAAATGAGAATATAAAAATACTTCGAAGGTACCGGTATCATACAATTTTATTGTACCAGCACAATGTAATCCTAGAAGAACATTCTAAAGAAATCATTAAAAAAAACAACACTCAAACACTGTCTTATCATCAATTTTATCTCCATAAGAAATGATACACGTCAATTACAAAATTATTTTATATTTAGTTTGTTTCCTTCCATACATATAACAAGTAGACTCTGCACACAAATCATGTTTACTCCTGGATTTGGGTATTAATGTGATATTTAAACTTTTGAATCAAAGACATTGGCATTATTTTTTTTTATTATTATACACATTCAAGCTTTATTGCACCATCAGTGTCCCCCTTTAAACATAAAAAAATTGCTTTGCTTTGCCTCCTGCTTCACCCTATACCTTCTTTTACATAGCTTACTGGAAAAATCTAGTCCTTAGTAATAAAATATGCACTTAAATTGACACAAACAAATGAACATTCTTACTGCTCTCCATTTGTGGAAAAAGAAAATATCACTTTGCATTTTCAAAGTTTAACTGCTTATGTTAACAATGCAGTAACAAGTGGTTTGAAAGAAAGAAAAACACGAAACAGAGATAAATGAAAGGTTTATTAAATGTTGGCCATTGTTTAAAGTGCAAAGTTATTTCAAGGAAGTGATTGGAAAAAACTAGATTTAAACAAAATGAAAAAAAAAAAGTTTTTGCATATATATACAGTATCTGTATTAATAAGTGGTTGTGAATCATTTGAAGGTATGCTTATAAATAATAAATTATAAAAGTAGTGAGTTTCAAAACTATACTGTTTCTATCAGAAACCAACATGAGTTGCATTGTATAATCTTCAAGATTACTGTTAAAGTTAAGAAAAATTTAATATGATCTGTATGAAAGTTTGCAAAGCTGATTAATGAATACTTACTGTACAATGTGAACTAAGAATATTTTGGGGTGGCACTTAATATTATTAGCATTATCTGCCTCTTTGAAATACACAAAATAATATCAAAAATCTTGTGTTAAAAAAATATGTTTAATTAAATACAGCCTTTTGATAGCACATGTAAACATGTTGTGTTCTAAAATCTTGAAATTTTGTTGTATACTGGCTCATTGTTGGCCTCCATCGGTCATAGAGTGTCTATTGTTCATTTCATAAACGTTTTCATGTGACTGTGAAACCCTAGTTTGGAGAGACAGGCCTGTCCACAAATATTGCAGGTTAAGGTGGCTTTCACTTTGGTGGTAGAGGAGCTGGCCATTTTTCACATGGCATGCTTTTCTTCAAGAGCTTGGTCACTGCCTCTCTCCATCTAGTGTGGTCTAGGGCTATGTCTTTCCATTGATCAGTTAATAGTGATACTGTTATATACTATAAATCTTATATCCATGTGTATAAATTATGAATAATTCTGCTTTAATGCCTTGTTATTCTTAGACTTTTACCTGAGATGGCTTTTCAATGTGGTATATGAGGATGGTTTAATTTGATGGGGAATAATAAGTAGGGCATTAACTTAGGTTGAATGAAAATATTTTTAAAAAAAATTTAAATTGTGAATATGTTCTATACAGTAGTTATTCTTTATTTCTTAAAACAGATGTGGAAATTGGAAGAATATGCAACAAAAATAAACAAAGGGTAAGTCTTGAAATACTTACTAGTGTTACAATTATAAACTTATATTGTGAATATAGTTATGTTGTTTACTGGAAAATTTATTCACTGCTTTTTTTGAACATTTTTTTTACACACTTCTATTAAGATTACTAATATTTTTATTTATTTTTAATGTTCAGTCCTTGGACTGTAGCTCTAGACTTGCTTGTCAAACTAAACCATTGTAGGCATATAACTTTATTGATGCTGAACTTAATAAAACTTGAACAATTGTCTTTTACACACAACTTACCTTAATTTTTATTGACACTGTATAATTTCAATGTATATGTATGTAGAAACATAAATGAAATAAAATATGTTGAACAAATTAATTAAAATACAAATCACTTCAAAATACATGTCACTTTTCTCTCCAATTTAAATGGTTGTCCAGTCATATGGTATGTGCACTGTACTGTCATATGATGGTCTAGTGTTTAGACCCTGTCTGATGCCTTCCCCCCCCCCCTCGGTCCTGTTGGAGGTTTGGACTAGGATGTCTTTATCTTCAAATTCTATAGGAGCATTCCAAACATGTTAAAAAGAATGTACCACTGTCTTTGATCAGCCTTTCTTCCCTATTTATAACCTCCATTGGGATAAACTTACTCAAAGTTACATCAAAATACAAATAAATTATTCACTCACACTTCAAAACATACATACTACCCAATGCAAGAGTGCTTTTAGATTACCTCTTTGTTATAACCATGTAATAATTAGACAATTTTTTTTTCCATACAGAAATTAATAACTACTGTTGAGCAGACCAAGCCTAAAGAAATTGAGCTTAGTATCTTAATTATAGCAAAACAGCTGTATACGAGACTATGTTTTGATTTACAAACGTTAACTGAAATTTTTAATCACCAGTTCTTAAAACGAAATTTCAACACACCCCCTCATCAATATCATTCTATTTACATTTATCAGTATTATAAACAATGTTATGATTTTGAGATACTGGTACTTAGAAGTTGTAAAAAAATTTTTGAATGTGAAAATATTAAATTAAATAAAAGTGATCAAGCTAATAGTCAAGCAAATTTTATATTAAATAGTGAAAAGGAGAGTTCTGAGAAAAAAGGAAAAGCTAATGACAGCCAAGAGAAGCAAGATAATTCCTTACTTTACTTATATTTTCTAGATAAATTAAGAGAAAATGAAGATGTCAACATTAAAACAAGTAATGATTGTAAATCTAAAGATAGAGAGAGGTTACTTCATTGTTTAGAGCATCAACACGTCAAGTGTGAACAAGAATTATTGAAAGATCTCCTTTCTACCAGCAACTTTAGATTGAAGCCTTGCAATATCAATGTCTACATTGTTGATAATGTCCCTAGACATCCGGCACGTTTGGGTAATATTCAGTGGTCATGGTTAGTAGAAGAGATTTGGAGAATTCGTACTTTCTCTAATTACCCACAGAATGCTGCTAAATCTGCAATTTTACTAGCTTCTGATGGTTTTGCATATATGGGAAGTGGAAGAGATTTGGATGACAGTGTCATTTGCTTTTTTTGTGAATCTGTTAAAAACAAATGGCAACCATTGGATGATATATGTGAAGTACATAAACAGCTGTCACCAAGCTGTTCAATGGTCACACATATAAACTGTCCTAATATTCCTTTGAAAACAAATCATGATTCAAGTCTCTTTGATAAAGTGTTTAAAATTCAAAAGTATCAGAGAAATTTAAATGCTAGTGCAAATAGAAATAGCATCCAAGATATTGAGCATGATGGGGAAATAATTGCAAGCAACAGATCGAACTTACCTGTAAGTAGTCAAGCTGTACCAGAACACGCTCATTCCATAGTTGTGTCACCCAGTCAGAGCAGTAGGGCAGATGATTCTTCACAAAGTTTGTCTTCAGCATCTCCATCTGTTAAAGAAAGTCCCTCAAATGCAGTGTCCTCAATACCTTCAGTCTTTAATAACGCAACAACAGCAGGAAATACAGTTTTATCAACAGCCAGTAACTTAGTATCTGATTCATCAACTTTGGTGACAGTGTCAGAATCATCAACCGTCCCAACAGTCTCGTCATCTGACACTGATGTTCCATCAACTAACACAGTTGTTCCATCAATCAACACAGCAGCTGGTAATTCTTCTGCCACTGCCTCAACTTCTAATACAGTAAACCAAGCAGTAGCAAGCTCCAGCCAGAATGCCACCAAAGGAAATGCGGGTGGACCAACTTATTCTGAGCTTGGCATTGTAACAGAACGCCCAAAGAGATTTGAATATGCAGTGCTTGCTAAACGAATCGAAACATTTTCAACCTGGCCAAGAGATCATCATCTGAGACCCAAAGAACTTGCAGAAGCTGGATTCTATTATGCAGGTAATTAAACTATAATTAAAATAAATTAATTTTTTTAAAAAATTAGGTCAGATACTTTGTGTAAATTAATAGTTTTTTTTTTTTTAAGCAAAATTTTATTTCAACTTTTCAGGATACGGAGACTGTGCTCGATGCTTCTACTGTGGTGGGGGTTTACGTAACTGGGAAGATGAAGATGATGTCTGGGTAGAACATGCCAGATGGTTCCCTAAATGTGCCTATATCCGTCAACAAATGGGACAAGTGTTTGTAGATATAGTCCAAGAATTAAACAAAACTAATGACCATGTAAGCATCGTTTTTAGTTACTTCATTGAAACATTTGTTTCACCATAAATAATCAACATTGTTTTTAATATATCTAAAATGTATTTTTTAAATTTGTGTCATATTTTTTGTTTAAAACTTGAGTGAATTGTAAAATGTATTTGTCCATGGAAATCTGTTGCCCTGTTTTTGACAGCCAGGTGACTGTGAGGAAAACTACTGGACAATGTCCTTTTGGTTTGAATCCTGTCTCTGGCCATCTCCGCTCATTGGCTGAGGAGGACGTATTACAACACAAATAGTCCCTCTAGCGGATAAAAATAAAACGGATGAAGAATCCAGTTGTGGATAACAAGAAATGGTTTAACATTTATTTTCTATTAGAATTACTCATTTGTAAACAAATGAAAAAAAAACATTAATAATGTTGTATGTTTATGTGCTTAAAAATAAATTAAAGTTTAAAACTTTGTAATTTGTATTTGTATGACTGATTTTGTATTTTTTCTTTCCCAAAGATTCCATTTCAAATGGTCATGGAGAAAATTGGTGATGCAGCTTCAACATTTCAGCTAGGTGAGTTCTATCACACCTTCACCTATCCCTTAGTCTGTTGGGGCACCACACAAGATTTGTTGACCAACATTCTCCATTCCTATCTGATCTGTCTTTTGTCTTGGACAAAATGGTAGTCCTGTCCATTTTTTCTATTGTCTTCCCATGGTTTCCTCTTTCTGCATCTTTTTCTTTTTCCTGGTTTTGTTCCCTAAAGGAAGTTTCATAAAAAGTACAAATAGAAAATTAGCTTGATCTTAAAGGAGGTGTGGTGGCTGAGCGGTAAAGCACTTGGCTTCCAAACTGGAGGTTCCTTGATTCAAATCCTGATGAAGACTGGAATTTTTAATTTCCGGATCTATGGGTGCCTCTGAGTCCACTCAGATCTAATGGGTACCTAACATTTGTTGGTGAAAAAAAAGTAAAGCAGGTTGGTCATTGTGCTGGTCATGAAACCCTCATTATCTGTGGACCACTGAAACAGATGACCATTACATCATCCTCCCTATGGACAGCACGGTCTGAGGGGGAAACTTTACTTTACAAAATATAACAAAGATAATTATTTTTTATATCCATTTTTTGTTTTGTATTAAAAAAATACTCAGCATTGTTTCTTATTAAAGATTCTTCAATGTCAGTTTCAATGTAATGCTGTTTTAATTTTTTGTCTATTTGTTAAATGTGATTTTCTTTAAAATGCAAGGCTTTGAATGAAGTGGTTAACTTTCTGTCATTTTATAACTAAAAAGATTCCAAGGACAACCCATTAAAGCGAGACCCTGCAGTTAAAACAATAGTGGACATGGGATTTCCAATTGCAGAAGTTATTGCCAAGGCTGAAGCTATCAAAGATGATGGTAAGTGTTTACTAAACTGCTCAAGTTTGTTTTGTTAAATGAATTGCATGTTTTTAAAAGACAATATGGCATCCATTGATTAAAGGTATACAAATATGACAGTATAAATTACAATCCATCACATCTTCACTATTTTGTCTTATTTTGTTATATTTTTTTTGTAATATATCGAAAATACAATTTTTGTTAAGAGTTTTTATATTAACATATTTAAAATTTCTTATTAATGTTTAAATACATTTTTTTCTTTTAGGAAATATGTTATCTGCGGATAAAATTTATGAAAAGCTAGTGGCTGATAATGTTAAAAAAAGTTCAAGTGGATTGAACGTTTCTCGTGCCACATCAAGCGGAGAAGTACCAGCAGCTGTTGTTGCAAAGGATATAGGTCAGTGCACTGATTTTTTTACTTCCCAATGAGACTAGGAGACTATACCTTATTTTTACATTGCTTGCACACTTTAATTTTTTTGACTTTGATTGTGCTGGGGACTGGTGGTGGTGTTATTCATTTGTTAATGTTTATAACCCACTCTCTATTTTGATCCCCATCTTCGTAGCGTATCCCTTTCTTTGTTGGATTTTTAGGGCACCACAAGAGATCTGTTGACCATCTATCTCCATTCCTCTCCATCTTTTGCCTTGGATAGAATCTCTTTCAATGGTAGGCCCTTCCATTCTTTTATGTTGTTTTCCTATCACTTTTGTTGTCTGCCTCTTTTTCTTTTCCTGGTACTTTTCCCTGTAGGAGGTCTTTGTGAGCTCTGAGGATCTTGTGATATGGCCAAAAGAGTTTTACAGTAGTAAGCAGGCCTAATTGCTGTAACTAATCTTGTTTCAAATTCTTCGTTAGTGATGCGCTCTTTGTAATTGATATCTAGCTTCTTTCTGTAGCATCACAACTCCATTGCTAGAATACTCCTCTCCATGCAAGCTAAAAAAAAACATATCACATTAAATTTATTAGAAAAGACTTTTTGTAATAGGCCATTTGTTTAAAAACAGTTTTTATTTCTTTTACAGCCTTTCTGATAAAATCTTACTGCAGCTTAAAAACATGATTTATTATCCTGTTCAAAACTTTAAGGATCTCTTGAAATCACTTATAAACTTTAGTGTCACTTTGTGAAAAGTATTTTATTTTTAGAGTTGACGAAAGGAAATTCCCATAAAAAAAACAACCTGTTAGACTTGTTTAATATTAATGTAAATGTTGTTCAAATCTATTTCTTTGTCATGTTTATTATTTTTTTACCTCATTGTAGAAAAACTCAGGACTTTGAAAGAACAGAATAACCAGCTTCGCCAACAGACAGTCTGTAAAATATGTATGGACAAAGAAGTGGCTGTGGTCTTTCTGCCCTGTGGTCACTTTGTGTCCTGCACTGACTGCGCAGCTGCCATGAAGGATTGTCCAGTGTGCAGGAATCATGTTAAGGGTCTTGTCAGAGCATTTATGAGCTAAAAATTGGCCTTCCCATCAGGCACAGAGTGTTGTTGAAAAGTAGAAATAGACGCACACCTTTCTTTAACTAAGTCCAGCAGCCTTTGCCTTTTAAAATATTTGTTTTATTTTAATAAATGACGCACATTGTTAAGTACCCATTTTTTTACTGCATTCATGTGACAATATAAATAATAATATGGAATGTACAGTAATATGTATGTGTATATAAATATATAATAATGTTATACATTTAATACAATATCTTAGGCGCTGGACTTTGTTAAAGTGTGGTGAGAGTCTATTACTGCTTAACACTCTGTGCTTGGTGGAGAAGGCCGATGACATTTACATTGTTTGATTGTTTAATGTCACGGAGAAGAGTTGCCAGGGCAACAGTGTGTGTGTGGATGAAGGTGAAGGTCATCTAATTGCTTCCTCATTTAGTTTAATTACTTTCTGCTTTTTTATTTCAAGGATTTTTTTTTTTGTATTTCTGCTTGCTCCACACTGTTGCCCTGGATTCATTTATATAGTACTTCTGTAGTTATAGTTACATGATGACTATACTACATAGTCGTAACATAGTACTTTTGTAGTTATAGTTTGATGATGACTACATAGTACTTTTGTAGTTATAGTTACATGATGACTATACTACATAGTACTTCTGTAGTTATAGTTTGATGATGACTACATAGTACTTCTGTAGTTATAGTTACATGATGACTATACTACATAGTCGTAACATAGTACTTCTGTAGTTATAGTTACATGATGACTATACTACATAGTACTTCTGTAGTTATAGTTTGATGATGACTACATAGTACTTCTGTAGTTATAGTTACATGATGACTATACTGCATAGCACTTCTGCAGGTATAGTTGGATGATGACTTTACTACATAGCACTTCTGTAAGTATGGTTGAATATTCTACTATTTACATTTGGTACCTAGGATTAAGTTACCTGTACATAGAAACAAATTTTGCTATGTACATTAATGATAAAATTCTGTACATGGAAGTTTTTATTGTGACTTCATGCTTAAACATTTTATATTCTTGTTTGCAGTGTTATAAGTATTAACACATATAAATCTATATTTATTTAATGTATCTTTATGTTATATTTCATTTTGTAAATTTTCTTTTTTTTTTTTTTTTTTTTTTTCATATATGGTATTTAATAATGCACTATTAGAGGGAAGTGATCTGGTGTGTGTGTAAAGTCAAATCCAATGATGTGAACACTGTACAGTAGAACTATTTCATTGGATTGCTGAACTAACAGGACACAGCTGACGGTTAAGAACCGAAATAGATTCAAAAGTTCTGTATCTGTAAAAGGCATTTATGATGATAACAGTTGATATTTTATGACAAGAGTTATATTGTATCATTTTGTTACTTCAATCAAAGGCCAAACAAAACTTCTGTTAACAGGATGTTTATGGTGTGAGAGAAACAATTGTGGGTCCTTGACACTTTGGGCATTGACCACATTGACAAACTGACTGCAGTTATGTTGATTGTTGTTAATGCTCAGCATCCCAGTTGTCTCTCTACACCTTACTGGTACTATCCTAATTTCAATGGAGTCTAGAAGCAGTTTTAAACCAGACTTATGTCTAAGGACTATCACACACACAGAGAGCACTTGACTTGATATTGTATTATAAGTAATTTATTTATTCTAATTGCGCACCTGATTATAAACAGCCTTTAAAAGAGAAGAAATCTCTTTTAAGAATTGGTAAAAAAAATATTGCATTCAATGTACGGGTTATACAATGTACTTGAAATAAAAATATTTTGTACAGTTTTTTTTTCAATGAATTAATTATTGTTTGAAATGAAAAATAAATAAAATTGGTATAACTAGTGTCATTATTTATTCCTTTCATATTTGCTGTCTATATCCTGTCATTGTTATTTTAACTCTACTAGACTACTATTTGGACATCAGGACGATATGAACTTTTGGTTCTAGTTGAAGGCCCACATAACGCAATATTAATGTAGCGTGATAAAAAAAAAATGCTTGACATTTGAGCGTCTCTTGTGTAAGAGTTATGACCCGTGAATACGTCTCGCCATCTGATAGGTAAAAAAAAAACAATGCAAACATATCAATCATTATAATGGGAATTTCTTTTTCCTGACATATTATTTCCAGCACGTGTTACTTCCCTTCTGACAGGGAAGTCAGAAGTATATTTAGCGTTTAGCAGACATGATGTAAGCCATAAAGGGCTCGGGTAGAGTTGTGTTTACTGAACGCCTAAAGGCAGCACAGAAAAACCTATAAATTTTCACCCCCCCCCCTTTCACTGGTCTACTTGGACCAAAGCGGTATATAAAAGCCATAAATATTTATTTAACGTGACGTCTCTTGTAGGACAAAATAAACACACCTATGTGCAGGCCTACAACTCAGTGAGTACATCGCCATCTCAATGTGGTCGAGAGGCTAAGTGTGCTTGAACTTTGCTTGGCTACCTAGAAGGGGGCTCGAGGTTCGACACCCGACTCGGGCAGAGTTGTGTTTACTGAGCGCCCAAAGGCAGCACGGGAAACAAACTCCTAGATACCCCCTCTTCCCCCACTGGTCCATAAATGAGATTGGACCAAAGCGCTCTGAGCATGCCATAAGCATGAAAGTAGCGCTATATAAAAGCTATATATATATATATATTGTAACGAACTTCTCTAATCAGGCCTTCTGTAAACACTGCTTCTCAC
>JADKLZ010000687.1:1576685-1595112 GCA_021533235.1 Biomphalaria straminea
GGGGGTTTCGGGTTCAAATCCTGGAGAAGACTGGGATTTTTAATTTCTGGATCTTTGGGTGCCCCTGAGTCCACCCAGCTCTAATGGGTACCTGACATTAGTTGGAGAAAAGTAAAGGCAGTTGGTCATTGTGACACCCTAATTAACCATAGGCCACAGAAACAGATGACCTTTACATCATCTGCCCTATTGACCACAAGGTCTGAAAGGGGAACTTTACTTTTTTCTTATGTATCAAGAGATCACTTTAAAGTAAAGTTCCCTTTTCCAATCTTGCAATCTATAGGGTAAAAGATGAAAAGGTCATCTGTTTCTGTGGCTCAAAGTTTATGAGGGTTCATCTATGGCCAGTACAATGGCCAACTGCCTTTACTTATCACCAACTAATGTCATCTTAGCTGGGTGGACTCAACAGGTGCCCTTAAGATCCTAAATAAAAAAATCCAGGATTTGAACCCAGGAATCCCAGATTTGGAAACCATTCAGCCACCGCTCCTTCTTTTACCACTTAGATGACTGTTTAGAAAGATTTGCAGCCTGATTGCCACAATTCTAAACAAAAAAAGCAAGCTTTCAATTAAAACTTTGTAATTTATTTTCATATTTTCCCAAAAGGCAAAATTATATATATATATATATAAAGTATACAAAGAAATAGTAAAAAATAATACTTGCTTTATTTCAAAACATATTAATCTTTCTTTCTCTAAGTCAACTTATTTTTAAATTGCATTACATCATACTCTATTTATTTGCGCTTCTTTATAGATATGATATAAGAAAAATAACTTAGCCTAATAACATCTGAAAGACAGAACTATAGAGAGAAAAAAAAAAGCAGGATTACACGAATATGAGTATGTAGATAACATTACTTTTCTCTGCAGCCCCCTCTCTTCTCTAAATTTAAATGAGGTTGATGATCTATCACAATTTTTTTTTTTGTAGACAACCTAATAACAAAATAAATGTACCGGTAGTGTGGGAACTGGTACAGGGTCTTCTAAAAATATTTTTGGTTTCTTTAGATCATTTCTTCTAATCTTATATGTAACAGACATTACTGATTACTTCAGAAGAGAAGCTGATTACGTGCATCATGCATTTAGTCATGCATATTAATCAATGATCTAAACTCTGCCAAGTCGCTGGTTTTCCTGGCTAGTTCAGGTAACCCATTCCATGCTCTCACAGCGCTAGGGAGCCCTAGTACAAATTTGTCCTAGCATATGGAACTAGCAATGTGCCTACATCTTTGTGTCTTTCTGGGGATTTTATTAATTTCTGCAAATGAAGGTCTAAAGAAATGTTTTCAGTGTCTAATGCCATACATTGCAAAAAAAAAAAAAAAGGTTACACTAACCAAAAAGCACTATATATCTAAAATTCAAAAGCTGAAAAGTTTATGGTAAGGGTGTAGATTAATTGGAATATACTAAAAAAGTTAGGGGTTGTCATCGTCATAGAGAAGGTCTGTCTGTGTGTGTGTATGGGTTATATAGAGTTATTAAATAATTAAATAGTTTGATATTGGGTTGAGAAGGCAGAGATTTTTATGTATGGACGTAAGGGCAGGGGAGAGAGAATGATACTAGAATTTATGAGGCAAAGGCAGAGATTTTTATGTATGGACGTAAGGGCAGGGGAGAGAGAGAATGATACTAGAATTTATGAGGCAAAGAGAGTGTTCAGGGAAGTGGGAGATGTTGTTTTAATGAAGTCAAAAGTCTAGGTCAAAAAACATTACAGTGTGATGGGTTAAAAACAACAACAGAGCAGTCAGTAAAGTCTAGTCATTGAATGTAGTCACTTAAAAATGTTATTGTAACAGTCACTATATAGTCATTATAAAGTAATTGAGATTTGTACCAGTCAGTAAGTTAGTACCACTGTAGAGTTGTGGCTCAACAAAAATGGCTGAGACGGATTTTGAGAGTCAGCTATACAGATCGGGTCTCAAACAAGGAAATCCTATGCCGAACTGTGGCTCGAACACTTAGTGAGGTTGTGACAGAGCATCGCATGAGGTTTGCGGGACATGTTCTAGGACAAAATGAACTACACATACCAAGAAATGCAATGATATTGAGGCCAATACAAGGAAAGCGCAAACAGAGATGTCCTCGTATAACTTGGCGTCATACCTTCTTGGAGGACCTAAGAACAGTGGACACCAGATGGGAGGAGGCTTCAGACATTGCCAGTGACAGATCTTTATGGAGACAGCTTGCCACCCAATGCTCCAAACGGCGCAGGAGGACCTAAGTCTAAGTAAGATTATTTCTTTAAAGGATTATTCTAGGATTGTGTGTATCTTATTTCCTATGTCTTGTGGCAATTATTATTGTATATAGTTAACATATTATTTGTGTCTGCTACGCCAAGAGTTATTTCATCATTTACAAGAGAGAAGTATGAATGTAAAAGACAAAAACAAAATTTAATAAAATATTCAGAAAGACACAAAGAAAAAAGCACATTCCTCATTCCATACGCTAGGACAAATTCGTACAAATGCTCCTTCTTCCCTAGCCCTATTAGAGCATGAAATGGGTTGCCTGAGCTAGCCACGAAAACCAGTGACTTAACAGAATTAGGGTCATTGGTTAATATGCCTGACTAAATGCATGACTCTTATGACGTAATCACCTTCTTTTTTGAAGTAACATCTGTATTATATAAGATAAGATTACAATATGAATCTAATGTCACTCAAAGGCCATACAAAATAACAATGACAAAAATATATATATATATGTATATGTGAGAGAGAAGGAAAGAGATAAAGAGTGGGACGTTTCATTTCATTGTAACAGATACATTAGTTCACTATCTTAAATGTATGTCAGGTGGGGTCATTAATGTGACAAGTTTATTGGAATTTCAAATAAAGTGAATTGATAATAAACAAATGAAGCCTGGGAACAAATCAACAGACGTAGCCAGCATATCACATATGAAAACCACTGATAGGTGATTTTTAAATTAATTTTTTTTTTACTTTTATGCAAATTACAAATTTAGTAAATTGCAAAAATATACACTAGAATTATAGAAACTGTGTGTTTCTATGAAAAAATCTAATATTAAGAAGCACTTCTTCTATTTTAAGTAACACTCACCAAGTACAGTAGATCCTGTATCAACATTTGATGATGTCTGCATAGAAATTGAGATTTTTTAAAAACAGTGTCACCTTAATAAGTACTCTATTTTCTTCCAATTTTAAATTGTAATTAGATAATTGTAAGAGTAACTGTTATTTTCTTATTCAATTTAATGAATTGAGACTATTTCCTTACATGGGCAGAATTATAAACATCTTTAGCCAACATGATGTAACGACACTCATGGAATGTTTGGGCATGGTAGATGAAAATATTGACATTGTCAGGGAAGTGTTTCACCCCTCCTCCACAGCAGAAGCATTTTATGGATCCACTAGAAGCTGAAAGTAAAAAAATTAAGCATTAATTCAATAATTACATAACAGACATAAGGTGATTGAAAAAGATAAAAGACTTCACGACTGCTTATTAATTATCTAAGTTAATAAACGTAAAAGTAATATGTACAACAAGTATGACCAGAGAACACAGACTTTGGCTAGAAATGCAGAAAGTGTCCCCTAATTTTGAAGCTCTAAAACTAAATAAGATGATAAATGCTACTTCAAACTTTGTTTTGGTTATCAAAATATTATGCTTTTCTAAGAATAACTTATAAATAAACTAAATCCTTTTGCTTTGGATTTGATACTCAGTATAGATTCAAGCTTTTACTAAAATAAAAAAAAAAAGTGCACTAATTAATATAAATATTATAAGGTGTTAAAAAATTGTGCATAATGGTTATCTCCAGAAGTGACCAAGACACCAAACAACTTAGTATTGAGATATTAATGCTATTTTTGGTTAGCTCAGTCCCATGCTGAATGGAAGAATTCTGAAAAATATCCAATATGCGGAGCTTGCCATAGAGAACCAAACATAAAGGATACACTGGATACACTGGATGCTGTTACAGAGATGTCTGCAAATGGTACCTTAGGTCCACAAGCATCAATAAGAAAGAGTGGGAAAAGGGTTAAAGCAGTGTAAGATCAAGGAAAGAGAGTTAAAGCAGTGTAAGATCAAGGAAAGAGGGTTAAAGCAGTGTAAGATCAAGGAAAGAGGGTTAAAGCAGTGTAAGATCAAGGAAAGAGGGTTAAGGCAGTGTAAGATCAAGGAAAGAGGGTTAAAGCAGTGTAAGATCAAGGAAAAAGGGTTAAGGCAGTGTAAGATCAAGGAAAGAGGGTTAAGGCAGTGTAAGATTGAGGAAATAGGGTTAAAGCAGTGTAAGATCAAGGAAAGAGGGTTAAAGCAGTGTAAGATCAAGGAAAGAGGGTTAAAGCAGTGTAAGATCAAGGACAGAGAGAAAGCAGAACTATGGCAAAGTCTTCCTCTGAAAATTCAGCTTGTTCTCATGTTCTATTAAGACTTAAGGCTGTAGGAACCACTGATTCTTGAGGACAATAAAATTGTCTTAATCAGGATACTTAAAGAAAGGCTGAATAAATATTTGTTATTTTTTTTAAAATCACCATCATAAAAAAACCCAGCTTTTGCTAAGAGATGTTTCAATGACTCGTATTCAGTATTGTGGAAGGAAATTCTTCTAGATCTGGTTGAGGAAAATTGTGGATTGTCTAGAACTGTACAAGGAACAATCCTCATCAGCCTGAAATAATAATAACGGCTATGACTAAACAAAATCTAATACAATGTAATGTAAAAAGAAAGAACTATGTATACTATCAATGTCTGCAAAACTTAACTTACACTAGAGCCAATTCTTCTTCCTCATATTCTGGACTTGTTCTAGCTTTTATTTTTCTTTCGCTTTTTTGTTCTCGATAATTTGGACACATTTTTCCGGGACTGTTGGCTGCATAAGAAAATAAAGCTTAAAATGTAGACAAAATATGATCTTATAAGTTACAGACACTACTTCAAATCAGTAAGGGTCAGATGCATCATACAAAAACTTTAAAATTTGATTTATTTTTAATGAAGACCTTTTAAAAATAAAAATTTTACTTACTTGGGTATAGAGATGCTGAATCAGGTATGCCACTGGCAGAATCCTAAATATAGCGAGACATATGTTGTTAATTGTAACAGAAAACAACTTTTCAGATTTAGAACTACTATAATTTCTTTCATCATCTATTCAAATGTTATACACTTGTCTTGTTTAGCTGCTTTGCGGCAGCACCAGAGTTTCCTGTCAGGAACTAGCACATGTAGATGGCCTCATGCACATTATTTTATTAGCATTACTGCATAGATATCACAATGACCAAATGACAACATCACAATGACCGAATGACAACATCACAATGACCAAATGACAATATCACAATGACAACATCACAATGACCAAATGACAACATCATAATGACCAAATGACAACATCACAATGACCAGATGACAACATCACAATGACGATGTCTCTTCTTAATAAACTATTCTATAAATATATCTTCTAGGGCAGACCTGAGCTTTTAAGAAGCAGATTCAAATTTTCAGAGCAGATGGTAATCTCAAAGAACTTTTATAGTCCCTAGCAACAATCAATGCATCCGTTGAATACGTTTGCAACAGACATATGATACCGACATATAGAAAAACGCATGCATAAATAAACATTAAAACTAAACAATTGTGTTTAACCTCCACAAGTTTAGTTTTTTAAAGATTTGTAAGAATTAAAGCTTACGTCATTTATTTCTGTCTCTTGAACAAAGTAGACAAAGAAATTTCCCATCAATTGGTTGATGTAGCCACAATCCTGGTTTAGTCTGGCATGCTCAAAAAAGGGATTCTCCTCTCGGCGTAAAGTTCTAATTTTTTTCCCACACCAGTGACAGATCAAGTGTTTCTTTTCACCTGAATAACAAAATAAATATTTACATTATTCTGTCAATTAAATCAATTCTTAAATGTAAATTGAATGTAAATACTTAATATAATTTCATGCTATTAAAGATTAAAATAATGTTACACTTATAAAAAAATCCAGCTATAGCAATGTCCTTATTTCTAATGGGATTATCATCATCATATTTCTGCAGTGTATTAAGCCTTGTTCTGACATATGTGTTACAGGAATGTAGTGGATGCCGTAATTGATTCCGTTGATTTGTAGATGGTTTTTCTACAACAAATTACAAAACAT
Organism: Biomphalaria straminea; assembly: GCA_021533235.1. NCBI lineage: Eukaryota > Metazoa > Mollusca > Gastropoda > Planorbidae > Biomphalaria > Biomphalaria straminea. The sequence goes on from JADKLZ010000687.1 coordinate 1,582,905, forward strand.
GAAACTCAGTAGTTAATGATCACAAGATCACATATAAATTTTACATATAACTTGTCACTTTTTAATATAACTAAACTTGTATAAAGAATACTTATGCTGGAATAGGTAAATTGAAGAAAAAAGGAAAGATTAAGAAAAATGTTTCACAATTTTTAGGAACTTGGTAGAATTACATCAATTTAATAGGGTGTGGAGGCTGAGTGTTTAAGCGCTTGGTTTCCAAACCTAAGGTACTGGGTTCATATCTTGGTGAAGACTGGGATTTTGAATTTCTGGATTTTTGCCTCCCCCCCCCCCGAGTCGACCCAACTCTAATAGGTACCTGACTTTAGTTAGGAAAGGTTAAGGAGGTTGGCCAAAGAAACATATGACCTTAACATCATCTGCCCCATAGATTGTAAGGTCGGAAAGGGAAACTTTCCTTTTTTTCTTTTTAAATAAATGAAATAAACTATCCATTAATAAAAAAAAGACAATCAATAAATAATATACATTTACCATTTCTTTTGAATTTCACAAACATCAGATAGATGTATTCCAAATTATATCCCTGGTTTAGTAGAACTGTAAGACCTAAAACACTCAAAATTAAGTATTTTTAGAAAATTAAAAAAAAAACAACTACTGTTCGGTCATTAGTTTATAGTATGTTATTTAACGATGCACCATAGAAGATGTATATTAAACGGGACTAGTTGCTTGGGCTATTTGGGTTAGAGACTGGAAAATCAGCAATAGAATCCTCTAGGGTGAAGGGGTTTTATTTTGACTTTGACTGTGGTCTTCTTATCTTATATTAAATTCATTATTAACTGTTCATCAGTGTTGAACACTTTCTTCACTAGTTAAAATCGATGCTTTGTTTTTGTCTGTGTTGAATAATCAACTTCATTGAATACACTCGAACACAAAAACCCAAACGCCTGCAGAGTAATTAGTTCAAACCTAATAATCATACAAAGTTGACTCCAAGACAGCCTGAACAAAGTCCTCACACTAATTTATAGCTCTTGTATAGTTCATCTTTCATGCTATAATCATGCTCAATGATACCATTCTATTTTTTTTTATGTGAGGAAGAGGAAGGGTGTCTCTATGAGAAAGTTTCCAAGTTGAAGTTGTAGTCATTTGATCCTTTTTTTTTTTGGCACTAATGGCACTAGGGAAGAAGGAGTACTTGTATGAATTTGATCTAGCGTATGGAATAAGAAATGTGCCTCTGTCTTTGTGTCTTTCTGAGTATTTCATTAGATTTAGTTTTCTGTTTGAAAAAAATTAAGGTTCAGTGTTTTATGTATTATGGCTACTTTACTTTTCACTCTTCTGTTCTGATGTTACTAATGGTGTTACTCTAGTCAAGTTTGAATATGCCTATGTTATAAATCTCAATAGTTATGATTTCATAAATACTCATGCTTTACTTTAAGCTTTATATATTAGACTAGCAGGATATTAATGCTAGTCTGCATGCCTTCATTTGGGTATTACTAATCTAGTGTAGATAGGATGTAGATCTATGTCAAACTTGGCAAATGATTTAAAGGGAAACTCTCATAGTTTTTCAAATTTTAGTTATTGACATATTTAAATTCTGCGTAAAAAGTTGTAATAGTAAACATTATATCATTTTTTATTTAAATGCTTAGAAAATTTTATATTTAATAAATTAGACAGTAAATTTGCCACGTCTCCTAAAAAACGGGGTTCTGCAAGCTGATTCTATTTTTTAAATATGTGACGTCAGACTAAACGAAATGGATCTACACCTATATAACCGATAAACTCTCTAGATCTAGCAGATCGCATTCATTCTTCTTGCGCTTCAAAGCCAGTCTCCACGTGAAATTAAAATCAAACCTTGTTTATTACCAACATACTAGATCTAAACCTCTAGTTCTAGATCTAGACTCTACTTGAAGAAAATGAAATACTGTTCTTCAGCTTGTTGTAGTAATTCTACTTACAAAGATAAAATTAACAAGTATGCTGACACAGAAATCAATGTCACTTTCCATTTGTTTCCAAAAGATGAAGTTTTAAAGGGAAAATGGGAAAAATTTATTCGTCTGAAGAGCAAATATTTTACAAAGGCATTAGCTAATTCCTGTATATGCTCAAACCATTTTGAGAGAAGCTGTTTCAGCAACTACATTGCAGTTGAAATGGGATTTGAAAAATTATTGAAGCTAATACCAGGCGCTGTACCAACAATACATTGGATTTCTAAGCCAAAGAATTCAATAAATGTTACTACTGAGACACATGACTCTGGTTCAAAAAGAAAGTCTAAGGCACTAGTGAAACGTAATGCACTGAAGGTAATTATTATTAATTATTCTCAAGACTAAACTGGATATAGAGTTAACGAGTACAGTAACTTATCAATTACTTATCGAATATCAATTAGATCTAGATTTGTAGATTATGAAGTAGATCTAATAAACATAAGAATCTATAATCTATCTTACTTTTAATTATCTTTGATTTAAAACAATTATACATTGCTATACTGACTCTATTCTTAATATATATATATATAATCTATAACCATTTTAATCATAATTTGTTTTAGCGATTGGAAAGTCTCATCAAGGATAATGCAACTTTAGCACTTGTACCTGAGACTACTGAGAGTGTTTTAGCTAGTGTCTCAGAGGTAGATACTGTGGCTGATCCAGTGGAACTACCAGTATATCATATGTGTACATCGATGCAGACAGACACATATGAAACTGGACACAAAAAAGTGCAATGCAATATACAATCACATAAAAGAAGTAAATGTAAGTTTTTTTTTTCATTTTGTCACCAAAAGAATTGTAGACTTAATTTAAATCCATTGCTTATAATAACGTTTTAACTTTTACTCTCAATAATTGTTTAGATACACACTGTTGTATGACAGTCATGAAACATTCTGCTACCCAGACAGATGTAGCTATGGACATTCCATATCCTGTCCAGGCATCATCACCCCTACATTCAGGCTCTAGCTGTGAATATAGTTCTGATTGCTATGAACCATCTATGAGGAGTAGCATAGATACCTCATTCAACATCAGGTATCAATTTATATTTAAAACAATTTTTATGTACCGGTAATTGATTTATAAAATAATTCTGATTTTAATATTATAGGATTTTTATTTATTGGCACTGACTTTTTAATACCTTCTTTTATTGCAGTATGCCTTACGATGTACCACACCCAGCAGAAGAAATAGCCATCCAGCATGAGAGGAAATACATAGTATTTAAATCTGCTTTAGAAAAACTTTTCACAACTTGTTCATCTTGTGGGTGTGTGGTGAAAGCTATTTTTCTAGAAAATGGCACCTGTGTAAACATATCTCAACTCTGTTCTGAGTGTGGCTACCAGCAAGAATGGAGCAGTCAACCAAAAATTCATCAGACACCTGTAGGCAATTTATTATTGTCTGCAGCTACACTATTCACAGGGTGCCTAGTGGGTCAGACTATGCAGTTTTTAGATGCCCTGAATGTTGCGAGGATTTCGGAATCAACATTTTTTAGGCATCAAAAAGAGTATTTGCATGCCACTATTGAGAATGTTTTCTCAAATGAGCAAAAAGGTATTATTAATGAACTAAAAATGGCAAACTTGAGTCTCAACCTTGCAGGAGATGGGCGGAGTGACTCTCCAGGACACAATGCAAAATATGGCTCTTATTCTGTATTGGAGTGTCAAATTAACAAGGTTCTGGACATTCAAGTTGTACAGGTAAGACTCTTTTTTTTTTTCATTAAAACTAAAACAGTAAAACTAAATTTTAAAAATGTAACGTTTTCTTTTTTTTTTTTTAGAGTACTGAAGTTGCCAATAGCAATGCATGCGAATTGGAAGGATTGAAAAGATCTATAGAGTTCCTGGAACAAAGTGGACTCGTTATTAAATCCTTAACGACAGATCGTCACACATCAGTTTCAAAATACCTACGAAATGAAAAAAATCACATACAGCACTTCTATGACATTTGGCATGTTGCTAAAGGTATGTTGTGCCAAAATTTAACTGTTCATATTTTAAAAGTTCTGTACATTGTTTAAAATGCTTTACAGTTTGTTAAAAGTGTATCTATATTTTTTGTAGGACTTAAAAAAAAACTGGACCACTTAAGTGCAAAACAAGGGGGAGAGCGAGTAAACAACTGGAAGAAGTCCATCATCAATCATTTGTATTGGTGTGCGGTTTCAACTGCAGATGGTAATGGAGATTTAATGCTTGCCAAATGGCAAAGCATTTTAAATCACTTGGTAAATCGCCATGTAGGTCACCCAAGTTTGCTGTTTCCCTTGTGTTTGCATGGCATTGAATACAATGCAGAAAATAAAGATTGGTTTGAGCCTGGTGAGTATATTCTTCATCCACTATATTAAAGGTAAACAGGTTTCCCAAGATAAGTTAATACCCAAGATAAGTTAATGTTTTCTCACCTACAGAAGGATGATCTTGAAATATTTTGACTTTTGTTTTCTACATTAATGCTTTACAGGAACTGATGATTATGAAAGTGTGTGCAAAATATTGGAGCATTACAAGTTGGAAAAGGATATTAAAAAGCTATCTCCAATACACCAAACAGCTGCTCTGGAATCCTTCCACAGTCTTGTGATAAAATTTGCACCAAAGCACACTGCTTTTTCTTATTTAGGAATGCGAAGCAGGTAAATATATAATATACAATACATATAATATTTCATCAACCTGTTTGTACTACTATTTTTGAGTTCCATATTTCTAAATTTCCTTTTCATTTATTTGTTAACTAGACTCCACATTGCAGCCATGCATTACAATGAAAATTGTGGAGATGAAACTGATGACACAGATGAGGAAGGAAATGTAAGATGCAGCATAATTTTCCCTAAATACAAAAAAGGAGACTACAGCATCAAAAAACAAAAGAAATCTCCAACACAAGGTTGAAATTTATGAACATCATTTTTTTAAAACTAACACAAAAGTCATAAAAACAAATATCTTTATCTAAATTACATAGCAAATGTCTGATACCAAGGTTTATGGAACTGAAATTATATTTACACATTGTTATTTTACATTGCTTGTATATTTTTTCTTTAGGTATTTACCAAAATATTTCTTTATTTTCAGTTTATGTCCATAGACTGATGAAGTATTTGTTTACTGAATTTAGCAAGGACCCTAAAGATTTGACAAAGAGCCTCACTGAGTATGTGGATCACATACCAGAGCCATTGTGTTCACATTTTGAACGACCCTCATGGGACAATGTAAAGAGATTGTCACGGTTTTAAAAATGTATATAACACTGTACCATCTGTAAATTTTATTTGTAACTTTTATTTCAAATTAATATATTTTTTGTTTATGCTATATATACACATTTTATCTTCAAATCTTTTGTAGCCATTTTAGCATGCTGATGGCTTGAAACCTGTTCTTGTGCCTTCTGGAAATTCTTTTCTTATCTTGTTCACTGCACAGGATGGAAGAGGAACTCTTATGCTTCTTCCCAGACAGCCCCAGCACCAGCGAACAAACTGTCTATATGCTGTATATCTGTATTGCCTAAAATGAAAAGTTACACATGAATAATGTACAAAATCGTATTATTCTTAACATCTTGTCTACTATTATGATAATATCATTTTTTTTTTAGGTAAAGAAACATTATTTTAAAAGAATCAGCCCTTAACTTTATATTACTGGTACACTACAAAATTAGAATTTCAAATTATGTATGTTTAAATCATTATTGCTTTGTGAATGAATTTTTTGGTTTTCTATAGTTATGTTTTGTTTAGTGTGATGCACAAACTGTAAAACACATTTCCTAATATTAAGGATAATAAAAATATAGTTACTCATGCTTATCATCAAAATGATCTCCGAATAGTTCTCTATAATTATGATGTGCTGTTTGCAAACTGTCCTTGTCCAAACAAACAGGCCTGAATCCTGGATGATTAGTTATACATGGCAAGTTATTGACAGACATTTTCGTTGACACTTTGGGAATTTCTGTGCAACATATGTTTTCATTTTCTGTATCCATATGTATACAGTATCCACATTTACACCTGGTGATAGAAAAGATAAAATCAGATTTTTTTATCAAACTTGTATACATAACAATTTTTCGGTCAAGCAACATCTTGGTAGCACTTACCAAAAAGTAGTTGGATCACTTAGTCTACTAGTACTCATCCTCCTATCAAGAACTGGAGACAGTGAGACCTTACTTTGTGATTTCTCTGGTTCGAACATGTAGGGCTCAGCATTAGAGACTCCTGCCATTTATTAGCTAACAATGATTCAAAGACAAAAAAGAGAGTTGAAACAAAAATTAGACTTATAAATAAAAGAAAAGAAAAAAGTTTTTTTTTTAACAATAGATATAGTGATATAGATACAAATATTTTATTATCTGTAAAGTCTAGATGTAAAGATAGATAATTATAAGACAATATTATGAACTGTCTAGATGACAAGAAGTTCAACTTGAAAATTAAATATATATATATAGGCTATAGAGTATAGTACTATTACGACTTTACCTACATTTTTAGTTTAAATTCTAATTCATCTAGTCTACTAGATCTTGATGTAAATATAATTAATAATACTAATTTAAAGCTTAGATCTTTGCCATGATAACTAAAATTCTTTACAAAGAATGAAATATCTGATGTGTGTGTCGTTCATAAAACACAATGATGAACAGACGGTTCTATTATAGTTTATTACTTTATTATACTATAGATTAATAGATCTAGATACCAGAATCCAGATCTAGGTCTAGATTATTCTAGATCAAGTAACTCTATCGCCAAGTGATGTGACATATAACTTTGCGCAAGTCTAGTTCTAAATGTTATCTTAACCCACTGCCTACCTTTTTTTAGATCTAGACTACCTAATTTAAAGCTTAGATTTTAGATATTTGCCATGATTACTAAAATTCTTTACAAAGAATGAAATACATCCGATGTGTCGTTCATAAAACACAATGATGAACAGACGGTTCTATTATACTATAGTTTATTACTTTATTATACTATTTACTATAGATTAATAGATCTAGATACCAGATCTAGATTATTCTAGATCAAGTAACTCTATCGCCAAGTGATGTGACAATTATAAAAAAAATGCCTACCTATTTTAGATCTAGACTACCTCGAGTCATATAGTCTAGATCTTGATGTAAATATAAATAGTAATACTAATTTAAGCTTAGATCTTTGCCTTGATAACTAAAATTGTTTACAAAGAATGAAATATCTGATGTGTCGTTCGTAAAACACAATGATAAAGTAAATTAAAGTTCGAACAGACAGTTCTATTGGCTCTATTATTGTTATACTATAGAACTATACTATAGAACTATACTATAATAGAATCAGATCTACTAGTCTAGATTATTCTAGATCAAGTAAATCTATAGCCAAGACGAAGTGATATTATGTGACATAAGCTGGGATAGTCGAGTTCTAAATGTTATGCCTACCTGTTATAGATCTAGACTACCTCGAGTGCTTGTTTTACGGAAGACAAGTACCGGTACTCGGAGTAGTAAAATATTGTGTATCAGAGCGTGACGTCACATAGAAACTAAGTGAAAATCTGACCGTTTTGGATGCGCAGAAAAATTACGTCAGAAAAACATCAATTACTAAGTTATTCTTGCAAATAAAAAAAAAAGAATAATATATTCATTATCTGTAAATCAAAACACATATTATATCAAAAATTGTCAAAACCATGAGAGTTTCCCTTTAAAATACTGTAAAAACGGGCTTACCCGATTTGTTAAAAAGTTTTGTTCTTTGACAGAGATAAAGTTAGCTATTAAAATGGGTTTACCCCATTTCAAAAAAAGTTTCATTCTTTTATAAGGATTTTTCTTCTTATTCTCATTTATATGTTGAAGTGTTCAGATGACTAGACCAATATATATGAGATGAACTGTGCAGTGGTTTCAAAATCAGCAATAAATTTGGCTGATTTTTTTATTTCTGGTGCCCCCCCCCTCCCTGTTGTATGAGGGACATTAGACATACACTATATGGTCTTCGCCATGATCTAAGAAACATTTATGCCAATTTTGATCAAGATAATTCAAATAGCTTTGATATATGTGAGACATAGCCTACATACGTATACCTAATTATCTGTAATAAGATATCCTATAAGAGTTTCTTTGATATAAAATAAACAATAGATGAAAAAGAAAAGAAAATTATTAATCTAAAAATACAATACATGATTTCAGCTTACACATACTGTACTAAATTACAATATAAGCTTATCTATATTCTAAAAATATACCCAATAGTACCAATACATTATAAACCATATGTAGGCCTATTATAAAATCTTTTTACATTTACTCCATCTCGAATAGTCTAGTTTTGAAATATTTTGTATCAATTTAACATTTTTATTCAACGTCCTAATTTTTTTGAATGAATTCTTCATTATAGAATTTCTTTCTGTATATGTAATTTATTATTTTGGAAAGAATTTTTAATTAAAAACTACCTAACAAGTCTTAGATTATTTGATGTATCACAACAAAATACAGACAAAAAAAATTAAATACTTCTTATTGGAAACCATGGATGCCAGAATGTGACTTTTGAAAATACAATTCATTTAAAATTTTGAATATATTACAGAACCACTCACCATGTACTGTAATTTCTTTAGTCATGGCAGTAACTTCTGATGATGGAAAACCCTTGAGAACTAATTTTTGAATCACATTATCATAATTCAATGAGCTGTCTTTGGAGTCTTTATGTCAGCAGGAGAAAATAAATAATTATAACGTTTGTGAGAAAATTAATTACAGTATTTATGTTATTATTTAAACATTTTTCAATTTGAAAAGATGATTATTTAATTGTTTAAAAATTTAAGAAAAATAAATAGCATTTTTAGGAGACTTACAATAATAAAAGCATTTTTTTAAATTTTATGCTTCTGTACCACATTCAATGGCTATGACAATCACTTTAAACTTGCCATATTAAATATTCTTAGAAATTTGCATTTAGATAATAAAAATATTTTTTTTCCCATTAAAAAAATTTCCAGAAACTCACAAACTTGAAATGCTGAAGCTGCCTGACACGTTTTCTTTGCAACCATGTTGAATGGGATCTTTGATGGGATAAAATACAGAAAAGGTCATACCATTTTTTTGTGAAGCAATTCTTTTTTGATAAAGTAAAGTTATCAATGATTCAATCTTAACAAGGTGTTTCTTTAATGCTTATAAATATACAATTTCCTTGTTTAAAATAAGTGATCATAAAAAAGTGTTTGTAAAAAAAAAAACTAATCACATGTTTCTTTCTCAATCAAGTAAAGAAACATATTTGTCACGGATGAATGTGTGTATGAATGTATAATCTATTTTTATATATGTGCGAATGACCGGAAGTGTGTTAGTTGACAGAGAGAGTCCAGCTTGTTGTGAGATACCGTAATGATGATTAAAGTTTCTGTGTTACATTGATCCAGCGTTATTTGGTTATTTTGATAAATCACAGCTGAATCTGGGACACCTAGACATCGAGACTTAAGGTAGTTGCTATCAAGTTAAAGATAGAAATAAATAGAACAGTTGTGATAATATTAATGCTATTACCATTTCAATTACATGTCATGAAAAAAAATTGTGTAAAGTGAAGTAAGTAAAAATGATGCTTACATGGTCATTAGTTTTGTTTAGCTCTTGGACTATATCTACAAACACTTGTCCCATTTGTTGACGGATATAAGCACATTTAGGGAACCATCTGGCATGTTCTACCCAGACGTCATCTTCGTCGTCCCAGTTACGTAGACCTCCACCACAAGAGAAACAGCGAGCACAGTCTCCGTATCCTGAAAAAAAAGAAAGAAAAAAAAAGCTTCGGCAAAGAAAACTATTTATTTGCATGGGTATCTGACCTACCATAGTATGACTAATTTGTTGATTTAAGTTTTACACATTATATTGTGAATTACCCAGTACCTGCATAATAGAATCCAGCTTCTGCAAGTTCTTCGGGTCTCAGATGATGATCTCTTGGCCAGGTTAAAAATGTTTCGATTCGTTTAGCAAGCAATGCAAATCTCTTTGGGCGTTCTGTTACAATACCAAGCTCAGAATAAGTTGGTCCACCTGCATTTCCAATGATGGTATTCTGGCTGGAGTTCCCTACTGCTTGGTTCACTGTAACTGCAGAAGCATGACTATCTGTGGTGGCTGATGGAACTGTTGTGACAACTAATGCAAATACTGCATCAGAGGATGGAGTGTTGGCTGACGCTGACGCTGTCACAAAATTTGATGAATCAGATACTAAGTTATTGGCTGTGGATAAAACTGTATTTCCTGCTGTTGTTGTTACATCATTAGAGAATGAAGTACGTACTGAAGACACTGCATTTGAGGGACTCCCTCTAACACACTGAGAGGCTGAAGACAAACTTGGTAAAAAATCATCTACCCTGTCGCTCTGATTAGGTGTTGCAGCTAAAGAATGAATGTGGGCTGATATGCCTTGACTACTTACAGGTAAGTTCGGTCTGTTGGTTGCAGTTATTTCCACATCATGCTCAATATCTTGGATGTTATTTCTATTTTCACTAGCATTTAAATTTCTCTGATACTTTTGAATTTTAAACACTTTATCAAAGAGACTTAAATCATGATTTGTTTTCAAAGGAATATTAGGACAGTTTATATGCGTGACCATTGAACAGCTTGGTGACAGCTGTTTATGTACTTCACATATATCATCCAATGGTTGCCATTTGTTTTTAACTGATTCACAAAAAAAACAAATGACACTGTCATCCACATCTCTTCCATTCCCCACATACGCAAAACCATCAGAAGCAAGCAAAATGGCAGATTTAGCAGCATTTTGTGGGTAATTATGGAATGTACGAATTCTCCATATCTCTTCTACTAACCATGACCACTGAATATTACCCATGCGTGTCGGATGTCTAGGGACATTATCAACAATGAGGACATTGATATTGCAAGGCTTTAATTTGAAGTTGCCATTAGAAAGGAGATCTGTCCATAATTCTTGTTCACACTTGACGTGTTGATGTCCTAAACAATGAAGTAAGACCTCCCCATCTCTAGATTTACAATCCTTTGTCATAAAGGTTATATCCTCATGTTTTCTGAATTTATCTAGTACATAAACATATCTTGTATATGATGAAATAATATGCTTCTCTTGGCTGAGATTATCCTTCTCATTTTCACCATTTGGCATTAACTTATTATCAGCATGATTGCTTTTGATTGATGTTAAATTTTGTTCTTCAGCCATGACTACCTCAATTTTAGATGAAGACGTTTCTGTAAAAGAACACAAATATGTTGGATTAAAATGAAAACAAAAAAAAAAGAAGCTTTTAAACAGGTTTTAAACTAACAATATTGTTGACATCAGTTAATAAAGCTTATTTTGTCTCTATAATAGGTATAGCCATTCAAATATCATTTTCAAACTGCCTCTTGTATAAATAAATTTAGATTTATACTATATTTATACTATAAATACAGTTTTATAGATCTAAACCTAAGATTCAAATTCAATAAATTTCCTCTAGCTGTTGCACCTATAGAGTGGGTGTCGCTGTTGTTAATTTATGGTAACACCCTTTCCCAATCAACTTTCTCCATTAGTTTGTTCCTTTTATTAAACCATAACCTTATTACCTACATTTGCTGATTTTATTGATTTATTCTAAAATATTATCATATATAGTAGGCCTACATTATTAATAGTTATTACAGTGCTTCTAAACTTTAACCAGTGACAGCCCAGTTACATGCATAAAGTTTTTTTTAAGCAAGCTGGGGCTCTGGGGAGCTCTTCAGCTGGGTTGGAGAAACAATTGTCAGTGAGCCAATTGTAGGTTAACAAGTGGTCTATGAGACTTTGTAGGATGTGAACCATTTGTTAGGTGAAGGAATTGTCTGTGAACTATTCATCATGGAACCATTTAGAAAAGACCTGCATATCACCACCTCCCCCAGCATGTCTGTGGCAGAGCCCTGTGCAACTAATGCTGTCTTGCATTTAGAAGTTTCCAAAACTCATTCTCTTTGGGTTTACAATGTACGATAATAAAAATGTTAAGATTGACTGTTAAATAAAGATGACATAAGAACTTGACATA
>JADKLZ010000687.1:1601718-1618810 GCA_021533235.1 Biomphalaria straminea
CAGTCACACATATACACACTTGTACACACAGTCACACATATACACACACTTGTACACACAGTCACACATACACACACTTGTACATACAGACACACATATACACACTTGTACACACAGTCAAACAAAAACACACTTGAACACACAGTCACACATATACACACTTGTACACACAGTCACACATATACACACTTGTACACACAGTGACACACATATACACATTTGTACACACAGTCACACATATACACACTTGTACACACAGTCAAACAAAAACACACTTGTACACACAGTCACACATATACACACTTGTACACACAGTCACAATACACACATTTGTACACACAGTCACACATACACACACTTGTACACACAGTCTCACACATACACACGCTTGTACACACAGTTACACATATGCACACAATTGTACACACAGTCACACATACACACACTTGTACACACAGTCACACATATAAACACACTTGTACATACAGTCACACATATACACATACTTGTACACACAGTCACACATATTAACACACTTGTACATACAGTCACACATATACACACACTTGTACACACAGTCACACATATACACACACTTGTACACACAGTCACACACATATAAACGCACTTGTACACACACTTGTACACACAGTCACACATATACACACTTTTGTACACACAGTCATACATATACTCATTATACACACAGTCACACACATACACAATTGTACACACAGTCACACTTATACACACTTGTACACACAGTCACACATATACACACTTGTACACACAGTCACACATATACACATACTTGTACACACAGTCACACACATACACACACTTGTACACGCTTGTACACACATACACACTTGTACACACAGTCACACATATACACACAATTGTACACACTTGTACACAGTAACACATACACACAATTTTGTACACACTTACACACACTTGTAAACACAATCACACACGCATATTTGTACACACTTGTACACAATTGTACAGATAGTCACACATATACACACTTGTACACACCTGTACACACAGTCACACATATACACAGTTGTACACAGTTGTACATATTTGTACACACTTGTACACACACTTTTACACACTTGTACACACAGTCACACATATACACAGTTGTACACAGTTGTACACACTTGTACACACACTTGTACACACTTTTACACACAGTCACCCATATACACACACACTTGTACTCACAGTAACACATATACACACTTGTGCACACTTGTACACATGGTAACACATATACACACTTGTACACTTGTACACATGGTAACACATATACACACTTGTACACACTTGTACACACTTGTACACACAGTCACACACACATACTTGTACACAATTGTACACTTGTACACACAGTCACACATACACACACAGTCACACATATACACACACTTGTACACACTTGTACACTTTCCCACACCTACACAAACGTTTACACAAACACACATCTACGTACCACAGATACGAAATATTTTGAAGGAATGAAATATATTATTTTAACAGTGATTAAAAAAAAAAGAGAAAGTCATAGCACATTTAAAAAATCAAATCCGCCAGATAGGATCATAGATTTCTACACTGTATCCTTATTATCAGTGTTTCGCCAATCGTCATGAAAGCGTTCTCATCAACACATCGTTTAAACACGCTCCCAAACGTTCTACAAAGATTTAATTAAAAACTGTGGAGGCAGGGTTGGCATAATACTATAGCTTACTTTTCTAAAAAAACATAAGACTTATCCCTTCATCGCTAATCTTGACCTTATAAAGAATGACGTCTTACCTTCAATATGTCTTCCTTCTGTTTGATTTCTGCCACTCTGCCATGTCAAAACGTTCCGATTATACAATGTTCATGTTTATGGTTCAAAGTTTCGCTTCATAAGAAAGTTTCTGTTGACAGTTTCGTTCCCTTGTGGGACAGTTTCGTTCCCTAGTAGGACAGTTTCGTTCCCTTGTGGGACAGTTTCGGTCGTTCAATCCTAACGCTGGACTAGCCAGATCGAGGAAGGAAAGGATAATATCAAATGTAAAACTTTAGAGACGATAAGAGGACATGTTATAGCAGCGTCATTGATGACATTTCCAGTCTCACACGAATTGTTATTGGTTTGATGAAATCGTAAAGTTGTCGCATGATCTCGAGATGACCCGATACGAAGTCCTTCATAAATGGCAATCATTGACGATGTAGCATTGCGTTGATTGGAATCAAAAGAATCCAAGAAGAAGGTGCAGAAAATAATAGAGATAAAAAGCAACAAATGCTGGAATTATGTGAAAAAAAAATTAATAAAATTAAAAAAGCATCGTACATCACTCAACTTGACTCAAGTACAGCTACCATCTCTTGAAGAGCTTTTCCAAGAAAGATGCCTTTCCAAATCACTCACGATTCTTAAAGACAACCTTCACCCATTAAACAAATGTTTCATAAGATCTGAACGAAGTGGTCGTCCCTTTTCATTAGGATTAAAACTGAAAGATTTAAAAACTCCATTATCCAACTTTCGGTCAGAGTGTTACGAGGTCAGCTGTTGTCATCGAGAAGTACATAGAAGTCAAATTCATAAAGCGCTGGTTGTGAATGTGTATGTGTCTTCGTATGTGAATGTTGTTAGATTTTTTTCATCAATATTGTTTTGTACAGTGATTACGCTGATTTTGTCAATTGTAATCAAACTGAATTTCCTTTAGATTGGATCAATAAAAATTATCTTATCTTATCTTATCTAGTTAGGTGAAAAAGTAAGCTAGTTTTATGGAATCGATGACAAAGCCTTAGTATCATTAATTGATCTTTGACGTTCGAATAAAAGATTTAGTATCTGCCATATCGCTCATTTCTGACCACTAGAAGAACTCCTTCCATTTTGTTAATTGTCTAATGAGTATAATTACAAACTGACAACACAAAAAAAGACTAAGTGCGGTATGCGCGCTGGACTGTCGTTCTCGGTGAGCTGTTTTATTGTACAATTGTACATGTTTCGGATGTTCCTTCAGAGTTGAAGATAATTACTTCCTAGTTCAAACATCCCGCAGGACGACGGAGGATAGGAGCGGGCAAGGTTTGAACCCGGGACCATCGATAAATCTGAACGACTGTCCATCGCGCAAATCGAACAACCAGGCAGCCATCAGTGGTCCCGGGATCATATCCTGCTCGCTGCCATCCCCCGTCGTCCTGCGGAATTTATGACTAGGAAGTAGATTAACTTTTTAACTTTGAAGGAACATCCGAAACCTTTAAAATTAAAAAAAAAAATAAAAATTATTAACTCTTTTCGTTTATAAACATCTGTGAAATTATGTTAACTTAGTATGCATTATTACGTTTTTAACATCACCGATAAATCCCTAGCAGTTCATACAAAAGAAAACATACACAAGTTATTATATAATATAATATATATACTTTATTAACAATACTTTTGAGGCATATTAAATTAAATAAAATACTAATATAGTCATTTTCTTTAATTTATAAAGCCTCAGACTAATGGACGGATGGGTTGGTAGACTACACAAAACTAAAAGCAAGATTTTTCTTTTCAAATAACAGTATTGTTAAGTAGAAAATTTCAAATCTTAGTTTAGTTTGAATTCTACAAAAAATATATTTAACAATTTGAGGCTTTAGTGCGTAACAATAATAACATTATCATAAATTAAATTATTCGATTCATTATAAAATAATGTAAACAAAGAAACAAAAAAAATACACTTGAGCATTGACATGAACCACATAGTTCAACTTGGAAGATTCTAGCGTAAAAGGCTCATTCTCAACCATCATCCTTTCCAAACTAGTATAGAATCACTAAATTTAGGAAGCCTTCAGGATAGAGGACTTCAAAGGAGCAATTATGCATGAAACTTTGAACCATAATCCTTAAATACAAAACCTAATGAAATACTTAAGACACAGTGATAACATTAAATGTAATTTCTATTTGCTAGGACAAATTTGTACAAATGCTCTTTTCCCTAGTGCTATTAGGGCATGGAATTGGTTGCCTGAGTCATCCAGGAAAACTTGTGACTTAGCAGAATTAAATGCATGGCTAGATTGACACGCGTAGGACGTACTTGTTTTTTCTTTTTGAAGTAACGAAGTAACGTCTGTATTTTATAAGATAATTAATGTTAGGTTTGTTCATTAGGTTCCTGATATTTAATGATTCAAACATTCACCATTTTCACTCTATTAAAACATTTTCATAAAGTCTTTATTTTATTGCACATTGATTTAAGTGTCTCCATGTTGCTACAATCCATCAATTAGCTTGCCAACTCTTCATGGGAGGACATGGGTTTTATAAATAGTTCTAATGATTTCTCTATAAATTTGACAGTTTATGTATACCTTTTGAAAAAACAAGTAGCATAAAAATTGTCTTAAAAAAAGGCTATTCCAAAGATATTCATCAAAATTAAATTTGGTCTTCAACAGACAGGTCAGTGGGTATTTCCTTATCAAGTCCCTATCCATTCAAGAGTTAAATAATTAGACTTCTGGAACATAGTGTGCACCGCCTTGTAAGTCTGGATCTATGGGTCATCACTAGAACTTAGTATACTCAGGGTGGATTTTTTTTTGTGGGGGAGAAGGTATTATGGCAGGGTAAAAATTTTCATTTTTTAAAAATCTATCAGTCATTAAAATAATTCAAATTCTTAACTTTTTCTCTCCTAATTGACGATATCATCTATAGGCTCCATCAGATAAATTATTAATTTTTGGATATATAAACTTTACTTTGTGTTATATTAAATGGGCATGTATTCTCTTATAATTCTATACCAAAAGTAACATTTTCAGATAACAAACACTAATGTTATTGAAGTTTAATAAATACAGGGTAGAAGGCAGGGGCGTAGCTAGGAATTTTACATCTTTTGGGGGCCAGGGGGGACTTGACCTTCTTGGGGGCCCTTACATTTTGCGTAATATTTAATTTATAAAGTAAAAAAACACACATTTGGGGGCCTCCCTCAGGTGAGGCCCAGGGGAATTTTCAAATTCTCCCCCCTCCTCCCCCCACCCTAGCTACGCCACTGGTAGAAGGTACAAATGTGAAAAATAAACAATTCTGTAAGAACGTAGAAAAAAAATTTACTGAGATTAAGAGTTTAAGAAGGACTTTTCAGGTTGCATATTGCAAAAAGATATAGAAACAAACGGAACCTGAACACGTATCTCGAAAAGGGCTCTAACAATTCTCATAGAAATTTAACATTTGATGAATATCTTTGGGAGAAGAATTAGTAGCTTGTTTGCCTTACTAGGAAAACTCAATAGTTTAAACTCTATGACTTTATTAACTCTTTCTCTCCTAATTGACGACACCATCGTTGATTTTACCTCATTCAAGTAAATTATTTTTTTTTTTTTACATTCATAAACAGGTCAGTCTAAATCAGATATTGATGAATTACCACCACAAATGTTGTGTAAAAGCTTGTCAATTCGGGTTTTAATATAAAGTAAATGTCCAATATGTCCAATAAATCAAAAGCCAATACTGTACTATTGTAACTGCTTCATTGTAGATCCCTGTACCAGCTATGTACCGCTGTCCTAGATTCTTTCTCTAAATTTATCAATCAATACCCCCTAAAGAACTTATGATTTCCAAATATATACTGAAAACTTTATGTCCAGTTTCAAATTTTGAGGCAAGAAACTAGAACTTTATTGCGTAGAAATAAATAGCTTTTTAGTCGAATGACCACAGCATTCTGTATCTAAAGAGATACCATTTTCTCATAAAACTATGCTGAGAAAGTTTTTCTGTTTATCATTCCTGCCTTCCAGCTTTGATGCAGTCATTTAGAGTTTTGCTTTTGCCTAAGGACAAACATGACCCTTACAGCAATTAGATCCCACTAATGTTTAAAAAACTAAAAATCTACGGCAACATCCTAAGGTACTCGGGGCCTAAGAAATACCTTTCTTCATGTAACATTATCTTTAGGGAAAGGAAGTAGAGACAGAGAAGGCTATGGGAAGACAAGATAAAAAGAATGGATGGACCTGCAACTGAAAGAGATTCTATCCAAGCCAAAAGACAGAGAGGGATGGAGAAAGACGGTCAGCAGATCATGTGTGGTGCACCAACGGTCCAACAAACTAAGGAATAGGTAAAGGTGAAAGAAAGCCATACCTTTAGAAGTTTTTTTTTGGCGCTATAGCCATTAGTGTTTGCTACTTTATAAGCAATTTTAAATACTTGCAGAGATTTAGACAATTTAGAGTTAGGGTTGTTGTGTAATCCAGGTGTGAAGACATGTTTTTCTCAAATAACGATTCCATGTGTTCAAAACATATCTAGATTTTTTTCGTTCTTTAGATCAAAAATGCAGAAAGTGGAAAGCTTTAGATAGCATCTAGTTTTTCCCATCTGTAGAGTATTTACTTTGTCATTAATTAAAGGTATTGATGTGTTAAGATATTCTCCTAAGAGCCCAGAGTCTTTAGATCGGGACAATTGTAGCATATGGACAGAATTGCAAATAAGCGTTATTGGATGAACTAGTTTGAAGTAAATTTTTTTTAGCTATATCCTCTATGTGATGGCCAAGTTGTTGCTACATTCTTTTAGCATTGCTTTTGCTGTAATGTATGATGGTATTACTTGCCAGATAAATTTGTATTAGCCAGAAACTTTTGTGAGAGTTACATGACTAAAATAATAGTTGCATCATAGTAATCTTTTAAAATGTATGAAACACATATTTACTGATAGATTTTAGTAGTTGCAAAGATTAATTACATTGAAATCAAGTGTAAACTTTAGCTGTGATACTAAATCACTATTTGGCAAAATGAAACGTACAATTAAAGAAAATTAATGTGTGTTTTTATTTCAAAAGAGTTACTAACCTTGTTGTCGAGCTCCTATATCCACCTGAATATTTGGCAATGTCTGAAAAATAGTGATATTCAAAATCATAACTAATGAATGTTACATTTTAAGATGTCGATAAAATAAACTATAATCTATCTATTACCTACTTTGTTTATTAAATCCTAAACGTTTATGCGCGCAAGATCTAAGGATACTAGATACCCACCAATTACAGCAATAGAATAAGAATTTTAAAATAGGAAATGGGAATCCTGAACTCAATTTCTAACGCTGTTTCTATACTTAAATCACAAGCAAGTTTATTATAATTTGTCTATATATAGTTTGCCAGCTTTAATTTTGAAGAATTTTTCCATTTGTTTTGTTTGAGTGCACCTTTAGATTCTTCTTTCCGCCTTTATGCCCAGTGCCCTCTTACCGCCCACTTTTGTACCCAGCGCCCCCTACCGCCCCTTTGGCTTCCAGTCTCCCCCCCAAAAAAAAAAATTTAGAAAACGCCCCATTGGGGCGATATCGCCCCCGTTGAATACCACTGGTTTATATAAATAACTAACTCTTTAATCAATTTTATTAAGCAACACATTGAAAATATTTCCTTACTTGAAAAGAAGTAAATAGATCTTTAATTAGTTTGATGTAGCAACACCCTGGGAATGTTTTTGCATGGTAGATAAAAATATTATCTTTGTCAGGAAAATAGTGCATGACTCCTCCACAGCTGAAGCATTTTATGGTAACAGTAGAATCTGAAGAAATAAAATTATTATTAATTCAATATTTACAATGTATTTACAATTTTCAAAGAAACAAAGTTTATAAGATATAGAGCATTATGACTACAATCGATTAACTAAAGCTGATCATAGTGCAATGACTCTAAATTATAGTTAAAAACTTTGCAGTAAATCATGGAAATCTCTTGGTCAACATAGTCACATGCCATGTAAAGGAAATTTAAGAGATACCTCCAGATCCCTTATATTGTTTTTGAGAGTGTCTGCAAATGGTACACCATAGATCCACAGACACCAAGGCAAACAAATGGGTATAGGTTAAGAAAACAAAACAAAAGAAAGAGCAGAAAGACTATCAATGCCACTTTGCAGGAAAATACTGTGACAAAGTCTGATATGAAGAATAATCATGTTCATATTCTGCTTACATTTTCGGTTGTCTATGAGAGGCTTAACCTATCGTCTATCTTACAAACTAAATCTAGTTTCAAATATGCTTAAAACAAGACGGAATAAAAAACAATTTTATTTAAAATAATAAAATCACCATCATAGTAAAGACCAGCTCTTGCCAAGAGACCAGCGGATGATTTAAAGCCAGTTTTTCGGAATGATATTTTCCTTGATCGCCAAGATGAAAATAGTGAATTATCTAAATCTTTGAAAGGGACAAGCCCCATCAATCTGAAACAATTATAGGAATAAGTATTATTACTTCAGAAACCCAATAATTATGGTATTATTCTTTGTATGTATTCTAGGTTAGTTAAATTTAAAGAATGTAAAAATATTGTTTTCTTAATTAACTTACACATAGTTTAAGGGTATCTGAGTTTTGCAATTCCTTTCAGCTCTACTTTGAGATTGTTTGTCTTGATAATTAGGCCATGCACTTTCATCAGCCTCAGCTTTATATAGAGATTAAATTGCTGAGATATTTTTTTAAAATATTTTTCTTTTGTAAAACACAATGCACTAAACATTCAGATTTTCAAAAAATAAGAATTATTCTGATCAATAGTGTTTATCTGCCTTGACTTTGCAACCAAGAAGGAATGGTCGTTCGACTTAGAATCTAGATCTAGATGCCTTGAGTGTAGTCGACTAAGACTAGTAGAGTCTAGATCTTTTTTTTTCCGAAAACATGATGATATAATTTTTTTAAAAATTTTTTTTTTGCATTCAGTATTTTCATTTTGCACTGTAGTAGATTACTAGATCTATAGTAGATCATGGCGTAGCTAAACATTTTCCATCGTTTTGGGGCCCGGGTTCCTTGACTTCATTGGGGGCCCATGCATAATATTTAATTTTTAATGTAAAAACACTCATTTTGGGCACCCTTAAAGTAGGGGCCCGGGGGTGATTTTTAAATTCTCCCCGATCCTCCCTCACAATAGTTTCGCCACTGCAGTACATTCTAGGCTAAAAAAAAACAACAAACAAATAGTAAATTTGGATATGTTACCGTGAGATGGAAAACTCACCCAGTTCGCCCCTGCTTACAATATCTGCTACCCTGAGTTTATGTCTTTCATTAAACTCTAAATTCTATACATTTGATTTTCTTATTCCTGACAGATTTATTTAGAAACTGACATCATATAATAAGAAAAGGTTTTGTCTTCGAGTCCAAGAATTTGTGAGGAATGTAGTGTTTCACGTGGCTTTGCTGCCCGGCTGCGATCAACATATTCTACCACAGGCAGCGCATACACAACCATAGTCCGCCGGTAGTCGATTAAGATTCTTTTATCACCGTCAACGTCTGACTTAACATAACAAAACTAAAGGCTGAACATTTCTTTTATATTCAAATTACACATATTTAATTTAATACAAAATTTTTTAGGGCTAATACTAATGTGCAGGTAGATGAGAAAATGTATAAAATATAAAATTTAATTAATAACACAGTTTTGCTATACTAATAGTAGTCACATGTTAATGACAAATTTACACCTCATAAAACTCTCTTATTGGCCAGTCTATATTTATTGATGTCAATGAAACTGGCCAATAAGAGAGTTTGTTTTATGAAACGAAAATGTGTGAATTGCAATTGTGTGTACTTTATTTTATGTCTTTGAAATTTGTTTAATCTCTAAGACTGAAGATCATGCAATTTTTAAATTTTTGATTGTTCGGAAATTCGAATTCAATAGATATACAGGTTTTCAAGTTGCATGAAGTTACTTCTTTTTTCCAGTCTATATGAAAATTATATGGGTCTCTTTTTAATGGGCTGTCTTTAGAATCTGTGTCAATGTAAAACATAACTTTAGTTATAATCCTAGAACGTTTGCTAATAGTATAAGTTTCAAACACAACAAAAACTACAAGTTTGAAATGTTGCATATAAAATTTAGAGTTGTTTTAGATTCTAGAAGCTAATTTTTAAACTACTCATGTTAATTTTTTTTTTTTTTTGATTTGGAAGATTTGACTGTTGAAAAAAGTTTCCTATCAAAAAGTTGATTTAAGTAACTCACCAAGTTGAAAAGCAGAGGCGGCTCCTCCAATTTTATCCACCACCATTTTCATTGAGATCTGAGAAATACAATAAAATATAAAACATTATTTACTGACATAAACTTTGTCATTTAACTATTTTCAAAGAAGACTACTAAAACAATAAAGACCTATTTTATTATAACACTCCACTAGAAAAAAATATGTAATATACTTTGAATAGAGTTTATTAAATTGTGAGAGACTTTAAATTTTAATTCCTTACATGGTCAAAACTTTTGTTCATATCTTGAATGGTATCTACAAACACTTGTCCCATTTGTTGACGAATATAAGCACATTTAGGGAACCATCTGGCATGTTCTACCCAGACATCATCTTCATCTTCCCAGTTACGTAGACCTCCACCACAGTAGAAGCATCGGGCACAATCTCCATAACCTTGACATTGGAAGTATTTAAGAGTGTGTGAAAAATCATTGTTTATTTTAATTTTTAGCGGCCACCAAAAGTGGAATAGCCGCTATTAGTTTTGTGTGTTTTTTTTCTGACCGTCCGTCCCATTTAGATATCATAAACTTAAAAAGATTTTGAAATCCGATAGCATGATATTTTTAGATATTTGAAAGTTTTGATGTAACTGCTACTTCTTCGTTTTCTGAAAGCTAAAAATTTTAATTTTTAAAATCATTATGCAAGCATCTTTTTAATGATAATAAACCATTTTTAGGATTAGTCACTATTAATAGTAAAACAAAAACCCAGCAATACAAGAGACTAGCATGGCGACCGGCTATTTACCATATTTTAAAACATTTATGCAAACTTTCTTTTAAATTTCTTTTAAAAAAATTGTATTAATTAAGTACTTTCTGTAATAATAATTCTTTACATTTTAAACAGAATGTTTCCTTTGTTTGAAATAAAAATAATCTATTAGTATGCATATAAGTCAATATAATTCAAAACAGTGTTTCGTAATATACACATATTCCTAGCTATTCCACCCCCTAATGGTAAACCAGAAATACCGCATCTCCGTTTATCGGGGGGGGGGGGGGGGCGGTGGTCGATTGTAAGCGCTTGGCTTACGAGCCTGAGGTCCTGTGGTCGAATCCCGGTTAAGACTGGGATTTTGAATTTCGGAATTTTTAGGGCGCCACTGAGTCCACCCAACTCTAATGGGTACCTGACTTTAGTTGGGAAAGTAAAGGCGGTTGGTCGTTGTGCTGGCCACATAACACCCTGCTCGTAAACCGTTGGCCTAAGAAACAGAGGACCTTAACATCATCTGCCCCATAGATCGCAAGGTCTGAAAGGGGAAAATCTACTTTTTTATTCTTATTTTTTTTCGGCAAAACTTTCTACTTTCTATATAAATGACCTCATTCATCAATCGTAAACAAAAAACATTTAGTCACGTGATCATATTGATAAAACAACGAAAAAAAAAACTGTCAAGTGAAAGCCATCGTGTATTGAAAATTAGATTGTAAATTATATAGAAGAAAAAGAGCACCGCGTGGCTAAGTGTTGTTACAAAAAAAAAAATATAATTGTGCCCTACACTAAAATAATAACTCTCCAACCTGAGTTTTCAAGAGTTTTTTTAATAGTTAAAGATATTACTAACTATAAGATAACGTTTACAGTCCTATTGACTTTCTGTAACAAAAGTTAGGTGAATAAGCTTCCATTATTCTTCCCTAATCTTGATCCCGAGGACATTAACACTTGACAACCCCTGGCATATTTCCTAATACTTCCCCCCCGCTCTCCCCCCTCATCTTTGTCCACGGTCTCCAGTGTATTGCTACTTGCGGTTCTTTTCATGCTCTTTACACGAAACACATACAATAGATGTCTTGCCTTATTTCTGCTAATAATATAAATAACCTTTAACAGCTGAAAACATTTCTGCACTTAGTGGCGTAGATAAGGATTAGGGGGCCCGAGGGGTCTTGACCTCTTTAAGGGGCCCTTGTATTTGAAAATTCGAGATCATTACATGAAAAAATGGCGTGATATTTAATCTAACAAATTTCGGACACTACTTTGGCACCCATCAAGAGAGAGCCCAAGCAGATTTTCACATTTAGACCCCCCATCTTTTTCTCCCACCTTAGAAAAACACTTAATTAGACTTTAATACCTGCGTAATAGAATCCAGCTTCCACAAGATCTTCGGGTCTCAAACGATGATCTCTTGGCCAGGATAAAAACGTCTCCATTCGTTTAGTAAGCACTGCATATTCAAACCTCTTGGGGCGTTCTGTTACAATGCCAAGATCAGAGTAAGTTGGTCCGCCTGCATTTCCTTTTGCAGAGTTTCGACCAGCTGCTGAGACTGTTTGAGTTACAACTTCTGGTGGGTCTGATGTGGATGCAGCAGGTAAACTAGGACCTGTTGCAATACTTGTTTGACTTGTACTAACAGTTGTGGATGTGTTTGAAGCAGTCGCTGAGGTTATGTGCGGGGATGGACTAGAATTAGAATTAGAATTAGCCGAACTTGTGGTTGCTACTCGAGGAGATGCTTCTGAAATCTCACTTTGTAATGCTGTAACTGCTTGGGTTTCTCTAGTTAGTGTTGACTGTTCGGAACTGTTTGTTATCTGCGTATAATTATTATTATATCTTTCCCTTGGAAGGGAGGTGCCGTCTTGTTCAATATTTTCACCTGGGTTCTTATAATTCTCTACGGCTGCACCAGTTTCTATTTCATTATTTCTATTGTCGTCTGCTCTATTTCTGCTTTGCTTTGGATTGAGATGTTGATCAAAAAGCGAAGAATCCAAGTTTGTTTTAAGTGAGATGTTGGAACAATTAATTTGAGTCACCATCGAACAATCGGGAGATAACTGTTGATGTACTTCAGGAATATCATCAAATGGCAGCCATCTATTTTTAACTTTGTAGCAGAAGTGACACATGACACTGTCATCTGAATCTTTACCTTTTCCCAGGTAAACAAAGCCATCAGCAGCTAATAAAATGGCAGATTTGGCAGCGTTTTGTGGGTATTTTGAGAAAGTGTACAGCCTCCATTTTTCATCCTTAAGCCGTGGCCAAGGGATACCACATACACTTGATGGATGCTCTACCATACTGTAAACTAATCCCTGGAATCTAGCTTCGTCTATAGATTTCATTTTTTTTATTTCCCCATAAAGATCGTTTCGACAATCACTCCTGTTTCTGTCAACCCCCTTGCTCTTCAACTGAATGCTTACTTTTTGATCTTCTACTATTTCTTTACTGACTATTTGTGCTAAAGATTTTGTGTCTTCACTGAGCAGAGTAAACCCATTGTTACCGTCTTGCTTATATTTAATAGTAGTACAGTAGTAGGACAGTTGTTCTAACAGTTGACTTATCTTTTGTATTACGTTTTCTAGTTCATTCCGTGTATTTTTGAAAACAGATTTAGTGGATGGTAACGTTTTATATAATTTGATTAAATTGTTTTTATTGGGCCATCTTTTACACTTCTGCTCTTGCACATGCCTGTTTAGTTTTCTTTTTCTGTTTTTCTGTTTTTTGTTTGATCCAAATAGCATTGTAGAAGCACTAAAACTAACCAAATTTGACATCTAACTATTATTTTATATTCCTACTTTGTCAAATCTAGCGATGCAACGGTGAGAAATTTCTGTTACACAGCTTTGTAAGTGCTATAATTGTTAAATTATAATAGTCTTGTAAAAGAAAGAATCTACACAACTTTTTCATTCTGCTTTATCAGCCTTTAAATTTCATTTACCTGTCAATTTATAAAAGAGTAACACAAAATCTTAATTAAAAAGAATAGTTAATAGAATAAAAGTTTTTCAGCACATAGTGTATATCAAGAATGACAATGTTTTATAATAAAAAATATATTAGTGAAAGAAGACTGGGGTTTATAATCTTAAGATCTGCTGGGCGCCTCTGAGTTCAGCTCTAATGGGTACGGTACATTTAGAGACGGCCTTAGCAGGGCGCGGGGCCCTTTGCGAGTTTCATATGGGCCCACATTACACTAACGGGCTCGTCCGCCTCTAAAGCAGTAGGTCTTATTTTTGTCTTCTATTACCTTATGTAGGTACTGTACTATTTGCCTTTCATACTGTATTGAAATTGTTCTGCACGAAAGATTTCCTCTTAAAAGTTAATAAACTTAAATAATGATCAAAAATATTTTGGATTAAAATGAACACACTAAATAATAATAATTTCTGCAATGAACGCCGCTGGAGTCGGAAAGTAACTATTAATTACGAAGGAGAACCAAAGACACTAGCAATAACCAAATACTTAGTCTGTCACAAGCGGATTCAGTGAAGGAACTTTCCTTTGCTTGTTGCTTTGTACTAACAATAATATTATGTAACTTCTCTCTCGATGCGCGGTCAGAAGGCCGAAGCCAAATTGATGTTAGATAAGAACAAGGTGTACGATCCAAGAGCCCGGAATGTTCTGCTGCGCACTGGGCAGGTTATTCCAGCTGAAGCTAGTGTCATTTGCCTTAGATCTATACCAGACTATTGATATTGGACCAGGGCCGGTCTTAGGCCACTGCAACCAATGCGGCCGCAGTGGGCCCCGCACTTTCATAGGCCCCGCGCAAATTCAAGGTGTAAATTATTGAAATAAACCATTTACTTTTTATTAAAGTCATGAAAATCTCTTGAAATTATTAAAAATCTTCTAAAAACTGATGCAAATCTCCTAAAAAAAAACAGACAAAAATTTAATATGGAAAACGCCTATCCTACTAGCAATTAAAAAAAAAAACGGCATTGTCAGATTTCATTTATAGAAATTGTAATAATAAGGCGAATTTTAAGCAAAACAAGAAGTTCAAAGTCTTACTTTACTTTAATAGTCACTGGCATATAAATATAGTTCTAAATCTAGACTATATCTTAAAAAAAAAGCGATATTTTGCTAGTCGATAGTAAATGACAGATCTGAATGTTTATTTGATTTTTGTTGAGAAACTACTATCTACTGTAGATGGCTCGTAAAGTCAATTTGACAGTGGTTTCGTACTTAGTAAAGCATGAATAAAATGCAAAGAGGAATTTATTTTCTAATACAAAATCTTAATTTTCACATTTTATCCTTATCACAACCCAGAAAAGGCCCCGCGCTATCCGTTTCGCATAGGGCCCCGCAATCTCTAGGACCGGCCCTGTATTGGACGACTAGGTCCTCAATTTATTATCTAGGTTTAAATAGGATATTATAGAGAGTCTAGATTGATTTACGAGCTGGGTCGCCATACACGTCTTTACCTAAAACTACCTTTAGTAGGGCGGAAATTAACCATACACTGTTATACAGGTCCAGAATAGATAAACTTAAAAATAGATTTAATTTAAAGAGCTCTATAAATCTAATCTAAGTTATGCCTTTTTGCCTAGATATAGCGTATGTTTATATCTAGATATATGTCCATTTTAAAATCCAAATATATAGTACACTTGTTTTATAGATCTAGAATTAAATAAACATCTAGCCTAGATCTAGAATACAATATTCTGGATTACAAGCGATAAAACTAGTTTAACTTTACAGATTATATCCAGATCCAGTAAATTTCGGAAAAATCCATTAATCCAGACCTATCCAGATACCGGTATCTAAAGATATTTCTAGGTAAAAACCCATTTGAAAGAAGACGTAGATAAATATTGTTTTACGCAAGTTGTCAAAAATAGAACATAAAATGTTTCATAACTCTATAGTTAGATAATTGTATCCGAATATCGGAATCTTGTTTGGGCAAGCTGGCTCAAAGTTTTATATAATATTAAGGTGTTTGATCCTAATCACTTAGAATTGACATTTACGAAAATTATTGATTTTAGGGTAGAGAAGTATCTAGATTGATTTTCGTATGTTTTTGCAATAGGCCTACTCAAGCAATATTCCAGAAATGGGGTATTTGGGTTGGTGATATTTAATATTGTGTTGATTGCTCTAAGAGAGATGGAAAGGAATACGTGTTTATTTGTGTTTATATATGTATGAAGAGTATGTATGCAGAACCTATTTGGTATGTGGGTGCGGTGATGCATGTATGCTGTGTTATCCTTTAGTTGTTGACATTCTAATCCTTGTATTATTTTCCTGTCTCTGATGGGTTTAATAGTTAGTAGTATCATAGTATGTCTTGTGCTATTAATAATTTTTTAATTAAAAAAAAACAAACCTACACTAATTAAGTATAGGTTAATCATACTTCATTTTCTCTTTGATTCTTTATAAGTTAATATTTGTGTAAAGTGAGAACTTAAAAATAAAAATTACATATGAAAAAAAAAAAAAAAAAAAGAAGCCCACAAAAGAGGCAGGAAGACTGATTTTTAGAATTTCGGGATTCTTAGTACGTCACGAGTCCACCGAACTATAATTGGTACCAGGCACTAGGTTGAGAGATCAAATGTCTTTGGTCGTTGTGGTGGCCACATGACACCCTCGTTAATCATCTGCTTGAAAAACAGATGACCTTTTCAACATATCCAGAATAAATCGCAATATCTAAAGGGATACTTTCTTTGTCTGATCAGATAAAACTTGGTCCAATAATGTGTCTCGTAAAAACAACATACAGTGTTCATAAGAGAAATGCACTATAAAAAAGACAAGTTTAAGTGATTTTGGAGATACTGTGACAATAAGATAAGAGAAAGTGGAAAAAAGAAAAACAAATTAGCTTCAAAAGGAGACAGGACCGGCCATACGATCTGCAGGGACCAATTAAATCCATTCTTGTGAGGCATTGAAAGCGCCGTGGCTGAGCGGTAAAGCATTTGGCTTCTGAGCCGGGGGTCCCGGGTTCGAGTCCTTTTGAAGAATGGGATCTTTCGGGATCTCTAGGCGTCTCTGAGCCAGTTCTCTCTCTCTCTCTCTCTCTCTCTCTCTCTCTCTATATATATATATATATATATATATATATATATATATATATATATAT
>JADKLZ010000687.1:1627827-1644289 GCA_021533235.1 Biomphalaria straminea
TGGACATGTCACGTGGGGCTCTTCTGTCCTGTCTTAGGGCTCCCAGTCAGGGCCGGTCTTAGGCCACTGCAACCTATGCGACCGCAGTGGGCCCCGCGCTTTAACAGGCCCAGCGCGATGCGAATTCTAGGTATAAATTATTAAATTAAATCATTTGAGCCTATTATTAAATGGTTCCTGGAATTCTCCCGAAATTATAAAATATAAGAAAAAGTCATGAAAATCTCCAGAAAATATTAAAATCTTCTGAAAACTGATGTAAATCTTAAAACAGATATAAATCTATCTCAACCTATTGGAATAAAAAAAAAGCAATATTTTCCTAGTCGATAGTGAATCTAAAAGCCAGATCTAAATGTTCCGTTGGAAAACTACTATCTACTTTAGATGGCTCGTAAGTTAATTTGACTGTCATTTTGTACTAAGTAAACTATAAATAAAATGCAAAAACTAATGTATTTCTTAATACAAAATCTTTCACTTATTATCCTTATCACAACCCAAATTAGGCCCCGCGCAATCCGTTTCGCATAGGGCCCCGCAACCTGTAGGACCGGCCCTGATAAATGTATTAATACTTTGAACAAAATTGTAATTATTAAGATAATAGTCTTATCTTCTGACAGCTTAGGTACAGATTTATTTATTATGTTACAGATTTATTTATTTCACTTTTGCACAAAGCTATAAGCATGAAAGTAGCGCTATATAAAAGCTATAAGAAATTTTAAAAAAATATATATGTATTAAAAAGTATAAATAATTTGAACAAAATTATAAATATTAAGGCAATAGCTTATTATCTTCTGACATCTTAGGTACAGATTTATTTATTATATAAACAGTAGTATCACATTTAGAATTGAATCGGATACGAACAGCACCAACAACATTACCCATTACGAAAAGGCAGTGGCGTCACTAGGCAGGTGCGGGGGGTGCCCGTTAGGGGGGTGACACCTGAGTGAAAAAAAATGTAAATTTCCAAAAATAAATAAATATCAACTTAAAAAAAGTGACAGAAGCATGATCATAAATCATAGGAATGGTTGAATAAAATTATTCTTAATGGGGAAAAATCAATAGCAAGATTTTCTTGTTTGATAAACAGGGGACATGTCCACAATGAGAATCTCGCGAGAAGACTGAAAAACATTTATCAGGCTTTCAAATTTGAAACAATTAGGCATCAGGACTTAAGCTAAAAAATGACAGGGAAATTATTGCTATGATTAACGTATAGATGAGAAAACGGGGAACATCTTGCACTTATTGATTACTTCATATCGCATTGTTTTTATCAAAGCAAATGTTGGCGAAAATGGTGGCGAATTGAAGAAGACTTATAATTAATAATGGAATTTTGTTTTGGAGAGGGGGGATTATGGGAATGTTATCCAGATATGACCCAGTGCTGAAATAATAACTTACAAAGATTGCAAGGGAGCGATCCAAAAAAAAATGTACTCTCCAAGCCTGTACGAAAACTCAGAGTTTATAAATGTTTTAGAAAACCACTTAAGGGATGTACTTATCAGAGACATAAATGCAGGTACTCTGGTATCTTGTATTACACCACACATAACATAGATCTCTGAAGTTGTAAGATATATTAATAGTAGCAATGATAATGTTCAACTTACTGAAATATAGTGGGATATTCCTCTTAAAGTGGACCAAAAGCTGGTGGTAGAATTTCTGATCATTTAAAAACGCCTGGAACGAGATCGATATGAGATCAAGGACATGGTAATGGGGTTAAAATGTCAAAAATTCATGCCAAAGTACAGGCAGTATTGATGAAGAACAGAAAAGAAATTTGAATGTATGTGCACACCGTTTACTTTAAGCTATTTGGTCAAATTTCTCAATCAGAACATGCTTCTAACATACATTTTTTCGGTTTTCTAGAAAAAAGTTTTCTTTCTTTGCCCTTTTTACCGCTTTTACCAATTGAGAGGATATTTTAATTAATGATAGAGTGTCATATGAACAACTCGCTGATGTGCTTATCGTGTTAGATCCATGAAAGAACGTTTTTAAGAAAGTGTGACAGCGAAAATCTTTGCCGTTGCTCTGAAAATACAAACACTAGAGGAGCAACGCAAAGACAACTGTCTGTGAATATATGCCTACATTTCATTGTTTGACTTTCTTGTTGGCAGATGTACTGAGTGAAAAGTCAACAAAACACAAGCGTACCTTCAAATTAAAGTGTTAATTATTGGCAAGGTGGAGGCTAAGCTAGAGCACTTCATTTACTCTACGAAATGTGTGACAAGTTAGCTCAAAATGTTATTGAGATAACTTTAGTCAAATCAAACTAGCATTATATCGCAATAGAAAAATAAGTTTTAACGATAAGAAAATATCAGGACAGTAATCTTAAGATGCCGGAGTCACTATTCAAATAGAAAACAAGAGGTTAATGCTGAGTGCATCAATCTCTTTTATACTGAGACAGACTACAAGATATGTGAACTAGAAGACATCTACAGGCAGACAAGTTTTGAAGGACGTCAACGAATCTGTACCAGCCTTAGATTTAAGCCTTTAACTGTTTCTTCCCCAATGCATTTCTACGTGGCATATGGCATGTCTACGTGGCGTCATATGAAAGAAGCTTTTCAAAAGTAAAGTTAGGCCTAATTAACAACTATTAAAATCTTTTAAAAAACGAATTTTAAATCAAGCAATCTGTCCATTGAAAACGAAATCGCAAAATATATTGAGTTTAAAATTATTTATATTTTCAAATTTGAAATCCTGAAAATGAAATTTAAGTTTTACTTTTTTATTGTAGACTTTTAAATGTTAAGATTAAAACAATTTTTTTAAGTTTTTCTATCGATCAATATACTTTTCATAAATTTTCATTTTTTCAGTCGTCCTTAGGTAACTACTACTTAAAAAACTTTTAAAGTTTCCGTTTGGAGATCTTTAAAGTTTACTAAGGAAAGCTTGTTCACCTGATGTTTAGTTTATTTCTAATTTGAAAATCTTTGCTGTTAATCTAAGTAATAATTAACAATAAAATGTCAGCGACAAAAAAAAATAATTAAAAAAATAAAACAGAATCGACATTCATTTTAAGTTTGTGTAACAGCAATCAACGAACTGTATTATTATGCAAAAAAAAAAAAAGAACAAATCGACAATAGTTTTTATTGGGAAGAAAAGGTGTAACGGTGGGGGAGGGGAGGGGGTTGATACCCTGATCTTACCGCACCTAGTGATGCCACTGCCAAAAGGCATACTATTCCTGATCATAATATCAGCCTAGGCCTAGGTCTAGTAGGCCTGATTTTAAGATGAAACGTGTAATAAAGTCATACGAATACTAATCCCGATGTAAACAATATAACACGATTCTCGATCTAAATTCTCGATCTAGATCCAGTTCTAGATTTAGTTCTTGACCTAAATGTAGTTCCATTTCTAGATCTAGTTCTACATATATAGATACTTTAGATAGTAATTTTTATTTGTGAGGGGAAAGGTCACATCTAGCCATGATCTAGCTCAGTACCTAAAATAGGTCAAGAATATTTTTTTTTTCTAGTTGTCAATTTATCTAATTTGTTAAGAAGAATAAACATTTTTTTTTGCACGGATAAATAATAAATAGGTTAATAAATGTATTATTTAAAAAAAGTGTACGCTACATGAATACTTGGAGGCCCTGTGGCTGAGTGGTAACGCCCTTGGCTTTCAAACTGAGGGAGTTTGGTTTGAATCCTGCGGAAGACTGGGACTTTAACATTCGGGATCTTAAGGGAGCCTCTGAGTCCACCCAGCTGTAATGACACAATAGCAAGTTGGGGGTGTGGGCTATCGGGTATTTCCATTCAAGTAATCATCTGGACTTATTAAATTTATCTATTAATTGTTCTGTTGGATGTGTTTAAACCGAACTCGCATATAACATCTATACACAACTACAATCTTTATCAACTAGATTAACACATCAACACAGCTCTAATGAGTATCTTACATTTGTTTGGGAAAAGTAAAGGTGGTTGATCGTTGTGCTGACCAAGACATTTTTGGTAACCGTGGGCCATCGAAACAGATGGCCTTTACGTACATCAATCATCAAATTTCTTAAAAGGGAACTTGACTTCATGAATATTTAAAAAAAATAAATTGTAAAAAGTACTTATTCATTTTGTAAGACTTAAACTTTAAAGAGAAAAATTAATTTAATTTTAATAATATTATTATTATTCAAGTAGTGTCCAATGATTTTTAAATTTTATTACTTTCAACAGTCAAAAAGAAAAGACTATGGCTCGAATATTCCTGATCCATTGATGAATTCGATGGGGGCCACCTCTGAGTTTGTGTGATAAAGCAAAATCTCTTCTTCGTAATCTAAGATAATCTGATAAGATAAGATAATAATTTTTTTTTGGGCCAATCAAATGGAAATTTAGTTTGACTACAATTAAAAACCTCAGCGTAACTACTGTACAATAACAATTGGCCTATAAATGCACATACGAACAAAATTCACACACGAAAAACACATACACACTCATAACCAGCGCTTTAGAAATTAGACTTCTATGTACTTCTCGATGACGATAGATGATTTTGTAACACTTTAACCGAAAGTGGTATGAAGGAGTTTTTTTTTATATTTATGTTTTAGTACTAATGGACTATTCAAAATAAGGAAGTAAAATGTATACAAAAATTACTATGTCGGATTAAATAAAAATAATTTGGGGGATAAAATTGCGAATAACAAAAATAATTGTGGGGAAATTAAACACTATTGTTTTTGATTGTGGTAGATATAACACCTTGCGATTAGTGATAAGTGGTGAGTGCCAGCAACGAATATCAATACACGTCCATTATTAAACAATGATAGTGCACAAAAAAACTTAAACTTCAAAAAAATCTTTCTTAACAAAAACAAGAAATAAACTGCAAAAATCTGGCCAAAACGACATAACGACCACATAGTCCAATTAGCATAAAGAAACCGACCTACCACTGCACAAATAAAAGTAACAGATACAAAATTTTAGGGGCTAAAATTATATCAGAAGTCTCAAATTCCTGGTCATTTCATTAGATTGGCAAAAAAAAAGGGAAAGCACCGGCTATAATAATATTGTTACATCTCCAGTGGCGAACGCAAATGTGTTTACGTGTGAGACCCACTGATACAGGCTTAGGTGACGAAGCGGGTCACAGGTCAACGTCTGGCCCTGGTGACCTGTACCTGTGCTCATGTGTTCTTGAGCTTGGACGGACTGGAATGTGTGTGTTTTGTGACAGTTGTACAGTAGTCCGGTCCAGGAGAGATAGCAGTACGAAGCAGAGTGGACTGGTGTTATGAACAGGCTTCGAAAATGTAGCTTATACGCGCTATATAGAGAGACTGTTGTGTAAGTAGATAGTTCCATTGTGTTTTAAGCATTTGTAGATAGTGGAGCCAATTGTGTGTATTAGCTGTGGTTGATGTGTTTATTATTAAACCGCCACTGTGTTATTGAAGCTCTTGTTAAGTTCTTGTATTAGATGTGTTGTGTTGTTGCTAAGCAGTGTGAGCAGAAGGCCTGAAAAGTGAAGTTCGTTACATTGGTGTCAGAAGTGAGGATTTCTAATGGCTTCTGTGAAACTGCTTAGTGAACTTGATCTAAAAGAACTTAGACAAGAGCTTCGTGAAAGAGGTTTAAAGCTTAATGGGAACAAAGAAACACTAATAACACGTCTCAGAGAAGCGCTGCTGGAAGAAGATGAAGAACCGGACTCGTTTCTATTTGAAATCAAACCAGATGTCACAAAGCTCATGTGTGCCATGATTGAACAGATGAGCTCGATCCAGGTACAGTTATGTGCGACGCTGAAAAATGTCAAAACGTTTGGTACCAGTACTGTACAGAACAAGACTGACAAAACGTTTGATACCATGCAGAACCCGACAGACGAGTCGATTGGTTCAAACAACAAGAAGCCTGACGTTTGCTGTGACAACGATGAGCACAGATCTGATATGAGAACCTCAACTAACCAGACAGATCAAGACAACGTTGGGTCTGAGTCCAAGCCTGTTGCTGTGGACCTTAAAGACTTCTGTCTATCTGCCTGTGTCAACGAGAGGAACTCTAAGCATGATTACTGTACTCATGCGTTTGACAAGAACTGTGCTGACAGGCCCACCTTGCAGGAAGAGTGTGAGCGCCCTAAGACTTACCAACAAAGTCTTGACCAAACTGACGTTTGTCCTGATACCAGTTTCAGCACGAGAAGCGCTGATGGTGGTGCAGCAGATGGACTTGTGAACAAAGAACGTTGCCCATGTGCCCCACAGACATTTCTGTCAAAAATGCTTGAGGATAATGACGTGTTTGACAACTTGCCTTCATTTGGACTTGCAGCTCATTCACAAAGTATCCAGCGAAGAAGAATGTTGATACGACTTGTTAGATCATCAGTCATGATGACTACAGCTAACAAATGCACTAGCTTCCTATGTGCTAAGTTGCTGCCATCAACATTGATCGAAAAGAAGACAAGCCAACGACAACGATACCAACGTGCACTTTCTCTCAACCAAAGGAAGATCAACTGGTGCAGGAGAAAGAGACATTCACTGGGTGGAACGCAGATGGCTTCTTCGAGATGGCAGTATAAGCCCACTGCCCCTCCCACAGATAGACCCCCACCGGCATTGATGAACCTCCACAGCCTATGTTGTGAGGTAGATTTTGTCCGGGACGGACAAATCTAAGAAGGGGGCAATGTTACATCTCCAGTGGCGAACGCAAATGTGTTTACGTGTGAGACCCACTGACATGGACAGACGAGGCGGGTCACAGGTCAACGGCTGTACCTGTACCTGTGCTCCGCGCATGACCCGAGCTTGGAAGGACGAGAATGTGTGATCTGAGTGTATGTTTTTGTTACAGTTAGATGTAGTCCAGAGAGAAAGACAGTGACAGTTAGAACTGAGTGTGTGAGGACAATCTTTGAAAATGTAGCTGTACGCGCTATATTAGATGTTCTGTAGAGTTAGTTAGACAGTTCTATTCTTGTTAAGCATGTGAAGTTAGTGTAGACAAATATTGTGAACTGGCTGTGTTGATGTGTTTGTTAATAAACCGCCACTGTTGTTAATGAAGCTCTTGTTAAGTTCTTGTATTAGATGTGTTGTGTTGTTGCTAAGCAGTGTGAGCAGAAGGCCTGAGAAGTGAAGTTCGTTACAATATAAAAGGATAAGAGCTTTACGGCGCGTGGGAAGCAACAGACAAGGTAAGTTTCTATAGTTTTTATTCAAAGTGGAATAGGTAATGGTGCTCGGTGCTAGTCTTATCTTCTTCATTTGTTTAACTATACCTGCGTCAATGCGAGATGTGTAATCCAAATCACCCCTACCAAATTTCTCAAAATATATCTTTTCAAAGTATCTTCGTGTCGTGAATTTGTATCTATCTATTGTTGTCCCTAGTATTTTTCCCATTTGTGGATTCACGTTAAGGTTTGAAACTAATTTTTACTATGTGTGGAGTTATTGTCATTCGGCGTAATGAAGCTTTAGATGTAAATATGCTTTTTTGTTAAATTAAAGTGTGACACTTAGCTAGTACTTATTCAGTATTAATTTCAAATAAACAAACATGTCTTTTAGAAAGACATAGAGAAATCTCATCCAGTACGATTAGCAGAACTCATATACAGTAAAATGGAAGAGAATAGCATGTCATTACCATTCAGGAATCTTGACTAATCTGACTTATTAAAGGCCAATATTCACGAAAGAAGCAAAACCTTTACATTACAAAAAAAAATAAATAAAAAAAATCGTTGGACGGTGTTAGAATTCATACTATACATACAATATTATGGTACAATGAAATAAACATTGTTATAAAAGCTACGTACTATATAAATTATCGTCAAATTATATCTCGCGCCAAAACGTCCCTATCGCCAAAACGGCTGGCGCCAAAACGTCCTGGGCCAAAACGGCGTCACCAAAACGGCGGCGCCAAAACGGAGGCGCCAAAACTTCACGTACCCATGAAACTTATATGACAGTTCCTTTAACCTCTTCGTTGTGAACTCCTTCAAGTTCTTTCACTCTCTCTCAGATTTCGTCTATTTGGTAAAACCAACTTTAGGTTTGCTAATTGCACTGCATGTCATATCTGATGCCTCAGAAAACAATTGCCTTGCAAAATAAAATACACATCCCAAGTGTGGAGAGAATAGGAGCCAAGATATGTTATACATTTCTCCTGTTGGAAGCTTTCTACTGAACCATGATGCCAAAATTCGTGATTTATTTTGGGTAAACTCTACTGAAAACAATACCGTTTATTTTGTTTTGGAAAAAACCCTTTAACAAAATCTTTGTTCGCAGTTCCCCAGATAAAATTCCAGGCTGGATCTATCTAAAGTCTTTTTACTAAATTACAGATTCTTCCACTTATGGAGAAAGTGATTTTGGTAACCGATATGGAAGCTACTCCTTGAAATTAAGAGTAACTCCGGCATGAAAGTGTTAATAATCTGTATGGAATACACATAACCGTGTCACTAACTTATATAAGAACTTGAAAAGCAAGATAACATGACAGTGATATAAAATTTATTTTATTAAAAAACAAATTTCGGACACTCATTTGGCCCCCCCCCCGTGGGGGCCCGGGGGATCTTCAAATTCTCCCCCCCCCACTCCTTTCACCCTAGCTACGCCACTGATTCACCGGTTTACCCATATAACCAGACCGCCCCTCCTTAGAAACTAATGTCAACTATAAGGGTTTTGTTTTCTATCCACGTATTTAATGAATGGGATTTTCCCGATTCTTTTGGTAAAGTAAGACTTCATAACGGAATGATTACTGATATGTAGCTATGCTTCTTTTCGATGGATACACTTTTTTTACGTGAGTTGTAAATGTTAAACACATCTTAAAAGCGAGCTTAAAATGACATACATTTAATGTTATATATTTATTTATATTTATTTATTTATATGTATATATTCATTTATTTACCGTTATTTATTTATTTATATTCAGTGGTGTCCCGTTAGTTTTGAAATGAAAACCGCCGGACCATTTCAGATTAACGAAATTATTACTAAAATAAACACTACTATGAACTACAACATGTAAATACATAAACTGGTAAAGTCCTACAGGGTGCAGTGATAAGCACAATTTATTTTATTTCATATCTCTGAAACCAATTCTATTTATGAAAAGTGTGCCATAAAAGCCAAATGTTTTTATACAGTAGCGCAGTTACACACCATGTCGAAATACCTTTATCGTAATGTTACAGCCATGCAATTTATGGTACACCACTGCATAATATTACCATACTCATAAATTTCTACGATTGGGGTTAATACGATTTACAGATCTATCAAGCAAAATATAAAAAATACTTAAAAATGTGTAAATTATAATAGGGGTCAAACAAATTTACAGTTTTATGAGCAAGATTCTGAGCCTGCCAAATTAACAAACAGGTACACGATTTTGTCGAAAATTCACATCATAGAGTTACTAGATTTATATATAATTCTAAGAGGCTACACCAGTCTAGCGGTAATCCTACATATTTCTTCATTCATATCTAATGATAGCGATGCTTGCCATGAGCCAGATGTGCGTGCGTCACTGCAAGTAGGGGTGTGTTTGCCATGAGTGTGTTGTGTGTGTCTTAGGAGGGCGTAACATCCGATCGAAGAAGGCGCGACCCCCTGACTGATGGGGGCGGGGCAGTGTAAAGGAATGGCTACAAAAATATTTTCATTGTGGTTTTAAATCCTGGTACAGAAATACACAAGAGGCATTATCTTAAAGTACAGACGTCACTTCGAAAATGAAGATGATTACGCCCTACGCGTCATACATTCTGTCATGCATATTTACTAATGACTTAAATTCTGCCAAGTCACTGGTTTTCCAGGGTGGCTCAGGCAACCCATTCCATGCTCTAATAGCACTAGGGAAGAAGGAGCGTTTGTATATATATGTCCTAGCATATGGGACGAGGAATGTGCCTTTGTGTCGTCATTCTGAGTATTTTTATTAGGTCTTAGTCTCTTGTATAGGTCGTCGTGTGGGTCTTAGTGAACGCAAACATTAAATACGACGAGACTATAGAAATAATACATAACTTGACAATCTTCTATGATAAGAGCTTTATAGCAGAGTGGATACAATATCGGCATGAGAAGGATTTACTCATGAGTTCCAATTCAAGTCGTTCCACTTTTGTTTGTAAATGATTTTTGTTTATAGTTAGTCTAGATCTTTTAAAAATTTAATTACAAGACTGATCCAAACTATTTGATACATCTATGCTTAATAAAAACTTTAAAAAAAATATTTTTAATATATTAAATATTTTACTATGGGTAAAAGTTTCAAAAGCATGAATTTTTGAAGCTCAAAACGCTGAAAAACGATTGGCGACGGGGACTAGTTCCGTACCCTGTAGGAGAGCTAACGGCGCTACCAAGACACCCCGCTGGCTGGAGGAAAAGGGACAAAATGACTCAAATAATATCTCTAGAGTAGCTAGCTATAGATAATACTTAAAAATTATTTTCATCAACCTTATTTTTGCGAAAGAAAAAGACTAAACGAATTAGCTTTAATAAATATTCTTTACGTATATTTTGGTTGAAATTTATTGGAATCTATATGCAAAATAAGCCCTGGCAATTGTTTTGTTTCTTTATATCTTTAACATTTCTTTCTTTTTCATTACATTTTCTTTTTTTACGTTTAGGGATTCACCAGTGACAAAGTTGTTTTTTTTTTTTGAAACACTGTCATAAACTAAGGGATATTATGTGCAAATACTTTAGAATCGGTGTATATAACAACCAATAGGCTGTACAAGAAATACGAAATACCGACTGTACAATCGCTTCATTCTAGAGAACAGACCTCTGAACTGAACTGAACCATTTCGTCCTGAACTAGTACTGGACGGGCTTGACTCTTTTCTCTCCCTTTTTTTCTCTCTTTTCTCTCCTCTCTCTCACTCTCTTTCGTCGGTCGGAAGTAAAAAAACAACAACACCGTGGACGAATAGCGAATCCTCTGCAGAAGATCACGGATGATTTGCAAGGTTTCTCCTCATGTTGGCGGCTTGCAGTACGCTGACCTGTTACCGGGTCACACATGCAAGGTTACCCCTAATCTCGTCCCTATAGCATTTGTAACGGTATGATACAAGAATATTCCAGTACGGCAGTAACATAATGTAACAATAAAATAACGTTTATATGGCAGAAATCAAGAATGATAGTGTGTAACAGTAACGATAATAATAATAATAATAATAATAATAACAATCTTATCGTCCGTGAGTAAATTTGTCTTACAATTTGTGCATTACACCAAACAAAACATGATAACCTTGCGTCTTTATTTTACTGCAGCCGAACTCGCCTTTACGCAATATCATGCAAAACTTTGTGGTAACTGTCTGAAGCTGCATGATTTAAAAAAAAAACCATTATCAAACAAATATGTTGGGGAAATTAAATGACGCCATAACTTGAATGCCCGTCTTTATTAGATTAGTACTTCGCGCCTGAGCTGTGTTCCGTTTGTTAGAAAGTAAAAGTACAGTTGCCTTTTCAGATCTTGCGATTCACAGATTAGATGATGTAATGGTCATCTATTTCTTTGGCCAACGGTTAACAAGCACGGGGTCATGTGGCCAGCACAACTATCAACCGCTTTTATTTGCCAACTAATTATGTGGCCTCGGGGGCGTCCAAAAAAATCCCATAGTTCAAACACAGCGAAAAAATGTGCTCATCTTCGACCATAGACAGGTAGCTATATATGACTGAATGACCGGAATTGTGTAATCTTGCGCAAGGACAGTTACCAGTGTGTGGTGTGATATAAAATTAAAAGTTTTGTTTCCCTTATAGATCATTTAAAATTTAAGGTTCTGAATTTGTTTTAGAAAAAAAATATTCGAAGTGTACATGTTGTAATATTTTTTTCTTTTATTTGATAATAATTTTTAAGAATAGTGTTTCTGTTTACTTTAATGCAGATCAGTAGCCTCATACAGCTGAACGGCAGACAAAGAAGGACAACAGAGTTTTATTTAGATGTAGAGTACTGTTAAATAACATCAGCACCACAATGCCAGGTAGACCACGCATTAAACGTAAAAGTGGGAAAAGAAAGAAATCAAAGAGTTTGAAGTGTAAAAAGTGCAAAAAACATAAGAAGGTAAAACCAGCAAAGCTTAAACCGAAAGGAGAAAAAAACGCTATCAAACATGAAAAATCAACTAAGCATTTATTCACCAAAAATAATGTCAAGTCTTCATGTAGAAAAAGATTAGATATATTACCTCAACAAAATTTGGAGATAATTAATAGCATCAAAAGCCTATCAACTTTAATCTTTAGTTATTTTCTAAATGAAAGCGAAGTGTCTACATTAAAAATGACAAAGTTTCCAACTGATCAAGAATTTAAAGTAGACACACTCTTCAGTACCAGCAAGTTTTCATTTGAGCTCAGAAAAGTTTTAGGAGAAACGTTTAGTGAAGATAAATCGGATCAATCAGAAAGTATTAATTTAAAATGTCATAAGTTAGTCAGATATAGGGAAGATTATACAGACCAATTTTTTAACAAACGAAAAGAATTAGAAACTATAATAAACTATCGCAACATAAAACCGACACACACATACATTGTTGGTAATATACCAGTGCATCCATCAAGTGTAGGTGGTATCCCTTGGCCACGGCTTAAGGATGAAAAATGGAGGCTGTACACTTTCTCAAAATACCCACAGAAAGCTGCCAAATCTGCCATTTTATTAGCTGCTAATGGCTTTATTTACCTGGGAAGTGGTAAAGATGTAGATGACAGTGTTATGTGTCACTTCTGCTACAAAGTTAAAAATAGATGGCTGCCATTGGATGATATTCCTGAAGTACATCAACAGTTATCTCCCGATTGTTCGATGGTGACTCAAATTAATTGTTCCAACATCTCACTTAAAACAAACTTGGATTGCTCTCTTTTTGACCAACATTTCAATTCAAAGCAAAGCAGAAATAGAGCAGACGACAATAGAAATAATGAAATAGAAAATAGTGAAGCCGTAGAGAATTATAAGAACCCAGGTGAAAATATTGAACAAGACGGCACATCCCTTCCAAGGGAAAGATATAATAATAATTATACGCAGATAACAAGCAGTTCCGAACAGTCAACACCAGCTAGAGAAACCCCAGCGGTTACAGCATCACAAAGTGAAACTTCAGAAGCATCCCCTATAGTAGCAACCACAATCACAAGTTCAGCTAATTCAAATTTCACATCCTCTAATTCTAGTCCATCCCCTCACATAACCTCAGCGACTGCTTCAAACACATCCACAACTGTCAGTACAAGTCAAACAAGTATTGCAGCAGGTTCTAGTTTACCCGCTGCATCAACATCAGACCCACCCGAAGTTGTAACTCAAACAGTGTCAGCAGCTAGTCAAAACTCAGCCAAAGGAAATGCAGGCGGACCAACTTACTCTGAGCTTGGCATTGTAACAGAACGCCCAAAGAGATTTGAATATGCAGTGCTTGCTAAACGAATGGAGACGTTTTTATCCTGGCCAAGAGATCATCGTTTGACACCCAAAGAGCTTGCGGAGGCTGGATTCTATTATGCAGGTAATAAAGTCTAAATAAGTTGTTTTTTTATGTATAAATGCGAAAAAAATTTCATAAATGTAGACAGTGGCGTA
Source organism: Biomphalaria straminea (assembly GCA_021533235.1). NCBI lineage: Eukaryota > Metazoa > Mollusca > Gastropoda > Planorbidae > Biomphalaria > Biomphalaria straminea. The sequence continues at coordinate 1,641,597 of JADKLZ010000687.1, forward strand.
GCAAGGGCAGGATAAAATGGGGGGGGGGTTTCAAATGTGAAAATGGGCACGTGCTCTCTCTTTATGGTTGCCCAAATGAGTGTCCGATTTTTGTTAAATTAAATATTACACCATTATCTCATGTAATGATGTCGAATGTCCAAATGCAGGGGCCCCTGAAAGAGGTCAAGTCTATTCGGGCCCCCCAAATCCTTAGCTACGCCACTGAATGTAGAAATGTTAAAGTCATTAAAGTTTATTGATACTAGTAGCAGAAATAAGACGAGCACTAGAAGACATCTACTGTATGTAAAAAACATGAAAAGAACCGCAGGTAGCACTACACAACAAACAGTGGACAAAGGTTGGGGAGAGGGGAAGTATTAGCAAATATGCCAAGGGTTGTAGAGTGTTAATGACATAGGGGTCAAGGTTAGGGAAGAATAGTGGAAGGTTATTCAACTAACTTTTGTTACAGAAAGTAGTGTCAATAGTGACTGTGAAAGTTATCTTATAGCTAGTGTTATCTTTAAATATTTAAAAAACTCTTGAAACTCAAGTTGGAGAGTTATTATTTTAGCGTAGGGCACATTTTTCATATTTTTTTTTAAACAGAAGTCCTGTTTTGTAATTTATATAAGATGAAATTAAAAGTAGTATCTATAGTGTGGCAATGTCTTCCATGTCGAGAAACTGGTTATCAGTTTCTGATGGCAAGTTGTCTAGGATGATTCTCGCTGTTACTAGTCATGTAGTAGTAATTAATAATAGAAGCTAATTACTAGAAGGTGATGATGATGTAAATAACACAACAATGACTTATGTAATAAATTTGGATCTCTGAACACAATTGTGTCATTGACATAGTTATTTAATTTTTGATATATCTGTATAGTTCAGATATTAGCCACCAACATTTAATATAATTGAAATAATAACTTGGTTGGTTAATTAGGTAAATAAAACAATGTAATGAAACAAGCATACAAGAAATGAATAGTGGTATGACAAGTTCGAAGTAATATATGTAATCATAAAAAGGCTAAAACAACATAGTCACATGGATATGATACTTGATATATGGTACAATAGACCGTCTCTCAATCTCTCTCTTCTGTCCTTCCTTCTTAGTAAGGATCCTGGAGCCCACGTCACAGTCCGTATGGTCTAGATGTGACACGTACTTGTACAGATCTACCGTCCTTGACCGTCACCGCGTGTCCTTACGAAAAGCACTGATACTGCAACCACAACACAACAAGACATAGACTTCTACAACATATGTCGTACTCCACAATACGACATCGACTCCTACAACACCGGTCTGGTCCAGCACCTAGCCGTGTTTGAGTCGTCTCCCTCTTATCCCAAATTGTTTCTGCCTTTATAGTTCTTAAGCTATGTCTAATTTATTCTCTAGTTATCGTCTTGTCACCCAGAGTCTGCTAGTACCCCATTTTCCCTACATAAATCTAAAGATCCGCGATGTGTTCTACCGGTATCACTGACCGTGGTCTTTCCAGCCCTATTGTTCGCACGTTCCCTTTTAGTTTTCGTAGTGTTGGTGTCAACTAATGTCTCTGTCTGGGTGTCTATACATCTCTGTCTTAGTCTGCTCCAGGTCAACTAATGTCTCTGTCTGGGTGTCTATACATCACTGTCATAGTCTGCTCCAGGTCCAGCAAAAGATCCGTGAGAGATCGTTCTATATTAAACAACAAAGCCCAAACAAGATAATCACACAACTGTGACATTCCATTCCGAATATAAAGGATGAGTGCAGTGTTTCACATGACTTTTCAAATCCAGTTGCCTCCTGCAGATTTTCCTGCATCTCATTCAGTCGGAGCTGTTGTCAAACAGATGTTTATTTAAGATTTTTTTTTCGTCTTCTGTGTCTGTCTTGCATTCTTTTTAAGAGCTCAACAACTAGATCTTTCATAGGCAAGCTACTTTGCTCTAGGCCAGTGTGAGCGAAATGGCGCCTGAGTTGATCTTTACCGCGTGGGATAAGTGTCCAACCCAGCATAGCGGTGGAATGGCAACAAGTGATTCTATACGGGTTCGTTCGTAAATCACGTCAAGCAAAAAAAAATGACCTTTTTTGACCCTTGTCACAAAGTGTCACAAATCTTTCAGACCCCGCTTCCTCTGCGTCAGGTCACTAAATAAAAAAAAATATTTCAAATTATTTATTTCTCATCAGTTTTCTTCCCAAAGAGGTTTCATGTGCTCATCGGGAAGATCTTCTTCTTCTGCTTGAGGAGCTGACTCGAAAGTTAAATTGTCATAATGAGATCTTTATCTATCCATTCCATTCGTTGTTTTTTTTTTTCTGGAACTTTAAGATTACTATTTTTTTTAGACGAACAACGTGAAATTCTCAGTCGGCAGTGCCAACATGATGTTTTCAGTTAAACTCCTCAAACAAGACTGAAATATCTCTATATTCAATATTCAATTTGAGAATAAAACTACCTGAAAAGTTCATGTTGAAATGAGTACATATTTTTTAAATATTATTTTCGAAGATTTCTGAAGATTAAAAAAAATATTTTACATATGTGTTTTTTTCTGAATTTTAAATTTGTGACGTCACAAAATCGCTACCCCCCATTCCCCCCTATCACAAAGTGTTACATTTTCTCAACCCCATCCTCCCCCTGTCTATCTATCTATCTATCTATCTATCTATCTATCTATCTATCTATCTA
>JADKLZ010000687.1:1670142-1692645 GCA_021533235.1 Biomphalaria straminea
ATTAACTGTATTTTACGAACCTTGTAACCTATGGCGTACACACATATTATTAGCCATTGGAACTTCCGATTAATGCAGAAATTCGCCTGATTATAACATTTTATTACATGGCAATGCCTTTTTTTCTTTTATCGCGCTTAGGGTTGGCGTTTGCAGCAATGAATGACACAAATGACAATTTTCATAATTATTCTAGAGATTTTTATGAGTTTTCATGAGGTTTTAATCAATTTGGAAGATTTTCGTTTATATTTTGAATTAGCGCGGTGCCTATGAAAGCGCAGGGCCCACTGCGACCGCATAGGTTGCAGTGGCCTTATACCGGCCCTGGATGTAGTTGTGTTCTAGTTGCTGTAGTGACCGTGGCTTGACGACAAGCACATGTTAACTACTGACATTGAAGTCTATAACTGGATAACACCTATAACTAGAATGTATTGGTATGCCTTTGTTTTAACGGAATTGCACACTTATTATAGAAGGATAGTTAGGTCCTTAAGACTTCATATTTTCACGTATTTTTACTTATAGTTTCTCCAGGACTTTTTTCTCTCCTGTTTTTAAGAAATGTATATGTGTTTCCAAGAAAACGACGAGGAACGAAAGCGTTATTGGGTGAAACTTGAGCTGGTCTGTCATTAAATATATGTAGCCAAGTCACGTGGGTGATAGCTGAAACGTAGTTTTTTTTCTTTTTAAGATAAATCAGAGACTTTATAGTGTAAATAATGTGAATCGTTGAATCGCTTGTGAGTTTCATTTTGTTTAAATAGTTTTAAAATTTTTAATGAGTTAGCTGTTTGTATAAACACCTCTTTAATAAAACAGACTCTGAATGATACAATTGTGTTTTGGTCGAGTTGTATACGCTCTGGACTGTTGTTCAGATGTTCCTTGTTCCTGTGGGAGCCTAGGGCTAGAATGTAATGATCTTTAAATCTAAAAGAACATCAGGCACATGTCAAACAAATGGCCAGAAAATAAACTTTACAATTTTAAAGAAAAAGAGACAAGTATAACATTATATTTTTAAATATTGTAGTTTTTAAATCCTTTTTTGTTGTTGATGTAAAGACCATAGTGAATGTCTTGTCTTTAGTGAATATCCTGTCTAGTTATGTGTAAACCTAACTACTTCGTAGTTTAAATTTTTTAGGCGTATTTACCAGAAAATTTTGGTGACATTTGGTTCCATTTGCTCAATAATTTGTAAAAAGAATTTTGCTGGAATACGATTCTGAACTCAAGTCAAGTAGAATGATATAAATTATAACAACGAAGCAGTTAAAATGCCACAAAACTAAAGCCGTCTAGTGTACACTTTTGGAACCTATATACGCATAGTATGTTAAAAAACGTAGCCTATTATTAAAACTATCTATTCAGATACTTAAACGGGGAAGAGGTGCGCCGTATGAGCTGGGAAACCATTGTTTAACATACAAGATCGGACAGAAAAATTTTAAACGCAATTACATGCCGCTCCTATTCCCGCACCGTGACTTAATCCTCAAAGTTTGAAATAAAAATTTGAAAAAAAAAAAAACGGTTGGTTATAAAGTAAAGTTAAGGCCACAGCTAAACTTAGATCTCCGTTCTAAGTCATTGAGCATATCCAGCAGTCATGTGACCTGCGAACCCTTGCTATCGTGAAATAGAACAGGTGTTAGAAAAATGTGATCTGATTGTTACGGATAATATATTACGTATCTAGCTAGGCTAGTTCAATATTTAAAAAGATTACGTTGTAGGTAGAAGTATTAACTAAAGCTTTTCATGGAACAAACTACAACAACAAAACTTACTGTATCACGTGGTCCTCGTGACTCGGAAAGACCATTATACAGGGAACAGTAGCAGGAGAAAGCAGAAGAGGAAGTCGACAGGAAGACATAAAAGCATGTACAGGCCTGTCATTGAAAGAGGTTTTAGTCTAAGTAAAGAAGGAAAGGAATGGAGAAAAATTGTCCCCTGATCACGTGTGGTGCCCAACGCTTTAACAAACTGAGGAATAGTTGAAGGGAAAGGGGAATAAGAACAAAAGGTTAGAAATATTTTTTTTTATTCCTTGGGAGGCGCGGTGGCTCAGTGGTAAAGCTCTTGGATTACGAGGGGTCCCTGGTTCAAATCCAGGTGAGGACTGATTTTAATTTCGTGATCTCCAGCTTCTGTTTGTTGGGTCGTTGTGCTGCCTAAATGACATCTGCCCTATAGATTGCAATGTCTGAAAGGGAAACTTTCCATTTTTTCACCCTTTAGCTCGACATTATTATTGTTGAAACCCTAACCCATGTACTTCTCAAAATGGCCATAATTACACGTTAGGAAATTTGAAATGGCATCTACTGCGGCTAACTCTGGGGATATACAAATTTGATTTTATTACAATAGTAAAATTTAGCGTTAAAGCGCTTGGCTTCTGAACCGGTGGTCCCGGGTTCAAATCCTGGTGAAGGCTGGGATTTTTATTTCGGGATCCTTGGGCGCCTCTGAGTCCACCCAGCTCTAATGGGTACCTGACATTAGTTGGGGAAAAGTAAAGGCGGTTGGTCGTTGTGCTGGCCACATGACACCCTCGTTAACCGTAGGCCGCAGAATCAGATGACCTTTACATCATCTGCCCTATAGACCACAAGGTCTTAAAAGGGGATTTTACTTAACAATTTTAGAGCTTACTTTATTATAAATTAAAACTATAAATGTGCATTGCATGAAGTAGAAATGTAGACACATTTAGGTAAGTTTCTTCTCAACTCAGCATATACGCAATAAATCACAATGGTTTGGGAACCGCTGAAACAGTTTCACGGTCAAAGGGAAGAAACTCATTTTCATGTTATCTTATAAGCACTGGTAGAGCCCTACTGTCCGGAGTCGTTTGTGAAAATATGAAATCTACTAGAGATTTTCAAATAATATGTACAATTGGTGTAGACTTAAAGAAATATTTTGAGATATCGGTAGTAGTTGTACAACATTTACAGCAATATTTTAAAGATTAGTAAAGAAACTGACACATAGTTTACTAGTATTTGTCTGAACTGATACGAATCACATTAATTACACCAGCGTACTTACAGTAGATGACAAGCAGAGTTAGACGGAAAGGGACACAATCTGAATAAAACAGAACATTTTTTTTTGTTCGTTTTGTAATCGAAGGGAAATAACCACAAAAGTTGATCTAGAGTTCGTCAATTGAGTACTCACACCATCCAGCAAGGTGTTCTATGTAGCGTAGCACAATCATTTTTGCACACGCGCTTCCATGTGCTCAAAGCTTCGCAAACTCTTTGTCCTGCTGTCCAGTGTACACTATTTATCATAGTAAAAAAAAGTCATAAGTCAAATTAATTAAGTTTAATAAAAAAAAGAGCCATCACTGGCCCAAAATAATAATAATAATAGCGGAAGAGAAGTAGCACACCACAACACGTAATTAAAAATCCCCCAAGAATGGAAAATTTCTAGCTACGTTCCTGCCAATAACAGTGATTATTTCCTTCATTATATGTGACGTGACGGCCTATATGTAAATGTTGAAGAACAATCCTATGACAAATGAAACAAAAAAAAGAATACGTTTTTTTTCTTTTTATCTTCTCATATAAATGAATCATGACCCAATATGTGCAGATTAACAATAACTGATGAAAACAGATCTGCAAACTTATGTCTCCTCATCTTGGTCAGTACTTCCTGGGATGAAATATCGCACATGTAAAGTAGAGGACATATACGTAGAGTACCCACTTTAGATTTGGAAAGTATCCAAATGTAGGTATTTAAGTTGGAACTATACCACATTCTACTCTAAATAAACCTTTAATATGAGATCTTTTAGACACTCATTAAATTTAATAATTATGAAATTTAAACGAAGTTATAGTAACTAATATACTATAAGTTAAACAAAATATTATTTGTAAAAAAGTTTAACATTTTAAAAAAATGTATTTATCAGTACTCTCCCTTCATCCTTCTCTATGCGAACATCCGCCAACTCAAAAACACATTCTGATATCAGTAGTCTTTTGATGATTTTAAGATATAGTTACAATAAATTAAGAATTTATTTTCCTGTTTAATTTGAAGTCTATACCGTTTAGTAACAAGCTGCTATTTAAGTTCGGTGAAATGATTTATTCCGATAATCTGTTCCTTGGCATTCAAGTTACTAAACGCAAACCATTTGGCACAACCTTCGTCCTCAACTATTACCTAATAGACCTTTTTAAACACTTCTATGTAATATGTTCCATCCAGTTGTTTAAGTTTAAATGTTAACTCTTTAGACGCGTGTGGTAGTTTAGCCTTTCAACACTTGAAAAGTAATTCCATTTTGTTAGCAGATTTGTAAAAAACTTAAAGGGTTAAGTACAAAGAGAAACGTTTCATATTTCTTTTTAGCTACGCAAAAATCCGAGCACTCATTCATGAGAAGTAGCGAAGGTCCTGAAAGGAATTGGAAAGAGCTCGTGCTGTCTGGCAGTGTATGCGTCGACCAGATCAGGACGATCCGTAGTGGCGGCTTGGGAGGTCAAACAAAGCAATCCTTGCACAGTGTAGGAAGGATCACACTCCTATTGGGGCATACTTTGCCGGGTTCCGTCCGCATTATGACTCCCGATGACGTCACTGTGGAGAGATCGTCACACCAGTGTTGCATATTTTGTACGAGTGTCCTCAGCGTTGACTTAAGAGCTATATGGAAGCTACGAGATACTACGCCAGATGACCCACTTTCTTGCCAGAGAACTACCGTAGGCGTAGGACTAGTCCTTATCGGAGTTCAACTCAATTGTTAATGTGCACCTACATGTTGCTCAACGTGAAGTCTGTGTAAAACTTTTGATTTGAGTTACACATTTGTAGGAATAGCTCATTTTTTTTTTTAATTTTTATTTTTAACTTGATGATGTGATATAAATAGTTGAATATGTTAGGAATAAAACTTAAAAATAATATAAAATAAGACAAAAGCGATTTTTAAAAAATCACTAATTTAATATTTTTTTATTAAATTAAACAATTTCAAAATAAATTATTGCAATACTCAACAACAGGGTTTGGTCGTTACCTGTACAAAACGATAGCCTACTAATCTATATTTACCGCGGCCTATCTATCTTCTACCGTCTCAGTGCACTGCGAATCTGTTTTGGAATGCTAAAACTCTATGAAATATGACAGTGCACTGCGAATTTGTTTTTGGAATGCTAAATATCTATGAAATATGACAGTGCACTACGAACCTGTTTTAGAATTCTAAAACTCTATGAAATATGACAATGCACTACGAATCTGTTTTAGAATTCTAAAACTCTATGAAATATGAAGAAAACATTAAATCTACTATTCAGTTCTCGTATATAAACATTTCCAATGTAATTTTGGAGTGGATCTGGTGAAAACATACATTTTGATTCCTAAAGTTATAATGTCTTTTTGGTGTAATGCACAAAATGGAAGACGAAATGCCTAATAAATATTACTAGTCGACCGGCGGCATATCATACGCCGCTATTTTCCAAGGCAGGCCTTAGGCACTGCAACATATGTGACCACAGTGGGTATCGCACTTTCTTTGGACCCGTGCTTATTTTTAGGTGTATAAATTATTAAATTGGACCATTTTATAAAATATAACAGATTTCCCGCGGCCTCTTGATTGACCAGGAGCCCCCTGGAAATCTCCTGAAATGTTATTAAATGCTATGCCGCCGGTCGAAAAAGTCCTGGAAATTTCCGGACATTATTAAAATCTTTTTAAAGTAAAAAAAAAATGCTATGCTATTTTGTGAATGAAAATAGTGCGGAATTGGATATATTATTTCCCATTCACAACTTGTGGCGCCATGGGATCTTCCCAATTGCTTGATATAAGTAAAGCGAATGCTTGAATTCATGAATGAAAAATACTATGAATGGAGTAAAAAAAAAAGGCTAATTGACCTTAATTTACGCGATATTAAGAATATAGCTGCACTCATGTAACAATGGTTTAGAAAAACAAATTTGAATGTTAATTTGATTAAATGGACTATAATTAGTAGGCTATGTTCATGTTCAAAATCATAAAACTATATTTGCGAAGAGTAGTTCTATAATCTTCTTAGAGTTGAATTCAAGTTTTACTATTTAGATCTAGATCTAGATCTAGGAATAGAGAGATGAGTTACCTTTCGTAATCATGTCTAATGAACGAATTTGCGTAATTAAAGTACTTTCTAAAGTGAAACCTGAAAGTATACTCTATCTGTGTATTGTTGTTCTAGTTTCAATAGTCTAACGACACAATAATCTGGAAATACTTTTTAATAATATGACAATAATCGGAGAAGAAGAGAATTATGTAAACACCACTTTCATTCACAAAATAGTGCGCATTGGGATGCACCAACTTCTATTCACACCGCATGCGTGCGCCATGGGATCTTCCCCTTACTTATTTATCTCTTGAACCTTTGAACTTTGAGGAGAAGAGAATTATATAAACCACATTCATTCACAAAATAGCGTTGCGCCGCATGCTATGCTATTTTGTGAATGAAATAGTGCGGATTGGGTCCATTCACACCGTGGTGCGTACGCCAGGGGATCTTACCTATTTACTCGTTGTTGTTGTCTGACCTAATTCTTTGTGGATTATATATATAGATAGATTTATGTTATTAAACAATCTTTTGTTTCAACAAAGTTAAAAACATTTCATTTGAATTATGGTATTGAAAGGGAAACTCCGATGGTTTTTGAAATTTGCTTTATTGACATATTTAAATTCTGCGTAAAAAGTTGTAATAATAAACATTTTACTATTTTGTATTTCAATGCTTAGAAACATTTATATTTAACAAATTAGACAGTAAATTCTTGACATATTAAAAAAAAAACAGGTTTCTTTGTGGTTTTTTGTTATTAGGTTAGGCATACGTCACTTTCCTCAACAATACTGAAAAGGAAACTAGATTTAATCAATCGTATCGCTTCATTCTTACAGTAGTAGTTATGCTTTTAAACGGCCTAGTCCAGATCTATGGTATAGTTATATATATTTATATATATATATATAGAGAGAGAGATAGAGATCTAAAAGCATTAGAATCATTATCTGAAGAAAAAAAAGTAACATTTTCATCCAATCCTCTCACTATCCTAGAAAGTAAATAGATCGTGTCTCTGACTGATTCGAACAAACTGGCCAGTGTAAGGCTGGTCTAGACTACGTGTAGTCAGTCATGACAAGACAACCAAGTGATAGTGTTTGTTGTGTGCTGAGTGGTCAGGCGAGAAAATATACACTGCCGTGGTTAGTCAAGCATGTATATCTACTTTCAACACGCATTTTTTTCTTTGCTTACAAGATCTAAATCTGACTGTAGAGTACTACAGACATAGATATATTTCTTTTAGGAAAATATAAACTTCACTGTATGGTCTCTCGTTATACAATAAGTCAACAGACTGAATAGGTCAGTGTGACGGCACATAGAAACCCGGTGAAAATCTGGTCGATTTGGATGTGCAGGAAAATTATACCAGATAAAATTCGATTACTAAGTAATTATTGCAAATTCAAAAAGAAAAATAATTCATTATCTGAAAATCTAGGCACATATTATATATAAAATTGTCAAAACCATATGAGTTTCCCCAAAAAAAACAATGAATGAATACATGAATTAAAAAAAAAAGGGTCTCCATGGTAAATTTAAAAAAATGATAATCCTATACTCTTAAGTGAGCAATTCTTGTATGTATGTATGTATATATATATTTAAAAAAAAAAAAAAAAAAAATTTCGAAAACGGCTCTAACGATTATCTTTAAAATTTCAACGTATCTGCAAATTAGTGAGAAAAAATTCTAAACTCATTGGCCACATCGGGAAAACTAGAGTTCGACCGTTATTTCGATATGAAAATGCCTCAAGGTTGTAAAATTATTTTTGTTTAGAATAATTTATGAATGAAAGTTTTCCATGACGTAAACGGGAAAAACGCTGCTTACGTTATTAGGCTTACCGTAGTACACTAAAATATTTCTTTGCAAACAAGAACGCGTTTAGAGATATGAATGAAATTTTTTCCCATGACGTCAAAGGGAAAAAAAACTTGACACTGCTTGCATCGCTAGGCTCACAGCATTACACTTCGCAAACAAGAACTACTAATCAATCGACCTAATTAAACATTTGCGTACCATCTTATTGTGGATTGATCTATTATGAAACTATGGAAGAAAAATAATGAAATTAAATTTGATGTATGATCAGTTATTGTGTTTTAAAGGTTTCGTAAATGGGCCTCATTAAACCAATCATTAACCAACAACATTTAGCCATGTGATTCTCTATATACAAATTATGTTAACCATAAAGGCTATCACACGATACTTTTTTTTTCATTGTTTTATAAATATTATTAAGTGGCGATTCGTGAATGAGGTCCATTCTTTACACTTAAATTGCGTAAACCCGTGAGTAACTTTTACTTTGTTATACTCTACGCCTTATTTGCACACACTGAACATGATATCAAGGGTCGACCCTAACATTTGCGGGGCCCTATGTTAAGTGGATTGCACGCGGTCCAGTCAGGGTAGGGATATGGATAATAATTAAAAATTAAGATTTTGTGTTACAAAATAAATTCGTCTTTGCATTACCATTTTATCTATTTTTAAAAGTGCCTGTTTTACCCTATAACGTAGAGATTTGAGTCACTTGATTTTCGTACTAAAGCCATAACAAATACACTAATTTCATAATTAAATGTCTGAACATAACTATCTGAGAAGTTACAAAGCAAAGTCTTTCTTCCAAGCCAATAATAGTAGGCCTACAATAGTTTTATGCACACAAAAAAATTGATTGTAAATCTATAAAAGGGACGTGAGCTGTGATTTGTCTACACTTAATAGATTTCATATTTAATCGCCATGTACAAATACATTTAGAACTAAAATAACACTAAAGCAACTCTTCAGATTAGTGGTCTTTATCCGATCGTTAATTTTCGTAATTACAAAAAATATTCCCAAAATGACTTCGGGTATATAACCTTCCTTAACCCTTAAAGTGCTGAGCTGTTTCACAATGAGTGCATACCAAACGGAATTACAATTCTGGTGTTGAGAGGCTAAACTACCACACGTATTTTTAAGGGTTAAGAAATTATTTAACTGAGCAAGGCTCGGCCACCTGATATTACTATAATAATACAAAGAAATTGCTAGTCGGCCATTTTGGGACGGATTGATAAGTTTAAAAACAAAGCTTGATCACAAGTTTTTCTCCATACCGCCAGGACCTAAACTTAAAGAAAGTGATACAATTTAACAATTTTGTTTTGCCACAAAGCACAAGCGTTACAAAGGCAGTCCAAATTACAAATAGTAACACTTGAAATTTCATTATCCAATATAGCTCGCGTAGGAGTACCAAAGCCAGTGACTCATCTGGGCGTATCCTTTGTGTTTCGAGACAGATGGAGCCATATTTAGCTCGCGTAGGAGTACTCATCTGGGCGTATCCTTTTGGGAAGCGTGGTCGAGAGGCTAAGTGCGGCTTGAGCTTGGCTTGGCTTGGCTACCTAGAAGGGGGCTCGAGGTTCGACACCCGACTCGGGCAGAGTTGTGTTTACTGAGCGCCCAAAGGCAGCATGGGAAACCAACTCCTAGATACCCCCTCCCCCCCACTGGTCCACAAATGAGATTGGACTAAAGCGCTCTGAGCATGCTATAAGCATGAAAGTAGCGCTATATAAAAGCTATAATAATAATATAATAATAATAATCCTTTGTGTTTCGAGACAGATGGAGCCAAAAATAGCTCGCGTAGGAGTACCAAAGCCAGTGACTCATCTGGGTGTATCCTTTCTGTTCCGAGACAGATGGAGCCAAAAATAGCTCGCGTAGGAGTATGATTTAATGTGTGGGGTATAACTTATTGAATGAATAAGTCATAGGATTTATTTCCATGACTTTTCTTCATGTGCGATATTCAAATCCATATTACCACGTCTGTTTTATATAAGATAAGATAAGAATGTGACAGTTAACTTCAGACCTCTCAATAAGAGAGAGAAGAAAGAAAGAGTAAAGCTGGATTGACAAGACGATAGAATGACCAGTCCTCTGTCTTGATATTCTGCTTTGGATCAGATGCTGTTTAGAATGGTTACGCTTGCCGTCACAGCATCCGCACGAGTCTCAGCAGCCACACGAAGTCAAGGAACTGATGATGATGACTCATTAGATCAAAATCTAGCCCATAATGGTAATGACAGAATAGTAAGACGCGTAGAAGTTGGGTTTAATTGGGTATTTCCTTTGTGTCGTCACAGTTGGGAAATAGAGACGATTAACAGACGAACGACTACAATGTAGACTGTGCCCTTCTTTCATAATAAACATTGGATTATTTCATTATTTACTAATTGAGTTCTATTGGATGTTGGTATTTATTAACGAGCTCGCTGATAACATGACCAGAGTACTCTACAATTGCTACATCTAATCAACCACCCTCAACACAAGAGATTTCCATTTGAGGTGTATGGCTGAGTGTCAAAAACACCAAGAGGACAAGAGTTTAAAACCAAACACATACTGCATCTTGTTTCCATTCTACCACCGGTCCAAAAACAGTTTGGCGCACAGCGTAATGAGTGTTTTATAAACATGAACGTAGTACTACACAATAGTAATTAAAACAAGATTACAAAAAAGGAGTTTGTTGTATCGAATAAACTCTTACGTGGCCCTCATTGCATCCAGTCATGGACAAGGAAAATTGATGCCATGGGCTAATGTTGATTGGTTAAAATGATATCGAAACGATATCAAGAACAGTAAAATGCTTAATTACTACGCGCCAATAAGAATCCAACTCCATAAAAATTGATATGCTTTACGTACACAAAATTGCATTCTTGACTTTTATTACCGAAAATAGCTAATAAAGTTATTGCATATTTTGGCAACAAATTTAATTTAATATTAGTCAGAAAAAGGAATAAAATTAATCCTTTGGCATTGTTTTTCATTTGAGAACAACCTATTATCGATAATGAGATTTCAAACCATTGGCAAAAAGAAATAAATTAATGTGGCATATGACAATGACAAAAGTGATATTTCACTTTAAAAAAAAAACCGAGGTAGCTATTATTGATAATAATAAGAAGTCAAAACATTTTGCAAAAAAAAAAAATGAAAAGTCACAAAGAGTAAATTTAAAAAAAAAGCTTGTATGTTGCTTTTCGCTTGAAAACATTCTACACATACATCTACGCTACCGGCCATAAAGTAAAGTCAAAATTTAAATACAAAAAGAAAAAAAATCATATTTGAACCACAAAACTGAAAACATATAAATTCCATTTCTTAAGCCAAACAATATTTACGAACTGTTACAGAGTGTGTGTGTGTGTTTCTATAGTTACGGTGGGAAGAGTTAACGATTAGTTATGAATGATGTAACTTGGGTGTCATTATCGTCATTAAGTCTTAGATAAGACAGACGACTTCCAGAACGTGAGACTGAATGGTTGTGTTGTGGTAGTGAGTCAATTTTTGTTTTAAAAAAATGTTATTACAAAAATCTAGAACATTTATTTTATTTCACATCAAGTTGATTTTGTCTACAATACTACATGATAATAAAAGTTATATTTAGAATTGTTTACAAGGAAGTACTTAAGTTATTTCAGGTGTATTAGTTCAGATATAAACGCATACAGCGGTTTAGATGTCTACCAACAGTTTGGTGCTACACGTCAATGTCCGTCAAAAACAGAAACCATCTTAACTAATCCCTTTCAATGAGAACGAAATGTGAAGTAATCAGAACAACAACTAACCGCGTTTACTTTTCTCAAACTCATGTCAAGTACTATTTAGAGATGGGCTGACACAGAGGCCCCTAACGATCCCCAAATTAAAAAAAAACACTAGCCTACTGGAGCACATTAGCACCAAATTATCCCTTAGAGAAATCATATTTACTGCTCTTTAAATGCAATTTTAGCGGCCCCGAAAGGGGAAAAGACGCTAATAGTTTTGTGTGGCCTGTCTGTCCGTCCGACCGTCCCTCCCGTTTAGATCTCGGAAACTAGAAGAGAAAATGAGAATCGGACATCATGATATTACAGATCATTCAAAGTTCTGATGCAACGGCTCCTTTTTTTTTCCCGAAAGTGAACCATCTAATTTTAAGAATTGTATATGCAAGATAGAAGACTCAAAAGTAAAGTAGCATTTATACAGAAAACACTGAACCATAATCTTCAAATACAAAAACAAATCTTAATAAAATACTCAGAAAGACACAAAGATAAAGGCATATTTCTCATCCTAACCTGCTTAACCAATTGACTGGACTGAATGTCCAGTGGAGAGTGACACATACAAATAGTAATTTAATTGTTTTTCAAAATGTAAACTCTGGCAGAAATAAACTGATGGAGTATTGCAAGTATATCATTTAATATACACTAAGCATACATCGTATCCATAATGTGTCATACAAGATTAACTCTTTCAGTAAAAGTGGCCCTGAAAATGTATATAAATTACCCTGAGATATCAAATAAATAATATTATATTCAAAATCTCTCAAAAAAATAACGTCATGAGAATATCTTCAAAGAGTAGTACATACAAAAGCCAATTAGAGATGATATTTTCGATAATAAATCTGTTCCTTAAGCATATTTGTTTTAAAACTTTAGATTTATAATTAATAACATGTAATTATTCTTTTAAATGGCTCATACTAATCGAATTAAAGAATATAAACTGGTGGTTCGATTATTTTCTTCTTAAATATAATGAATAAACATATCTATGAATTATATTTCTGTAAGTGTTGAAACAACTGTCTGTGGTCTCTTCTTTTTTTGTTTCAAACGAGTCTGTAAAAGAAAAGCTGGTTCTGTTTCAGAATGTCATGGACGCATTCTGTCTTTCCCGCCTTTCTCATCTGGTACGAAAGATTTGTACAAATGTTTGATAGATTTAAAGAAGTAAATAAACATTAAATAATTATAAAGAAAGAATATCTAATCGGAAGTTGTGAACAATGTATATTTATTTCCTTACCAGTTTTCTCTATCCCTGAGCAGACTCCAGTGGATGCTGACACTTACACTGTTTGCTGCTATTGAAACAGTCTATACAGTAAACAATTTCACAGCATGGCAGACGCTTGACAGCCGAGTTCCCTTTACGACAGCTGTCACATTTCTGGTAGTCGTTACGTTTTAGTTGTCTCCCCCTGAAGTCAGCTAGATAGAACAGTTTGATTTGCACAGGTATAAATAATACGCTTTATAACATCTTCAAAATCTAATGAAACATTTGTTAGACTAGAAACCACCTTAACATACAAGAGAATTTAAAAGATATACACAACCTTTTAATATTTGCACATTTCGAAACTTTAAGAATGAAATAATTAGAAAAAGCAATTAAATGCAAAGTTTACTGTTTGTCATGAAAGATCCTTAAAAAAGTATGCTTAAGATTAATTTTGTTTTCATTATGTAACGCTCTGTAGCCCGTGTTCAAAGAACCCCTTATGCCACCTTGCGACAGTTTGCGACCTATATAGCAGATGATGTCAATTAAGGTGTTATATTTCTTTGGCAAAGGGTTATCATTTGACCAGCACAACGACCATGGGGCTTTGAACTGGATATTATCATTCAAGTTATACTATATAAAGCAATTAAAAAATGAAATCTATTGGGATAGAAAGTTAAATAAAAAAAAATGCTTTTTAAAGATGAAGATGATAACTTTAATTTAAAAGATAATTTTGGTCATAAAAGCTAATAAAATATAGTGCTATAATCCCAATACACATTGTTCTATCCAAGCTAGTACAGAGGGTGCGCACTATTAGTGAGCAGACTAGAAAGGTTGTTGACATTAGAGAGGAGAGAAAGATTTCCACCCAAGTCTAGAGTTGCTATGAAATTCTGTGCTCAAGGCAGATGCCCGATGTGTTTGTCATGCCTCCAAGTAAATAAACATCTATATCTCGTTGAGTTGCCTCCCTTCAGTTATTATGATGTATTTAAAATAAAAAAGAACATTCGTTAACCCTATTTCTAAGCTCCACCGGATAAACAAAATTGTATTACAGCCTTATATAAATCTACTCAGAGTAGGCTAAATACAATTCTAATTTACTGATATAAATCTAACCCTGGAAACATTAAAAAACTATAATCTCGACTGCCATTGATAGAGGTCCTAAACAGGGCAAAGGATAGAGAGGAATGGAAAAAGTCGGTCAGCAGGTCTTGCTTGGTGCAACGGTCCACAAACTAAGGGTTAGGTGACAAGTAATCTTGACTGAATTGTAGATAAGACGGTGCAAAAATGTTCCCACCTTCTGATTGTTCATTTAACTTTTTACCTTCCCATCAACACGTTAAGACTATATGCTTTCAGACCAAATTTAACTTTAAGATACTATATTTAAAAAAAATAATAAAGGTTAAACTAGAGTTTCTCTTTATGGCCAGTTCCACAAAGACATTGTCATAGACTGTCAAAATTTCTAAAAACATTCATTTCTCAAGATCTGTATCCGAGCACCGTCCCACCCCACTCTCAACACAACCAGAGGCTGTAAGCTCTTAAGAGGAAGTATACAAATGCAGATTTTTTTTTTTATCTTTTTGGAATGTATAAAAGTAAGCATATCTAACGTAAGGAAACAATTTTATGTTACATTGAACAGATTTGGTCCTACCGAGATGTGTGGCCGTTGAATCGCTCAGAGAGTCTACCTTCCGTCTCTGTGTCACTTGTTCTTCTGTAAACCAAGGTTCTAGGGAGCATAGGTTTGTATGCTTTTAGAGAAATACAATTTATCAACTTGTCTAAGACACTCACGCAAGTACACATGGAGTGAGTTACCAATTTCCCAAAATTTTAAAGTAAAATATTAGCTTAAATACATCTTTATCTCCTCAATTTGTTTAAAAAAAAAATAATGTGGCTTACGATACGCCACGTTTTGTCGCAGCTAATTTGTCGCAGATGTTTTATCGCGGCTATTTTTTGCAGCTGTTTTGTCGCAGCCATTCGTCACATACAATTTATACGCTTGAAAACAAACCCACGTAGATATTTAATACACATATATGTATCATTCTCTGAAACTCATAATAAAATGAACATATGTTAAAATCAATTGATGCCAAAATGTCGTAGGCCAAAGTGGCATCTCTTAAACGAACGATCACTTAAAAAAAAAAAAAAAAAAAACTGTGCCAAACTAAAAAACAATTCGACATTAAAAAAATTCCTGTCTTTATCCAAAGTCGAACCCCGTCGCCGGGTTTCGAAGCCAAGGGATTAAATCATTCATCCACCGTGCTGATGATTTTGCAAAAAGATTCTTGCCTTATATAGCGTATATCTAGGGAAACGAAGCTCATTTCGAGTCGGGATTTTAATGGATTCACCGCGTTAGATAGCGAGATGGTCTATATTACTTCGCAGTTCGCAATCAATTTTTTTAATTCGTCTGCAAATTAAAAAAAAATAAATCTTAATTAATATCTATGTAGTTTAAAATAATAATAATAATACTGCCTACCATATCTATTTAGATGCGGTTTTAATAAACTAAATTGTATCTGTAAATAAAAAGAAAACAAATGAAGCAATTCAGAACAAAAAAAATTGAACGAAAAATTATAACAAGTATTAAAGATTTTCAAAAGAGCAAGGTGAAGGACTCTCAAGTGTTGCCAACTATAATGATGACAATATCTTAGTGTTTGGCAGTTGATCTTCTTATCAAATGACTTCTATCACAGTAAGCTTGCTCCCAACTTGTCTTTTAAGTTTTAACCCATAAAGCAATGCCTTCCACTTATGGAAATTTTATTTTGTTAAAAACCGAAAAGCTATTAAAATTTGATTTAACTGTGTCGAAAATGCACAAATATTACAACATACTTTTTAAAAGACATAGATTGTCAACCCCCCCTTTTTTCATCTGCTCCATAGATCGCAAGGTCTGAAGGGGACACTTAACCATATAGGTTAAGTCACCCGGGCCCCCAAACGATGAAAATGTTCCTAGCTAGGCCTCTGTATGTGGACCCACTTGCTTATCTAGTATTAGGATAGTTATTTAACATAATACTATTAAATAATCAATTAAGCATGTTTTTGACTAAATATCTTAAGCCTAGGACTCAGCCTACTCTTGGCGTTGTCAATGGCTCAGGCTACTATTGGCGTTGTCAATGGCTCAGCCTACTATTGGCGTTTTCAATGGCTCAGACTACTATTGGCGTTGTCAATGGCTCAGGCTACTATGGGCGTTGTCAATGGCTCAGACTACTATTGGCGTTGTCAATGGCTCAGCCTACTATTGGCGTTGTCAATGACTCAGCCTACTATTGGCGTTGTCGATGGCTCAGCCTACTATTAATGTACAGATTCAAAACACACAATCTCTTGTACCTCCCACACCGCCACAGCCTCTCACACTTACACTGTCATGCCTCTCGGACTGTTGGACGATGTGAATGAAGCGGTCCCCAACAACTTGTCGAAGGTATCCACACTGCGGCGACGACCTGGCATGTTCCACAACCACAATGTCATCTCCACTAAAAGTGATCTTGACATCAGCACAGCAGAAGCAAAGAAAACAATGGCTGATAACTGAATCTTTAAAAAAAATGTTGTTTAACAGATATTTCTTTAATGTGTATTATCTAAGTAAAACTCTTTTTAAAAAATAAGACTTTACATTGTTATTTTGTCAATAGCATGTTTATTTTTAGTTGTTTTTTTTTAATACAAAAGCTTATGCATTCTATTTAACTCTTTCTCTCCGCAATTATTTTCCTCGTTCCCATAGAATTATTTATTTTGCTCTTTTTTTTTTCACTATCCTGCTAAGATTAAACTTTAACAGCTTTTGTATCTAATATCAGAAAATGTTATATTTGGTATCGAATGATAAGGAAATGTATTCGCTTTTTACACAACACAAAGTTTATAAATCCAAACATCAGTTTAGTTTACTGGGGGGAAATTAATTTTGACATTGTCAATTAGTAGAGAAAGCGTTAAACCAGATGGGATAGATATTCTTCTTCTTAAACTGCCAGGTAGAGTTGAGCCTTCGGCTCTTGGAACTCCAGGCCAGCAAAAGTGAAACAAGAGCTCCCTCTAACCGGCCTGAATGAGAACAGTGTACACTGTTTTGTCTTGCGGGTGGGTCAGACTCGCGGCAAGAGGCCACATGCACTAAGACCCCGGCCGTTTTTCTTTTCTGTACCAGGCTAACCATGCGGGACACGCCATTTATGTAACGGCCCCTTGAGGAAAAGCGCCTGGATTGTATAGATATAAATATATACTCTAAACAGAAAGATCGCTATTGGGCTGATATTTTTAAAGTCTAAATGTACGTGTGAGAGTCTTCAATTCATGGCTTCCTAACTGGCAAATAGAAATGTGGCCAGGGAGAACATATTTGTAGTTTATATAAGCGGCTTTGCTTCAATGTACAAAAACATAGACATATCAATTGTGCTTCTTAGAGGCTAACTTTAAATCCAAAGAAACAGCTTACAATTTACTAGTAGCACAACATTATCAACGCACATTAGCGGGTTAAGCAATCTACAATCAACACTCATAGAAATATAACTCTATGCCTATTATCAGTATTTTTTTTTATAAACTTATTTTTTTATATATATATTTATCATGAATACGATACAGTGTTACAATGGAGGACAATAAAACAAAAAAAAAGGACTGCCATGGTATAAGTAAGTTTACGATGGTAATAATCAGAACATCATTCACCACAAATAAATAAATAAAAAAATAAATAAATAATCAGTTATTCTTTTTAAATAAACATTAGCAATAATTACATGTACCCAGTAACTACTCATATTCATTACAGAGTTAATAAATATATAACCATTCCGTCCAGCTAAAGATTTGAGGTTTCAGTACTGGGTAACATTTTAGGACAATGTCTGCAAGAGGAGGTAATGACCCTAAAAGTGGACATATCCTCATTTCACCAGACATCTCGTAAACCTAAATTCTAGAAGGCTTCTGGACACTCGGACATCTGGTGACCCTACATTCTACAAGACTTTTAATTTTGTCCTATCAAACACCTGTTCATTATTTTAATGCTTCATTAACAAAAATATTTAACTACTATTAATAAAATGAAATAATTGCAAAATAAAAGCGATAATAGTGATGATGTATTTTCTTACAGAAATATCCTGCGTCAGCAATCATATATTTCTTCTTAAGATGCAAAGGATAGAGGTCTTTATGGAGCGTATCAAGTCTACATTTATACAATTTAAATCTTGGATAGCTCAACTCTTTCGGGATGTCCCCGATGCATAGGATATTGGTACAAGGACAGTCCACCTTATGATAATGGGGAGGAGTTCGAAGTTCCAAACAATGAGCCACTGTAAATAGATTCGTTACACTGTTAACAGCAGAGTTCAGCAAAGTTTTGTTGAAAAATAATTAAATAATCTTTTTTTTTGTTGTATTATTTTATTAGCTGTATAGCATTGTGCTGGTGCAGATGAAAGCAATGCGTCTTCGTACTAAAGCTGTACTGTGAGGATGAATAGTGTGTGTGTTTAATTTTATTGCTATTGAACTGGGTGTGTGTTTAGTCCTATTGGTATAGGACCTTTGAGTTCATAGGAAATGAGAAATGTGCTATCTTCGACAAAGAAGGGGGAGCTATAAATAGAACCGAATGTGTGATTAGTATTGTTTAGTAGTTCCCCCTTTCAGACTTTGTGGTCAATAGGACAGATGATATAAAGGTCATTTGTTTTTGTGGCCAATGGTTAACAATAAAGAAACAGACTTGGGGTAACTCTCAAACAACTTCAGTTACACCGGCGAAAGGCCGCAACAATCAATAGAGATAGTGGACGCTGATGTTAACCAACCAATATGTTTAATAATCAAGAAGGAAACCACCAGATGTCAGCTATGTCGGTAAAGATACTTCTTATCCCTGCTGTGTTGATAAAAGCGTCTTGTCTTTATTATATCCTAGAGCGTTCGTCTTTTTAAATATCTATCACGTCATTCCGACACTAAGTAAAACATTTGCCTTATCCCGAAACAAAATAACTAAACCCTAATCATGTCATAACACTTGACAGTTAAAGTACAGGTCGAAATGGTTTAATTACGAACAGGCCATTGCCCGGTCGGTGTCTATCTGGTTATAATAAAAAAAAAAAAAAAAAAAAAAACTTTTGTCGACACAGCCATTTAGACATTGAAGCGATTGAACATCTTTTATACGAATGTTCGATAATAGGTTATAAAAATAATAAATAATAATAATAATCTTTTTTGTCCGTAAGGAAATTTGTCTTACAATTTGTGCATTATACAAAACAAAACATTATTTAAAGAAAAATGTACATTCACACCAGACTCACTCACAATTAACATATGAATAGTTTACATTAGATTGGTTCTATTTAATGATCTGATTGCCAGAGGAACAAAAGAGTTTTTGTGTCTGTTTGTCCTTGCTATCGGTGTCTTGTATCTCTTTTGTGATGGTAAAATAGCAAAATCCTGACCCAAAGGGTGATTTTTTATTTCTAGAATCTTCTTAGATTTTGTGAGGATGTTTGCCTCAAATAGCTGCCCTAATATGGATTGCTTTTTGCCAATGACCTTACCAGCAGCATTTAGGATTCTCTGGAGTTTATTTTTATTCTTAGTGCTTAGATTGCCATACCAGGCAGTGATATTAAAATGTAAAATATTGCCGATGTGAGCGTGATAAAACATAGCCAAGGCCTTTTCGCTACTATTAAAAGAGGACAGTTTTCTCAGTAATCGTAGTCTTTGCTGCCCTTTTTTGCTGATATAATCTGTGTTTGCTGTAAAATTTAACTAGGATAGTACCAAGGTATGTAATACTCTTGAACATGTGAGTGAAATGATGGATTTGCATGAAGAGTTCTCCTTGTGTGGAGGCAAGTAAAGTAAGAAGCCCATCTGCCTTCTTTGACGTTGTGACGGGTCGCCGCGTGTGACGTGAATTTAGCTTGTTTGGTGTCTAGGGGATGATTATTTTTGAAGATATCACACACTGACCCATCAGCAGGCAAATCGGGAGCAGACACGCAACTAGACAAGCAATTAAGAGAGATACAAATGATAAAAGTATAAAGAATATTTATTTACATAAATATTTACATAAAAGAAAAGAAAGGGGGGGGGATACGTATCTAACTCTGAACTATGCTACGTTTGATCATCACTTATGCACGTAATGAGAGAATATGTCACTTTGTCCTTGGTACTTAGCTCTTTCTGTCTTGGATGAATCGTAGTTGTCTGTATCCTGGTTTGAAGTGGCGTGTCTAGCGGGTAGAGGGACGCCGATGATATAGTCCTTGTGGAGGTTCAGTCCAAAAGTTCCAATATCTGTAGTGCGCACAGTAAGGCGGGTGGCCGGTTACCGTAGGCACAAGTGTACTGCGGGCAGAGCTGATCTGCCGTGGGCAGCGTCGGGCGCAGGATAAGTCCAGTGAGTTGGCGGAGCTATGACGTCTCGCACAGAACGGATCTATAGGGACGTCGTACCTAATGGGCTGACAGGCGGACTGTCAAATAGGCAGGCTTGAGCCGATAGCGCCAAGTGGACGATGAGTAGTGACTTTCAGCGCTGAAAAGCACTTAATAGTACGTGATACTCGTAGTGGATCCAAGTGAGCAAGCGATACTGATTAGTACCAAATAGGCGAGTGGGCAGATCCTAGTAGGTAGCAAATAGGCAGGTAGCAAATAGGCAGACACCTGAGGGAGGCACCAAATATTCCTCTAGGAGAATTAACAAATGAAGTAGTCCAGGCTCATGTGGCAAGTGCCAGCGGGAGAGTGAAATGAAAATGAGCTAGTGTCTACTTTGAAATAGATTAGCTTATAAAGGTCAGAGGTGAGAGCGGATACAGGAAATGTGACAAGATAGGGATTGTCTCTCACGTGGTCGGCTCGAGACGAATATTTCACATATTGGAAAGAGGCCTGAGATGTGCGGACACGCCTTGGAGGGTCGATAGACGTGTGGCGTCGAATGATCTCTTTGATCAAGGAGAGAGACACGCGTTGAGGCGGGAGGAGTAATACATTACATTCCTGCCCATATGGTATCAACTGGGAGGGCTGGGCATCCGGCCCTCAAGGCGACTACCTGTTTGATCTCTTCCCCGGTCAAGGGGAGATAAGAGACAAGGGTTGGCCTAGTTGACAGACCGTGTGGCGGTCTTAGTCTGGCGATGGGAGGAAAGAGGTGGGGTTTTGTGAAGAAATGAGGCATAGAAAGGGGGAATAATCAAAATAAAATAAATAAATAAAGATAAATAATAATTAATGCTGTGATAAAAGTGAGCGAATCTGACGGCGAGTTTTTGACTTGTCACAGACGTGTAACTGGAGACCATCAGTGGCGTAACTAGGGTGGGGGAGGAGGGCTCCAAATTTAAAAATCCCCCCTGGCACCCCAACTTGAAGAGGGCCCCGAAATGAGTGTCCGAAATTCGATTTTTGTTTTTAAATATTACGACATCATCTCATGCCATGATCTTGAATGTCGAAATGCAGGAGTTCATAAAGAGGTCAAGACCCCGAGCTTACAAATCTCTAGCTAGGCCGCTGTAGACACCTCCCCCTTTCTAGCAATGAAAATTGTATAGTGTATTCAGTAGTCGGGGTGGTGTATGGCCATTACAAATGTGTGTGTGGGCTGTGTCTTTAGTGCATATGCATGTCTAATGTTGATTCAAACATAACAAGGCGTACGTGTTTATAGAGATATTGTGATAGAATGTGATAGTGCAAAGCTTTTATTTAATTTTTCATGCAAAAAAAAAAAAAAAAACATTAACAAAAAACAACCAAAAAAAAAAAAAGAAAAAAAAACAGCATAAATTAAAAAAAAACAAGATTACAAAGAGAGTTTGTGTGATACACAAACTCAGAGGCGGCCCCCGTCGGAGTCGGATCCCTGTCAGATCCGCCTATTCGCAAGATGTTTCGGATGTTCCTTCTAAGTCCCTGGCTCAATTCCTGTATGCTCCTATCCTTAAACTATCGCAATATTTCTGAAAGAACAGTAAAGGTTAAATCATATTTTCAAAAGCCTTTAGTGTTTTTTTCTAACCGTGACGGACAGACTAACCAACAGACAAAACGCACAAAAATATGTTAGTTTCATTTTAATGGGGGCATTATACAATTTTATTTTTAAAAATCTGATTTTTTTACAAATTTAAGAAATTAGTTTAGAATCATGTCATTTCCGGGCTTTATGCTAGTACACGAAAGCCGCTGCTAAAAGTTCATTTTAAAAAATGTGCGTGACATCTACACGGCTATCGCATTTCTTATAGTAACATTTCCTCCCTTACATTTACGTAATTGTTT
>JADKLZ010000687.1:1697645-1710321 GCA_021533235.1 Biomphalaria straminea
AAGATTCCCCGGCATAACGAGACAACCAAACAAACCATCTCGTTACAACTAGTATAATACTAATATAATATAATACTAGTATAATACTTACCCATCTGTTCTGGAGAGAAAAAGCTAGTGACCAACCTGTAAAAAACCTTAACAGAAAACAAAGGTATAATTTAGTACTCGGGCGATATGATAGTACATAGTAAAACATTCAATGCTACTTTGAATCGTTACACATGAATTGAAACGAAAGAAAATATAGTTTTGTATGTAAAATGAGTAACACGGCTGAAATCATTAATAAACTAATTATGCGAAACTGTATTGAGGAGAGGAATAATTTTATTTTTATTTGTGTGTATTTTTGCTAATTGTTATAAAAGGTTTGGAAATGCAAAAAGACCTAAATTGATCTAATTCAGATTATGCATAACATTACTGGAATAAAAAATATAAATACATCATTATTGACGTTCATTTGATTACAAAAGAAAACCATTATTGAAGACAGGCGCAGAAGACGGAAAGAAAACTTCTTTTAAAAACCTCCTGACCAAGCACCTGTCTGCACGAGGTGCGGAAAAATATGTAGGTCGCAACTGGATTTGCGTAGTTATGTGAAATGTTACCTGTTACCTGTTACCTATCCCTTAGTCTGGTGGACCGTTGGGGCGCCAGGCAAGACTTGTGGACCATCTTTCTCCATTCCTCTCTATCCTTTGCCCTGTTTAAAACCTCTTTCAATGGTAGACCTGTCCATTCTTTGATGTTGTCTTCCCACCGCTTTTTCTGTCTGCCTCTTCTTCTTTTTCCTGGTACTGTTCCCTGGAGGATGGTCTTTGCGAGTCCCGAAGATCTTGTTACATGGCCATACATTTTGAGCTTTCGTTTCTTCACAGTATTTAGCAGGTCATCATGGGGTCCGATCGCTGCAGTAACCCTGTCTCTAATCTCTTGATTTGTGATGCGGTCTTTAACCCTTAAAGTGCTGAGCTGTTTCACAATGAGTGCATACCAAATGGAATTACAATTCTGGTGTTAAGAGGCTAAACTACCACACGCATTTTAAGGGTTAAATGTGATGCCTAGGATCCTTCTGTAGCATCTCATTTCCATTGCTAGGATCTTCCTCTCTAGCTCTGCAGTCAGTGTCCAAGACTCACAAGCATATAGAAATGTGGCCATGACCAGGGAGCGCATCAGTCTGATTTTGGTGCCGAGGGATAAGCCTTTGTCTTTCCATATCAACTTGAGTTTAGAAAGTTCTAAACTCTATGTGAAATACTGCATCCTTAATCGTCAGAATCGAATACCTTGCTATTACTGTTACAAAAGTATCGCTATCGATTAATTCCTCTTAAGCTGTGTGTCTGAACATCTGTCTCTATCCCGTTACATCGTCTCCAAAGTTTTTCTGGTTCGCCAGAAACAGATTCGATTAGAAAATAATGAAATAAAAAGAATAAAAAGATGTCTTCCATTAGAGATATGTGGGTTCATAGGTGCCATGGTGATACCGAAATTAAAAATATCAGTTACCACCCGGATACGAACCGGGACCTTTTAGTTCGGAAGCCAAGCACTTTACCACAAAGCCACCACTCCTCCTAGCTCAGTATTGGCTGTAACAATTGTTTTCAGTTAAAACAATGCACATAAAATTTTGATGATTAAGCATAAAATTTATAACAAAATCATAAACCACCGAACATTGAGTATTGACATAGAAGCTAGAACTTAGAACATAAAATATAGAACTAAGAACACTGGGCTAGAGCATCAAAGATAGAAAGATGTAAACATTGTACATTGTCGCCATACCTTTGATAGACTGAAAAAGGGTTAACATTCTTTGTGAGGTAATTATTATGACAACCCAAAAACCTGCTTTAGGATAATCAATTATAGACAGTCGACGCCAACGTTGATTTGAACCCCAATAAACTAAATTGATCAATTGGATTTATAAGATTTAATTAGTGTTGTGTAAAAAGGGCACGCATTCTCCTATAATTCAATACCAAATTCAACATTTTCTGATAACAAATAAAAAAAGATTAAAGAGTTAATTACAGACAATAAAATATAACAAATAACAGATAAAAAGGGTCGAGACCACGAAAAATAATGAACTTCATTCACCAATCGTAAACAAACAACTTTTTGCCACGTGATAATATTGCTAAAACAATGAAAAAAAAACCCTATCTAGTGGCAGCCTTTATGGATTACGTAATTTGTCTAGAAGAGATAGAAAACAACGTGACTAAATACAAATGATGAATGAGGTTCATTGAAACAAACATAAACAAGAAAAATATTTAAAAAACTAACATCATCAAAAGCTTATATAACTAAAAAAAAACTGCACATTTACAATTATCTCTCAATACAGTTAGATTTATTTCCCATTCTCTATATCAGACAAATAAAATAAATTACAACTAATCAATGAGTCGACTGGAGGTGAGGTGGCTGAGTGGTTTAGCGCTTGGCTTCCGAATCTAAGGTCCTGGCGTACCGTCCTGGGTTCGAATCCTGGTGAAGACTGGGATTTTGAATTTTTGTGCTTGCCACATAACACCCTGCTCGTTAACCGCTTGCCATGGAAACAGATGACCTTAAAATCATCTGCCCCATAGATCGCAAGGTCTGAAAGGGGAAACCTTTTTTTTTTATTGTACTCATGAGTTGATTACTTATATTTTTATTTCATTTAAAAAAAAAAATTGATTAATGTTTTTGTAATTGTGCTATATTTCAATTTGATCCGAGAATGGAAATTAGGAGAAAAAACGTGTCCAAAATTTGAACCAGACAGACAAACAGACAGACAAACAGACGCATTGAGTTGACAAAGCTAGCGTATCAAAAATACATTGCGGTATGAGCATCAACAGATGTTAATGATTATCAATAAAAAAAAAAAGAAAATGAACGAAGATAAGATTGAACCCAAATGTATCCTAACCTGATTCTCAGCAGCAGAGAGCTCTTTTACTTTAGAAATAAACGCTTGACCCATTTCATACACAACAAAAGGACACGCCTCTTCTTTCTTGGCGTGTTCAACCCAAGGTTCGTCCTCTTCTGTCCAACTGTACAATTGAAGGCCGCAGTGAAAACATTGGACGCAGTCATAAATACCATGTTGACTTTTGTCTTTTTGTGTAGAATAGAAAAGTTTATCATAAACTATTTTTGTTATCTCATTTGTATGATATAAATACAAGACTTATAGTACATCAAAAAAAGTAAAAATATAACTGTCTCTGCATAAAGGATGTTTTTCTATAGTAAAGAAATTCACTTTGGTTCAATTTTCTTGTTCAAATTTCGATGATAATTTTTCTTATTAGCTCATAAACGTTTCATATGTACAAAAAACAAGGTTACAAGGACAGTTTGTGTGGAAACATAAACTTAAAAATCGCCCCCCGAAGTGATCCACCCAGGCAGGTTTCAATTTTTTCAGAAAGAACATCCGAATGAAATTATATCAAGGACAAATGACAGATACAAATGCAGAAAAAAGGTTGACAGATCTTATGTAGTGCCCTAGCGGTCCAGCAGATCAAAGGATATGTGTAGGTGAAAGTTAAGTTAGATGTGAATCTGGACAGACTGATGTAATATAATTGATTCCGTAATTCGATTTTCATTGTTTAGGGATTAACAAAAGAGAAAGAAAAATGCTGCTTATAACATTATTAATTGTCTTTAATTAGGTTCAACTTATAATGCATACTAAATATACTTTTTTCTCTTTAAAAATTAGTAAACATTGTTTGTGTTTAAAATATCAAATTTTATTATCCGGTCATATCCGGCTCCGGCCGGATATCAAAAAGTACTATCCGGTACACCCCTAGTTTAAATATAGTACTTTGTATAACATAAGTTACATAACCTCTTTTTGGGTTGGTTCCTTAGATAACAAATTCCTTTATGTGGGAAGTAGAAAAAAAAAAAAAAAAAAAAAAAAAAAAAAAAAAAAATTATTATAACATTATTAATTGTCTTAAATTAGGTTTGATTTATAATGCATACTAATTAGGTTTTTCTCTATAAAAACTGCTTGCATAAATGATTTTTAAAAATTAGATTTTGAGCTTTTAGAAAAAAAAAAGTAGACGTTGCATCAGAACTTTGAATGATCTATATTATCGTGATGTCAGATTTTCATTTTCTATTCTACTTTCTGAGCACTAAAAGGGACGGACGGACAGACAGACAGACGGACAGACAGGCCACACAAAACTAATAGCGTCTTTTCCCCTTTCGGGGGCCACTAAAAAAAACTCGGAAAGACACAGAGATAAAGGCACATTCCTCGTCCCATATGCTAGGACAAATCAGTACTAATGCTCTTTCTGCATGGAATGGGTTGCCTTAGCTAACCAGGAAAACCAGTGACTTGGCAGAATTTAAGTCATTGGTTAATATACAGACTGAATGCATGACTCGTAGGACGTAATCATCTTCTTTTTTTGAAGTAACGTCTGTATTATATAAGATGAGAAGATATGTTTCTGGTGGCCTCTGTGTGGGCGAGTATTTTGAAAACAGCTCTAATGATTTTTCTAGATTCTCAACAGTATGTGTATATTATTAGGAAAAAATCATTAGCTAATTTGCCACATGGTGAAAAGTCTGGTTTGACCGTTATAATCTTTCAAAATAGAATCATCTTTAAATTTTGCTATTATGAACACTCTTCAGTGATATTCCCGCACTCGTACGAAATATTTTATTTTAATATTGTAATTAACGAAGGCTTAATAGATTAATATAATTTTATTTCGATCGTCGTTTTATGTAGAAATTATGACCCTCTGCAGTCGCAAAGTCACTGTGGTGACCTCATGAAAATGAGATGAATGCCTGGTCATTAGCTGTGGTTGGAACGATGTCACCCTCAAATCAGTTCCACCTTTCCCACGCAGCTGATGTATCCAAAGGAAACGGTAAATGCCGATACAGTTTGTGGTCAACGGCGTCGCAGGCTCTGACAGGGTGTAACACTGACAGGGTGTAGCATCGGGTCACCCGGCTTCTGATTTTTCCTCAGGGTTGACAGGCGAAGCCTCTCCCATAACTAGGTTTGAAGATTTCTTCTTCTAAATGGGTAGTCGTCAATGGTTAACTTGCCCGTAAGGCCTGTACCTTACTTTATAGGCGTTTTTACTGGTCTTCGCCCCATCTCCTGTTATTAGAAAAACTACTCCACCGAACTCAACACGTGAAGGCCAGGAGTTGGGCGTCTGCTTATATACATTATCACTTCCGGCAATAACAGCCTTGCAGATTCATGTAGAAATTATCTTGGTTGTCTTAGAAAAAAAAAAATTTCGTACAAAGATTACGAAAAAGACTTCTCTCAATTTAAAATCATTTTAAGAAATAAATACAGTGCGAAATTATAGATGTCAGTCAACATTATAAATAAGGATTTGATTTAAATAAAAACATTTTTTTATTTCGTTGGTTATAAAAAAAAAAAAGTAAGACTTAAATACTAAGAAAAAATTTAAAACAAAAAAAATATTTTTCTTACCTACGAAAAAAAACCCAGCTTGAGCTAGACTTTTTGGTGTGCTCATTCTATCATCTGGCCATGAAGAAAATGTCTCAAGTCTTTGTTCATACGAATGTAGATGAATTTGTCTATTGCTATTCTCGACTAGGACGGCTTTACTGGCTTCGTTACTTAACTGTATTGGTATATTAGAGGACTCCTGGTTGTTTAGCAAGGGGCAGTCTGGTGACATCTCTTGATGTAGTTTACAAATGTCTTCATTCCCTTGCCATATGAGGACACTTTTACGACAACTAAAACAGATCACTTTAGCATCTTTGTTGCCTGCACCAGAGAAATACAATCCATTTTGCGACAGTAAAGTAGGATGCTCTGAAGATTCTGAAGGGAAGTTCGCAAAAGATGCAAGCCTGTGCAATTCGTCATTACTATTTGCACAGATGCTAGCTTCATCTATCATTTCTGAATTGCTGGTACTGTTTGTCATTTGACCCGATGAACTCCTTGTGTCTATATATAGATTAAGTTTACTTTATACAGTCCTGAAATAAGCTAACAAAATATTTAAAAAAAAGCCATTTAAAAATAACTAACAGAAAAAGCTGATCTAAGGGAGATAAAAACGCATTTACATTTATTTATCTCTCAATAATGTAATTATGATAATATACATAATGTTTTTTTTTCCGAATTCCATACTAAAAGTAATTAAATACCATTAATTGACCAATTCTTAATTTTTTTTTATTCACGATTTGTTAGGTACAATAAATTAAAGTTTAAATTTCCAACTTCTTCACAAAATGTATGTTGGTGAAATAATGTAATCAATTATCTCTAGAATCCTATATATTAAGCCGAGTCTATGAATACTGAAAGAATAGTTCTACTTCATGGTATGAAATACAAATTAATTACCAGTTATAAATTGACTTATGGGTTATTTGTTATTGACTGATGTCTTGTCTATGTCATTGAATAATTGTGCCAAGTTTTAATGATTCGACAATTGGTGTGTGAAAAAAAACGTGTACAGACTTTTCCCAGACAGACAAACAGCCAGAGGACGCGGAAGTCGAATGGTTAAGCGCTTGGCTTCCGAACCTGAGCTCCTGGGTTCAAATCCCTTTGAAGACTGTGATTTTGAATTTCGGGATTTTTAGGGTGCCCGAGTCCACCCAACTTTAATGGGTACCTGACTTTAGTTGGGGAAAGTTAAGGCGGTTGATCGTTGGCCACATAACACCCTGCTCGTTAACCGCTGGCTAAAGAAACAGATGACCTTAACATCATCTGCCCCATAGATCTAAGGTCTGAAGGGGACCCTTTAAACTTTACGGTCAGCCAGACAGAGGTGATATAAACTTGTTACAAATATTTAGTGTCATCGTAATTTATAAATTGGCTAGACAAGTATTATAGAACAAGAATAATTATATGGTTTAAAAATGTTGAATGGATCAGTTGACGTTATGCACAGACCTTTCAAACGAGTTTGAAACTTCATCTGAATTCATTTAAACCTACCTCAATTTATATTTGGATACACTGCATCAGTACGGATTCTATAAATCACAGGCGTTCCCCCGTAATAGAAGATTATAACGTCCTTAAAGGTATCCATGTCAAATCAGGTGCAATACAGACTTGTACTCTGGTGAGTCATTGCTTTCCCTTGTAAAACCAAGCTCTCGTTCTATGTTTTATAAACACTAGAGAAAAAAAAACAACAACATATGGATGTGCTGTTTTTATCTTGACAGACGTCCAGTCCAGAAAAGAAGATAATCCCGCACTTCGCATTTCATTGGTCAACCTAGTCATGCGTGTTGATCAATGAATAAGATATGCGCCTTCATCATATCTTATCTTATCTTATCTTATATAATACAGACGTTACTTCAAAAAAGAAGATGATTATGTCCTACGCGTCATGCATTCAGTCATGCATATTTACCAGTGACTTAAATTCTGCCAAGTCACTGGTTTTCCTGGCTAGCTCATGCAAACCATTCCATGCTCTAATGGCACTAGGGAAGAAAGAGCATTTGTACAGATTTGTCCTAGCATATGAGACGAGGAATGTGCCTTTATCTTTGTGTCTTTCTTAGTATTTTATTAAGTTTTGTTTTTGTATTTGGAGATTATGGTTCAGTGTTTTGTGTATAATTGCTACTTTACTCTTAAGTCTTCTATCCTGAAGGCTTTCTAAATTTAGTGATTTTACTAAAGGTGTTACTTTAGTGAAATGTGAATATTCGTTTGTTATGAATCTCACTGCTCTATTTTGTGTCTGTTCTAGTTTCTTAATGTTTCCTTGAGTTGAGGGGTCCCAAACAGAGGATGCATATTCTATTATTGGCCTAACCAAGGTTCCCCCCCCCCTCGGCTGAAAACAAATCCTAGTTACACCAAAGTATGGACGGCTGTTGGCCGTGCGTTTTGTGAGCTGGGCTGTCGTTCAGACTTATTAATTGTCTCGGGTTCAAACCCTTCCCGCCTCCATCCCTCGTCGTCTTGCTTTTAGCAGCAAATTTCGTGTACTATCGAAAAGCCCGGCAATGACATGATTCCAAACCAGCGAGAAGTTAATTATTTTCAACCATAGACATAAATAAATATAGACTGGAAGTAGGATGTTATTTTCATTTGGGAAGAGTCAAATAAGTTTTATGTACTACATCTACGTTAGAAAAAGATGAAAAAAAGATGGCGGCAATTGAGCTATTAATTCTAGGACGTAAATTTCAGTCTATATATAACTATGATCTTTAGTTTTGAAAAGTACAAAACTTCATTATTCCTAATATTTTGCCTTTATAGACTACGCATGCACCTATGCGCACCATATCAACAATTTCATAATGAAAGACATAGGAAAATATATATAGGCTTGTGATGTTGATCTATTTATTGTTGACATGGCTTCTTTATGTATGGCGGTCGTCTTATCGATTCAGATATTTAGAATTAGTTTTTAGTCAAAAAAGTAAAAGAAAATGAGCAGAGCGTGCTCTAACGATCGTAGAACGATAGACCAATGCGGCCAAGGGATAAATCCTAAAGTTTGAAAAATCATTTTGCATCAATAAATTGAATATTTTTACACAGTAAGTCAGTCAGTCTATCCGAGTCTATCGTCTATCCTATCCGATCTCTAAACACTATCTAATACCGACTTAGTTAACTTTTATATCTATCAATTATCTGTTTTAGATCTACACTAGATCTAGATTCTGTCTTAGATCTACACTAGTTCTAGATCTAGATATTGCTATATACAAACATATAGATTATATCTAGATCTAGTAAGTAGTCTTTTTTTTTTACTAGAGTCTTAGTCAGAGTCTAGATCTATAGTTTAGATCGCTTAAAAAAGTTGTTGATCCATATTATTATTTCATTAATGTAAATTGGTGGAGTGGACATTAATACACTTATACAAATATTGGCATTTCCTATAATTTCTATTTTTTGTATAGATATCTATATAGATAAAATGGAGATAGATTTGTAATTCTGTAGATGATTTGTAAAAGAAAGGAAACAAATCAATTCTTTTTTTTTAAGCACAGCTCATCTGAGGGAAAGATCCGCACTTAGGCCTACAACTATATAATATCTTTCTAGAATGCACAAGTTATATCTCAATTTGATATTTAACAAAATAATTAATTACCAATAAGTATTTTGTTAAATCTAACTTTTAAATGGGATCATGTTTCGTTTGTTCCAATCAATAATTCTTTCAAAGTTTCAACTTGATACGAGAATAGGTGTGGTAGAGACAGAGATAACGTGTACAATGATTTCAAAGGACCAAACCCAACATGTTTTGTCTTATCTCTTAATACTGAAGGACTTATTTCCTTGTTGGTATCAAACAAAATTAATTAAATTTTATTATTGACTTAATTGGATATTTTAACATTGATTCATGACTTGCCTATGAGAATGACAAATTGTGTGAAATTTCAACGTGCTCCGAGAATGTGTTTGGGAGAAATAACGTGTACAAACTTTTGACCAGACAGACAGGCTAATACTTTGGCAAATAGATATTTGTAAAAACAAATCAACTCTTGTGTTTTCACTGGGAATATCGTTTATATTTTTAATATTTTCACTATTTAACTTCAAGAGGAGAGATTTACTCCATTGTAAATACTAAAAATTTATTTCAGAAATAGTAAATACTCTGAAAAAATAATTACCAAATGGAGTAGATATTGATGCCGTGCGATTTAATTGACCTCTTGATCTATCATGATCTTGATTAACTAGAAAACAAGAAATAACGGATCATTTTATTGATAAATGAAAAAAAAAACGAAAACAACATTTGATGAATTAATATTTTATGATAAATTATTTCTGTAAACTTTGTTATATCTAAGGGCTATTAAAAATTATTCTATGTCCAAACGTTTTATGTATGTGATTGTAGAACAAAAAGTTTTCATATTTAATGACTTATTTTTGTTTTTTTTACGACTTAAATATCAAGATTGTTTTTTTTTTCCTTTCTATCTGTAGTTTTAGACCTTGAAAACTAAATTCAACGATTTTTTAACATCACCGTATGCTGGGAAAAAAGGTGCATCATTACTTTTAGTTTGTTTTTAATGTCTGCAAGAATATTCGAACAAAACTTTTTAGTAATATAAAAAAAATGGTAGTTTGGCGCTGTCTGTTTCAAAACGAACAAGATCACTGTTAATTTGAAGCCCTGCTTTATGTCCTATTTCTCCAACATTTCATAGACATTTCAGACTTGTCTGCACAGAGTACGGGAAATAGGGTGAAAGGTACAACAACTACTTACGTTGTGACTAAAGCAAGGTATGGAGGACACTTCCATATTAGAAAGAAATGTCACAGGAAGTTGGTGAAGAAATGTCATGGAAAGTTGATGAAAAGATGTCATGGAAAGTTTTATTATTTTATGTTATTTCATTGAATTACCGGAGTTCAAGTGAACAAAGACAACATTAATTGTTTACATTAATTATTGTTTCTTAAGTCTACTCTAAATATTAAACAAATTCATTAGATATGAAAAATATAGTTCACTAGTTGACCGGCGGCATAGCATACGCCGCTACTTACCAGGGCCGGCGACCGCAGTGGGGCCCGCATTTCATAGGACACGCAATTTTATAGGACCCGCTCTAATTTAAAGTGTAAAAATTATTAAATTAAGCCATTTTATTACTTACAACAGATTCCCCGCGCCATCCTGTCGATTTAACATCCCTATAATTATTTGTCTGTTAAGCTATTGCTTTAAAAGAAATCAAACACATTTTTAACAAAATATAGTCGTTTATAACGCTGTTAACAATCAAGCTGTAAGGGAAATAAGTCTTTGGCATATGGCTGAACACAATCTTCAATTACAAACACAATAGTACACTACAGACTGAAAAGATAAAATATAATTTTTTAAAAAGTTGAAGAACAAAACTCCACTTGTCTCTCTAACCTTGCTAATGCTTTTTTTTTTTCCACCACAATTATTCACAAATACTCGTATTAAAGGTCTTTTGCAAGTCAATGGATTTTTTTCTAAATAATTATAGAATATTTGCGCTCTAGAAATCATCTCTTTGATTATTAAATACATAAATAATTCGAGTTTTAAATATGGTTCTAATTTTTCGCATTATAAAATAAGTAGAGCGAATGCGTTAAAAAAATTATTAATGGAGCTAAAAATAGAAATGACCTCTTTACTTGTTGCATTGTGTTGCACGTTTGACCTTTTACTTTGAGAAATAATATATAGATGTTTTAAAATATGTCAATCTACTGCGACGCAACCCTTATTAGTGTAGGAGGAAAGTAAGTTTAAAATATTTATAAAAAAAAAAGGCTATGAACACCAAACTAAGGCTATGAACACCAAACTAAGGCTATGAAATCAAACTAAGGCTATGAACATCAAACTAAGGCACACTGAGGAAACTCGCCCTGGAACCAGATCCCCTTACAGCACAAATAAAAAAAAAATTCTCACCATAAACATTCCTTGATCTTCCTTTTGAAAACATTGGATGCCAGTCATTTCAACAGATATCACCCTGAGTTACAGAAGAGGACATGACTGGTCTACTTTGATTAGGAATATGATTAATTGTGGAATTTTGCCCGATCTAATTCTATTAGGTCCAAATTTGCTAATAGAACTAATATTTATAATTTGACTTAAAAACAACAACCGCAACAACATAATCAGAAAAACAAAATGAATAGGAGGTACAACATGCAATCAAGATCCCTTGTAATAGGAGGTACACCAGGCAATCTCTTGTTCTAGATTTACTAAGACACTTTCCTACTTTTCACGTCCTACTTTTGTTTTAGAATATAACATTTAGAATTAGCCAAAAACATTTACAGCAATTATTTATTATTTCTTATAGACCATTAGAAACTACCAATACACTTCAGAAATAATAGCCTGCCAATTAACATAGTCACCCCATATAGCCTACAAGCAATTATTGGAACTTAAGTTCAAAAAAATCATAAATACGAATTGTAATATGGAAATTTCAAAATTCACTCTTTGAAATGTCATACATCTGTTCAAATTAATCATTGGGAATGAGTCGGTTATTTATTTAATGTAAGAAAGTATTTGTAAAGATTTATTAGTAATTACCATGGGCACTTGCCCAAGCGCAGCCAAGGAGAAGTTGAGTTGGTATTAGTTTACGTGACTAGATACGCTAAATCAGGTTTCTAGTATATTTTAAGAATATGCAGAAAAAAATGCAGATTACAAATATGTAATTTGTTTTGCTCGGAGATAATTAGTTTTTAAAATATATATTTTTAAGTTTTATTTCTTTTGACCATATACTGTCATTAGAAATACGCCATTTTGGTTTTAAGGCTTAATACTAGATTATCTCCCTTGAATTACTTGACAACTTTTTCTGTTGCAGTTTTGTCTTTCTTTCTAGAAGCTATTAGATCTAATATTAAAATTCATTTAAAATGCAAACAAGCTTTTGTACTTTGAAAAATAACTAAAAATCTAAATTAAAATCATGTAGTTAAATTAATAACAACAGACAAAACAAAATAATAGAAAATATAAAATAACTAACTCTAAGCTCAACAAAAATGTAATATAGGTAA
>JADKLZ010000687.1:1728917-1746846 GCA_021533235.1 Biomphalaria straminea
TCATCCCCTGTCATTTCATCCACGGTCACTTCATCCCCTGTCATTTCCTCCACGGTCATTTCATCCCCTGATATTTTCATCATATGATCATTTTATCTAAGAAATTGTAATTTTAAAAATCATTAAATGAGCAATATTTAATGTATTCATTCTTTATTTAAATTACAAAATTGTAACACGTTAGATTAGAATAAAATTAAAATTAAATGCCATTAAAAACTATAAAATTTTAGCATGTATAAACATAGGCCTAGAGGTAATGTAAAAAAGTGTTTTGTGTTCAACTACATCAGTAATATATGCATTGTGTACTCAGTTTGCACATAATACCATCCATCTATTCATATTGATGAACAATGTTTGTTATTCTCTTTGCCAGTGTTGCATATTTGCATATGAATATCAATAAACAAAATACATACTTAGGCCTACGTATACATGTAGAAATTAAATATCGATAGAAATAATTAGTAATTTTATTGTTTAAAAGGAATTCAATCAAAACTTGTATGATATCCCGAAGATAGGTAAAGTCCACCTTTATTAGAAAAAATAAAAATAAAACTTATTTCAAGGAATTCAAGGCTAAAAATGAGGTGCCCATTTTTAAAGTAAGCGATTGAAAAATAAAATAAAACGAAATATGGTCGTACTTCCACCACACCTTGGCCTTTGATGTTCAGCGGCACGGTCATAACTATTCTAATCGCACTTCTATCTCTCAAAAGAGTCCCACTAATTGCACCACACCTTGGCCTTTGATCATTACGCTATAGCTAAGTACACATCCAGATTTACAATATAATATAGGATTTCTCATTAGGAATACAAAGTGGAAGAGGAAACACCATAAACGCATTAGTAACATGTCATAAAATGTCAAAAAGCATTCTGCATAATCATATTTATATATAAAATATTTAATTGGGGATGAAATGACCGGGGGATGAAGTGACCTGGGGATTAAATGACCGGGTATGAAATGACCTGGGATGAAGTGACCGAGGATGAAGTGACCTGGGATGAAGTGACCTGGGATGAAATGACCGGGAACCGTGTTTTTGCATTTTTCAAAGGATTTTTTTTTATTATTAATATTCAGCACATTATAGCATTATAAAATTGTATTTTATTTTCTTAAGTAAGAAAAGTAACATAAAGATAGAATACCTTACAGCAGCTCGTGTGTAATCTGACTGGTAAACATTGAGTGCTGTTTTACCAAGGAATCTCTGAAATTAAAAAGATTCCCAGATTCAAACGGTCTGCAAACGAAGGAATTTAAAGCCAATAGTAATTCACCGCTTTGTAATTCTACAAAAGAACTACTACTGAATGTAATTTAACAACCTTAGGATCAGCACATACAATTATCAAATTTTATATTTTATAAAAGGTACAAACCTTATCGAGTACTTATAGATTTCGTATATTAATTTTTTTAAAAATCTATATAATCAACGTCATAGTTAAAAGTCCCAAAGAATCTGTTTAACAAAAAAAAAAAAAAAAAAAAACGGGAATTTCCTTTTATTAGCTTGATATGTATATTTAATAAGCTATCGGTAAGTTCGTCTTTCTGACCTTGAGTTCTATAGTGCAGATGATGTAAAGGTCAACTGTTTCTTAGGCCATGGTTAACGCGCAGGGTGTCATTTGGCCAGCACAATGACCAACCGCCTTTACTTTCCCCAACTTAAGTATGTACCCGTTAGAGATGGGAGGACTTAGAGCGCGACCTCCGTGACACTCTACCTAACCCGAAAATGCCGAAATTTAAAATCCCAGTCTTCGTCGAGATTTGAACCGATATAAAACCTTATATATATATATATATATATATATATATATATATATATATATATATATATATATATATATATATATATACACACACACTTGTGGCTTTAACCTATCTAGTACTTACATGACACTACGTGTTTATCCATTTCGAGGTAAGCCTGTTATGTGCCTTTAGTTCATTGAAGTGCATGTCTCAACACTATTAGTGTCTATTTTTAGACATTCTGTTACGTGGTGTTCAAAATTTCCGTTATTAGTTAGGTATTTAGAATTTGCGTGTGTGATAGCTGTGTTGTGTAGAACTATAAAACAACTATGCTATACCGTAGGCGCAATTATAAGTTCTTTTATTCAGATGACGATGCATTTTAATAATAACTCTTTGGTAAAGAATGGACATTTTAAGTATTATCTTAATGCTGATTTAGTTATCCTCAAAAGTATTTTATTTCCAAAAGTTGATACTTTTTACTATACCATTTGTATAAAATGGTGCATTTTAAAAAGATGTTAGGTGCGTAAGCGAGAGGGTAAGTACGCGTAGAGGACTCGGGTTCAACACCAGACTCGAGCAGCATTGTGTTTACTAAGCGCATAAACGCAGCACGGAAAACTTTCTCCCATAAACCCCCATTTCCCCCAGGTCTACAAGAGATTGAACCATAGCGCTCTGAGCATCTTATAAGCACTTAAAATTACGCAAAGCAGTGGCGTAGCTAGAGTATATGATGCCTGGTGCGGTACTTCATCTTGATGCCCCCCCAAAAAAAAAATAAATAATAACATTGCAAAACCTAAAACCTACTTTTTTTGTTCAAAATAATATAGTTTTATTAAAAAAATATCAGCTATATAATTTAGTCCCGAATATCGTCATCATGATTCTCATATTTGTTACTATTAGGCCATGTCATGCCCGTAACAAAATAGCGACATGAATAGTTTATAAATCGTTAGATCATGTTTAAATACAGTAGTTTATGTTTGTTCGTGTCTATACAATTAGTCGTTTTTACTGAAAAGCTCAGGGAAATTAATACACACTGGGGGAATTTTGGTGCCCCTCTCCACTTGGTGCCCTGTGCGGCCCGCACCACCCGCACACTGGTAGCTACGCCACTGACGCAAAGTATATGCTTTAAAAAAAATAATTAAAAAAGAATATCAGCATATTAAGGCATAATCTAAGGATGTCTCTTCTAGAGGGTGCCATACTCAGGGAGCCTAATCTTAATTACATATCATACCTTTTCCCATTACTTTTACATAGAGTAGGATTCACTGGCACAAACATGATTTTTTTTTTTTGGGGGGGGGGGGGAAATCCGTAAATAAAAAATAAAAGAGAGACTACTGCATATATTTTAGCTTTGTAAAATGCAATACATCATTAATCGATTATCTCTCTTTAAAAAAAAAAAAACATTACCTTTTTGATGTTTTTTCCAGTTATAATAATAATAAAAAAATAATTCATGTATATCTCTTTCCATATATGTAACTTTATTGACTATAACTTTCAGTAAATTGTAATTGTCTTCATTTTTCTTTCTCTAAGCTGTCAGAAAGTCTGTGTCTGTATTATGTAAGCCAGTAACGTAAACTCTGCTCGGTAAATTGCGAAAATGTAGTTTAAAAAGACACACACCTGTCATTTGTCAATATATATGATATAAAGTAATAGGTAATGGGTACCCGGCCATAGTTAGGGAAAAAAAAGTAAAGTTGGTTGGTCGTTGTGCTGGCCATATGACACCCTCGTAATCTGTAGGCCTCAGAAACGGATGACATTTACATTCTATCCTATCGATAACAAGGTCTGAAAGGGTAGCATTACTTTTTACTTTTTGTACACGCTGCCATGATATTGTGGAGTAAGTCAATGTTCAGGCTTTTCTTTACCTCTTCTTCTCAACCAAAAATATACTTTTAATTTTACCTAAGTTGCTGCAAGTAAACATTATATATGTGTCTGTCGCATTCAACGGAAAGGTATTGTTAAATAAGTTATGAAAGTTAAGTTCTTTATAAAAGAAATGAAAAAAATTATGTAAAAGCACAGGCCTACAAACGATAGATGTGTGATTTGAATTTAAAATTTATGTAGATAGGTGCTGCTTTATTACTACACACCAAATATCGGTACAATGTACCGGTACTTGATTTAAACAGACATAATGTGCAAGAAAGTTGGACAAAGGAACAGGCGACAATTACGTAGTAGCCAATTCTAGCACCAGTGTAAAGACATTTCTGTACAGATGCCCTACAGAGATGTCTGCAAGCGAGACACAGGAATCGACCAAAGTATGTGGGAGGAGATAGACCAACACCGGACAGCATGGAGACAGACTATACGTGCTGGTACGAACTTCGCAGAGTGCAAAAGAAACGAAGATGCGTCAGCCAAGAGAAAAAAAAATAAAATCTGCCCTTTCAGCTAGCTAGCCCTAGGAAAGATGCATATAGATGCACGAACAGCCACTCCAGATTCTGCTCCGTCTCAAGACGTAGCCAAAGCCAGTGACTCACCTGGGCTCATCCATTGTCCTCTGAGACAGAAGGAGGCATATGTAATAGTGTAAAATCAAAAAAAAAAATAATACAAAGAAAAAAATGGCTACTTGAAAACAAAGAATGAACTGGTCTAACATTTACTAATTTGTCGAGAACACGAAGGACTGAGGCTGATAATGAAAATTAATAATAAACTTTACAAAGGCGTTGTTGAGTGGTGGGGTACAAGAGCTGCAGACCGATCAGAGTAAATTCCATCCAGAAGGGAGTCATAGGAAAATTAATCTCTCAAAAATTGTTAGAATGACTGAAGGGAGATAATCGATTAATGATGTATTGCATTTTACAAAGCTAAATTATATGTAGTAGTCTCTCTTTTATTTCTTCTTGGCAGCTTGCGATTGCTTTCTAGACATTCATTTTTTAAAATCTCTTATTGTCTCTCTTTTACTGAACTTATTCCTATACTAAGCGCCTGTACTCTCTGTACCATGGTCACTATTCTGATAACTATTTAAATCTAAAGTGTGAAAAAAAAAACCTTCCTTGTATCACTGATGTTTTCCAGCGGAGCTGAGCTTGGGGAAAGTGGTGACTAAATGCAGGGCGGCCTTAGATAATTTGAGGCCCTATGCAGCCCGTAATGCAGGTGAATCTGTTGGCCCCAAATGAAAGAATAAAAAATAAACAATGAAAAAAAAATAATTTCGCAAGCTACATGATGGCTAAAGATTCTGCAATACCAATCTAAGCAAGATTACGAGAAAATGAACAAAAAAAAAAAATAAAAAGGTTAGATTTGTTTAAAGTGCACTGTTGAGCCTTATTGGTTATCAGCCCTGGGTCACTAAAAGTTCGCGCCAGGGTTTCAACAGCGCTGATCAGTCGTAGACTTATGCAAGGGAGAAGAACGAATATATGTAACTCCGAACTTTAACATACTAAGTTATCATTCTTTGTTAAATCTTTTATTTTTATTTTTTTTTAAAACGGGAATTCTCCAAAATCAACGCACTACCGTACGTAGAGAGAAATAATGAAGTATTTAAGAAAGTAGGAATGGCTTCAGACCTTAAATAAAAGCGCTTGAAACAAAAATGGCAAGTACTTCTACCATTAAAATAAATGCCGCCTTAACCTGTTGTATGCTAACGGAGACAGGGCTTTACAGTCACACGAAAAAGAACCATTTGACAGCATTTCCTTAACTAGAACTATATGACGGCTTTCCATAAACTAGAACTGAATGCATGGACACCCGCAGGATCCTGAGCAGCCAAATTCTACCCATCTTGCGCCAGTGGTTGATTAAGAATTTCTATTCGTCGTCTACATCTGTCCTCGGCAACGGATTTTTTTTTTCAAATGTTTTTGTATACCGCGACCTTTGTGAGTGACTGCATTCTTCCATTTTGTTCAAAAA
This sequence comes from Biomphalaria straminea, assembly GCA_021533235.1. Lineage (NCBI taxonomy): Eukaryota > Metazoa > Mollusca > Gastropoda > Planorbidae > Biomphalaria > Biomphalaria straminea. The sequence continues at coordinate 1,734,661 of JADKLZ010000687.1, forward strand.
ACTTTTACCTGTATAAAATCGATAGACAGCTCGCAATCAAGACTAGTCTACTATAACTGTACTTTGGTCAACAGTGGAAGCACTACTTGTTCAGTTTGCTACTTAGATTTTAATTGATCGGATGGTGCAAAACCCCCTTGACTGTGCTGGGACAAGTGGTGATTTAGTGTTAAAATGACATCTAAAATAAACGGTATTTAAAAAAAAAAATCAGTCACTTAATCCCGACTTCCCCCCCCCCGTTCGGGGGAGATTTCATTTCGAAAATGGGGGAGGGTGAAATTCAAAAAATCTTTTACAGAAACAACAGTGTAGGTCTTAATATTTATTATTTTAACACATTTTCGATGTCGATAGCCTACCTTATCTTATCTTATACAATACAGACGTTACTTCAAAAAAGGAGAAGATTACGCCCTTCGCGTCATGCATTCAGTCATACACCGCAGTCATGCGTATTAACCAATGACTTAAATTCTGCTATGTCACTGGTTTTCCTGGCTAGCTCACGCAATCCATTCCATGCTCTATTATAGTAATAGCGCTAGGGTAGAAGGAGCTTTTCTACAAGTTTGTCCTAGCATATGGGACGAGGAATGCGCCTTTTTCTTTGTATTTTTCTGAGTATTTTATTAAATTTTGCTTTTGATTTAAAGATTATGGTTCAGTGTTTAATGTATAATTATTACTTTATTTTTGAGTCATCTGTCCTGAAGGCTTTCTAAATTTAGTGATTTAAAAAAAGTGTTACTCTAGTCAAATGTGAACATTGATCTGTTATAAATTCACTGCTCTCTTTTGTGTCTGCTCCAGTTTCTTAATGTTTTCTTGAGTTGAGGAGTCCCAAACAGAGGATGACATTTTTCTGGGTGAAATGCTCCAATTTGATTCCCATTTGTGTAATTCATCTAATTCACTTTGTAAAATTTCTGTATCTTGTTTTGTTTTTATTGTTCTATATATTATGCAATCGTCTGCAAATAATCTAACTTTTGTTCCTGAACTAAGGCTATTTGTAAATCGTTTATGTAAATTAAAAATAGTAGGGTCCTAAGACTGTTCCTTGAGGTACGCCTGAGTTTACTGTTATTGGTGTTGAATTAGAACCATTTATTATTACAGTTTGTTCTCTCCCTATCAGTAAAGCTTTAATCCACTGATGCAGTGGATCATCACTGCCAAAATATTTAATTTCTTTTATGCAAACTATGGTGGTGTACTTTGTCAAAAGCTTTAGAAAAATCAAGTAAGATAGCATCTACCGGTATTTGCTCACTGTTATCTATGCCTTTTGAAAAAAATCATCAATAAGTCCTATTAGTTGTGTTTCACATGATCTATATTTCCTAAAGCCATGTTGGTATGGAGTAAGGACATTATGTTTATGTAAGTTGCCACATATTATGTGTTCTAGGAATTTACATGAGATGCTTGTTAGTGATACTGGTCTGTAGTTTCCTGGGTCAGATTTTTCTACTTTCTTAAATAGAGGGTGACATTAGCTTCTTTCCAGTTCCACTAACTCCAGAAGGGTACAATAAACGTCCAGAGAAAGAATGAAGGGTCAGAATTTAATAAAGATTATGTACACACACACACACACACACACACACACATATATATATATATATATATATATATATATATATATATATATATATATATATATCCTAGCTACGCCCTTGGCTTAGAGGGTTCTCGTATAAGAGAATATTATAAAACACTAGACAGATATTACCCGCTGCCCGCGTGTCTTAACTTGCGTATTGCAAATGTAGTCAGTGATATAGTGCATTAGAAACAATTAAAGAAAATAAAAATAATAATGTTGTAAGTAAAGCGAATGCGTGAATTCACATAAAAAAATATGAATGGAGATAAAAATGGCTAATTGACCTTAATTTACGCGATATTAGGATAACAGTTGCAATCATGTAAAAATGCTTTAGAAAACAAATTTCAATGTTAACTAGATTAAAATATGAAATGAATGGACTATAATTAGTATGTTCATGTGTTAAAGCTTAAAACTTTCTTTGCGAAGCGAAATTCTATCATCTTTGAGTTGAATTACAGTTTTAGACCTAGACCTAGATCAAAAAAATCAACTGGAAAACATAGCCTACTAATTTTATGTGAATTAGAAACAATACAATATTATTGGAATTAGTGGTATACCTGTCCCTTATTTAGTTAAATTTGTAGTGCTACTGTATTAATAAAAAAATAATATGTTTACGCATTATTTTTGTTGTCTTGATGCTTGACATCTTTTCTGGGATACACCCTTATTAATGTCAGGTTGAAGTTTGTTTGTCACGGATACTTTCATCACTAATAAAAATTTCGATCAGATAATCTTGAAAGTTGATGTGCTTTGTGGCTTTCATAGTGGAAAAACAATCAAATTTGTGTCCAATGTAATCAAGAAACATTGAAAATTGGCGATAACTTAAGCCACGGTCACGAATAAAATCAATAGCGACTGGAACTGGTATTAGTGCATGTTTAAACTGTAATAACATTGCACATAATGTTTCTTGGGGAATGATGCACTGAAAATGATCCAATTTAAAATTGTTATCAGTCTCACTTATTTAGGCAAGCAGCTTTGCATCTGCAACATTTCTAACCCCAATCATGGTTGGTGCGCACCTTTGCGCCATCTGTTGCTAGACAAACTAACTTTAGCAAAGGTAAATTGTACTGTAATATCACCTCGCGCAATTTCTCAAAAACATCATTGCTTGTTGTGGTGTTATGCATAGAGCAGACCTCAAATAGTTCCTCGTGTATCGCAAAATTTCTGGCAAAAGTTCTTATGAATATAGCCAACTGTGCTGCATCCGTTACATCAATTGACTCATCGAGAGCCAATGAAAATAATTCAAAATCAGCTATTGTGTTCTTTAATTGTTAACGCAGGCTGACTGACATGACATTTATTCTATCTGCCACAGTGTTCCTAGTTAATCTTATTTCTTTGAATGTATTCATCTTTTTCAGGACTTCCGCAGCTTTAACCACACATTCTTTAATAAATGATTTGCTATAGCTTTCAACTAAGTTTGACAAAATGAAGCTTGCTTTTGCTACAGACTCACTCTCGTTTTTCAGTTTAACAACTACTGTTTTGTTGTCTTTTAAAACTATTTTTCAATTCAAGTAGCTTGCCATCTCTCATTTTTCCGGTGTAAGCATCACATGCCTTTTTGTCTTTAGCGTAATGCTGTTTGAAATTGTACTCTTTGGGCACACTAATGCACGAATCACGTATTAGGCAGGGACTCCTATTTGATACTGATGTGTTGAAACAATTTAACTCCAATCTTTCTTGAAACGATCTATTTTCGTCCTTAATTTTTCTTTTAGTGGCAGTTGTTGCTGTAGTTACTGATTATTCTGGGAAATTAAATCGTCAGTTAACTAGTGCAGGGGTCGGCAACCTTTTTAGTCGAAAGAGCCAAAAATTGCAATGTACACAATTTTAAAGTTTTAAAGAGCCGCACTTTTTACTTGCAGCAATAAATCCGTTTATTGAAATATAAGTAACTAGTCGACCGGCGGCATAGCATACGCCGCTATTTTCCAGGGCAGGCCTTAGGCACTGCAACATATGCGACCACAGTGGGTCCCGAACTTTCTTTGGACCCGTGCTAATTTTTTAGGTATATAAATGATTAAATTGAACCATTTTATAAAACATAACAGATTTCCCGCGGCCTCTTGATTTACCAGGAGCACCCTGGAAATCTCCTGAAATGTTATTAAATGCTTTGCCGCCGGTCGAAAAAGTTCTGGAAATTTCCGGACATTATTAAAATCTTTTTAAATTAATAAAAAAATATACTATGCTATTTTGTGAATGAAAATAGTGCGGATTTGGATATATTATTTCCCATTCACACCATGTTGCGCCATGGGATCTTCCCATTTGCTTGTTATAAGTAAAAATGCGTGAATTCATGAATGAAAAATACTATGAATGGAGATAAAAAAAATGGCTAACTGACCTTAATTTACGCGATATTAAGAATATAGCTGCACTCATGTAACAATGCTTTAGAAAAACAAATTTGAATGTTAATTTGATTAAATGGACTATAATTAGTATGTTCATGTGCTAAAGCATAAAACTATACTTGCGAAGAGAAGTTCTATAATCTTCTTAGAGTTGAATTCGAGTTTTAGATCTAGATCTAGATCTAGGAACAGATTTTAGATGTATAAATTATTAAATTAAACCATTTTATAACATATAACAGATTTCCCGCTGCCTCTTGATTTACCAGGAGCCCCTGCGATATCTCCTGAAATGTTATTAAATATAGACCTACGAAAAAGTCCTGGAAATCTCCGGAAATTATTGAAATCTTTTGTAATTCAATAGTAGATATATATACATGTGTTTTCACGAAGTTACTTCCTTTTCCCGGTCTATTGATTTCTTTATGTCTATGCTATTTTGTGAATGAAATAGTGCGGTGCGGATTGGGTCCATTCACACCGTGGTGCGTACGCCATGGGATCTTCCCTATTTACTTGTTGTTGCATGTTGTTGTGTGTTGTTGCACGTTTGAACTCTTACTTTGAGAAATAATATATAGATGTTTGTTACAACAAATTATATATATATATATATATATATATATATATATATATATATATATATGGTGTTATAAGATACTTATTTTTTATTTTGGAAACAACTAAAGGAGTTTAACATTTTCTTAAACACTAAGTTGAACGTATATAACAAACAATTAAATAAAAAAATTCAATGGGAACGTTGGCTTCGCATGGTTCTAGAAAGTTAGATATATTTTGCTCATAACTTGTTGTTTTTAGTTTCAAACACGACTCTAAACTTTCATTTGTTAGTTGGCTGTTTACTTTGCTTTATATTCATAAAAAAAACAAACGCTTTCTCGCAAGAATATGTCGATCCGAAGATAGTCAGCAATCCAAATGCCCTGACTGTAGCAATCTGGAATATTATTCCATGCGCCGAATCTACTCGCGGCATTTCTTTAAAAACTGTCCACTTTTGTTGCGTTACGTTCATACATTTCTGGAGCTCTAACTTTTCTAACTTAATTTTTAACTCTGTACATTTTCCATTCCTTAAAGCTAGAAATCCCGTATCAATTCCAAATTGATCAATGTGGATTTCGTAACTTTGTGTTGAGAGGATTTACTAGAAAAAGTAAAATGGTTTTGTTGGTTTTGAACTGCTCAAATCTGTCAAAAAAATTATCTTTGATTTTTTAACTGTGCTCAAGTAATTCATGTCAACAGTAGCTCTAATTTTTTTGCGATACTGCTTTAGACATTGAAAATGAAGTGACTTAACTCTCAACATCTTCTGCGAAAAGAATTAATTTTTCTTCAAAACAAAACAATTCATCTACCAAAACATAGGTTGGGTTTCTATTTCCTTGCAGTTTTAGTTTCAGCTCATTTAATTTCTGTTTTATATGAACCATAAAATAAAATGTCTGCAAATATTTGTCGTTTTCTAACACAGGGATATTAATACCTTTATCATTCAGGAATGTATTTATTTTATTTCATTCAAGCAAAAAGCAAAACGTCTCAACACCTTACCTTTGGCAAGCTATCGCACTTTATTAGAAAGAAGGAGCTCAGAATACCGAGTCTCCATTTTGTTTAAGAATTCTTTTATTTGACGATGGTAGACTGCTTTGGACAAGATGCTGTTAATAATCTTGATTGCCGAATTCGCTACCTCAACTATTTTTGGTTCGAATCTTTTTAGGTACATGTGCTTTTTGGGTGTATTATTCCGTGAAACGTAAGAATTTCATGGTTTATTTTGCTATGAAGAATCGTTGTTTACCCTTTATTTTTTCCAGTCATATTTCTGGATCCATCAGTCGCTATTGAAATGATTTTATTTAAATTGATCTTATTGTTTTCAATGTATTATTGAAAAAACACTATATCATTCCCTCCAGTTTGTCCCGAGGTAGCAATCCTTTAAGTTATTCTTTAGGACCATAAGAAGACATGTAACTAACTAAATGAGCAACTTGTGCCGTGTCTTTGATTTTTTCGTCAAGATTTTTGGTTTTTTTTTTTTAAATCGCGAAACAGTTCTTCAGGAAGTAGTCTTTGACATACTCACCATCTATAAATGGTTTGCCTTTTTGTGCAATTTCTAGAGGTGTCGTAAAGCTTGCCCGATTAGCATTACTTGTAGATTGCATATAAGATTGAAAAGATACTCGCTTCTAACTCATTTACTTAAAACAACAAAATTTACGTCACAGCCAAAGCACGCAGTCTTGCGTCGAAAGCGAATTGAAACGTACATAGAAACATTCGACGATGGCGTCCATTCGAGAGATTCTGACGGACTGGTAACTTAGACGACGCGTGTATTGGGGGAGGGGTGTGGTGAAAAGCGAGTACAAGTAGCTGAGAGATAGAATATGTGCCTAACCCTCTTTAAACTATTCAGAACTACTTTAAAAAATGTTTCGATAAAATTAATAATATTTGCGTGTAGAACTAAAGAGCCGCAGCTTCACACCCAAAGAGCCGCATGCGGCTCTCGAGTCGCAGGTTGCCGACCCCTGAGTTACTAGTGTACATTGTCACGTGACCGCAGAAAGTACTGAATAACCTGAATATAAAGTAGTTATACTGGGTAACTAGAATGACAATATTAACCACTGATGATTTTCTGTAAGTGTAACATATTACTTATTTATGATGTGATTATTAACAATCAATAATAAATAAAAAAGTTAAAAAATCAACAATAACTTAACATATAACTTGAAATAAAGCCAATAAAAAAACGAAATTACCACATCTAATTTAATTTAACATTATTTTTCGATTTTTCGATTAGTTTCCGAAAATCTTATCGTTAAACAATACTGATTAAGTTCAACGAATTTGATTAATACGTTTTAGTTTATTTTTTACCTAAAAATTAGAGGTGACTGTTAAAAGCTTAATGATGTAAAATTATTTTGATAATTCTTGAGGTGAACAAGCGGGCCGCATGCGGCTCGCAAACACAGAGTCTGACATGCCTGCTTTATGTGGTCATAGCGGTCTAAGTAATATTGGAAATTCCCGTTTCTTAAAATTATCATGTTTCTAAAAATATATATATACAGATCACTTAGAAACAAGCAGTCTAATCGTTAAAGAGTGTGGATAAGGTTCAACTAGAATGCTTGGTAAGTTTTAACCATTTACAGCAATGTGTTTTACATTATATCAACTAATATTCATGTTTTATAAAATAAAAGTGTACTTTTTTAAAAAACAAATTATAAAAAAAAACAAAGTTTTTTCAATTTTATTCTTTTGTTTTCGTTAAAGAACATGTTTGTCTATATTTTGCCACTGCTGTTTGACTTTTTACAGTTGCGTTTTTTTTATTTTATTGCGCTTGAAAGTGACAACATTGTAAAAAATTGAAAAAAAGGAAACCAGTTCTGAAAGTGTAAGCAATTTAGCTATTTATCGCAAAGAGTCTATAGACGTTATCAAGCTAACAGTCTTGAAATATGTTAAATAATGACTGCGACCCAATGAAAAGAATTAGAAAAATTAAAAAATATTATGATTATTACATAACTGTATAAGCATATGAATATACAGTGGATGCTCAGTATGTTTGGTTCAAGTGCACTTCAAAATTTAAAATCTTTGCTTATGGACATAATCTTTGAATATCTCACTACTGTATTGATATTTATTGTTGTAACAAATATATCTGGATAGTACTTATTAGTACCGGATAATGTACATTTCATGCCTTTTTTTTTACTATATTATAATAATTTATTAGTAAATAAAGCATTAAAAATATTTTTTTTTGCATTAAAATACCTAATTTGTGTGTTTTTCAATGTTATAACTAATCTGTTTTCACTTAAATATTGTACAAAAAATGTAACAAAAATTATCTAATGTTCCTCACGGGGCCACTTGCTGCCCTGTACACTGCCAGTGTACATTCTCACAGAATCGTTACTATATGGAATTTTTCAAAACTTCTTTTTGCAATGTCTTAGTTTGACCAATAGAAATTGATATTTGATAGAAAATATATATGTAAAGTAATAATAAAGTTTTGGGGGTTAATGGGATATAATACGGTATTGCAAGGCAACAAAATGCATATTCTGGTATATCTACAGTGCATTATCCTGCTATTAAAAAGTATAAAATATAAAATAATACGATAACTTAGTCCTGGTCTGCATGTTTCATTGGATGTTGCACATTGACCTTTTTCTACTCGTGATTAAATGTATTTTCTTTTATTAATATTTAAAAAAAAAAGATTGACTCCATGATGCTTAGACTGGCGTAACCTGTTAGTAATTTTTTTACTTTTTATTCTTTGACAGGTTGATGAGGTTTATGACCTAAACGTCTTTGATTATTATAGAGTCATCTCCTACGTCTTCGTGCAATCAATAGTCACTCACCAAAATGAGTCACAGAAAAAGAATAAAATCAAGAAGCGGGAAAAAAAACAAGTGTAAAAAAGTAAAAAAAATAAAATCAATTAATCCTAAAGTAGAAGGAGATGCTTTTATACCGCACAAAGCGTGCCTTGTTGTTTCCCCTAAGGACAAAGAGAAAGAAATAAATGTTATGTCTATTTTCGCAGTGGTATTGCGTTCGATTAACACAACAGAAGTTCATTTATTAATTTCAACAAGTGGAAAAGCTTTTAGTAATTTAAATATTAACTTTTCTTTCACTAAAACTGTTGACATAAAAACATGTGGGATTCAAAGTGCTTTTATGGAAATAGAAAAATGTATAAACAAATGTTTAGAAATGATGAGTACCATTAACCAAACTACATTCTTGAGATTGACACTTTTAAGTTTGAATCATTCTCCAAGAGTTCGTAAAGTTTCACCAATACATCACTCAGAGCGTAATAAAGAAAAGGCAATAAATGGTACTATTTCTCACTTTGACTTAGACAGACACAGCGATTTAGACAAGATTTTAATTGAGGATAAAAAAACTTTAATACAGATGCTTATAGAAAAAACAGACGATGGAGCAGATGTCATTAATTTAAAGGATAAGTTGGAAAGAAATTCCAAAAAAGATCATGTTAGCACACGAAAAGAAGGTGAACTAAGAGACGTCATAAAATATCACGTGCATAGCAACATAAAAACGACGTTTATTTACAATGTTGACAGTATACCTGTGCACCCATCAAGTGTGAGTGGTATATCGTGGTCACGTCTTAATGAGGAAAAATTGAGGATAATGACTTTCTTAAACTACCCAATCAATGCTGCCAAATCTGCCATTTTATTAGCTGCTGATGGCTTCGTTTACCTGGGAAGTGGTAAAGATGTAGATGACAGTGTCATGTGTTACTTCTGCTACAAAGTTAAAAATAGATGGCTGCCATTGGATGATATTCCTGAAGTACATCAACAGTTATCTCCCGATTGTTCGATGGTGACCCAAATTAATTGTTCCAACATTTCACTTAATACAAACTTGGATTCCTCTCTTTTTGACCAACTTCTCAATCCAAAGCAAAGCAGAAATAGAGCAGACGACCATAGAAATAATGAAATAGAAACTGGTGAAGCCGTAGAGAATTATAAGAACCCAGGTGACAATATTGAGCCAGACGGCACCTCCCTTCCAAGGGAAAGATATTATAATAATCATACGCAGATAACAATCAGTTCCGAACAGTCAACACCAACTATAGAAACCTTAGCAGTTACAGCATCACAAAGTGAGACAATTGAAGCATCAACTAGAGTAGCCAGAACCATAACCAGTTCTACTAGTTCCAATTTGACATCTTCAAACACTAGTCCATCCCCTCACATAACCTCAGCGACTGCTTCTAACACATCCACAACTGTTAGTACAAGTCAAACAAGTATTGCAACAAGTCCTATTTCACCTGCTACATCAACATCAGACCCACCCGAAGTTGTAACTCAACCAGTGTCAGCAAATAGTCAAAACTCTGCCAAAGGAAATGCAGGCGGGCCAACTTACTCTGAGCTTGGCATTGTAACAGAACGCCCCAAGAGGTTTGAATATGCAGTGCTTGCTAAACGAATGGAGACGTTTTCATCCTGGCCAAGAAATCATCGTTTGAGACCCAAAGAACTTGCAGAGGCTGGATTCTATTACGCAGGTATTAACTCTTTCCTAATTCACGACGCCAACGTAAATTTGACCCCCATTAAACTAAATTGGTTTTGGATTTATAAACTTTAATCTGTGTTGTGTAGAAAGAGCATGCTTTCTTCTATAATTCAATACCAAACATAAAATGTTCTGATGACAAATAAAAATGTTATTGAAATTATTCATAACAGGATAGTGAAATACAATAGAGCAAAATGACTTATACTACTACTACTAATACGAGGAAAATAATTATGAAGAGAAAAGAGTTAACGTTTAACTTAGAAGAATGTATTACATATTATCGTCATGAAAAGGTTTCAGGAATGTAGAAATGTTTCAATCCTTTAAGTATTAGGAGTTTATTTATACTAGTTGCAGTAATGTGGAAATCTCTTGAAGACAATTATTCTATCTCATGCTATGAACCAAGGGAAGCACGGAACTTAGGACTACACTATAAACACTGGACAAAGGTTGGAGGTGGGGAAGTATTGGGAGATGTGTTGAGGGGCGTCCAGTGTTAACGTGGTTTTGGGTCAAGGTTAGAGAAATAAGAGTAGATAATACAAATACAACTAAATTAGGTTACAGAAGATAATGTTAGTAATTTCTCCCAATGTTATCTTCCAATATTAAATATGTGTTGAGACCTCAAGGTTGGAGACATATCATTCCTTTTGTTTTAATTGCTTCTGTATAGTGCAACATATAGCATGCTCAGTGGTCAGTGCGCTATGGTCTAATCTCTTTAGTGGATTAATTGGGGATGTGGATATCTGGGAGAAGGCTTCCGTGCTGTCTGTTGGCAAGCAGGATTCGAACTCGAGCTCGTCTTGATAGGGGCCAAGTGAATTTTACCACTCAGCCACACATCTTCTTTAATCATGAAGAGAATATGAATCATATCGTGGTAATAATGAGATGAAATAAGGCATTGCTGCAGCTGATCTTCTCAAAGTAAGGGAAGGTATTCGAAAAAAATTGACACATGCGGTGTCACACTTTCTGCTAGGTTGTACCACTGTTTATATATAGCTCCTCCTTCGTGTTCGAAGATGAGCACATTTTTCATTTCCTATGGACTCGAAGACGACTGTAAAGTCCAATCCTCGGTTTTAAAAGCCGGCCACATATATGGCATGGGTGGGTTTCGTCAGTTGCAGATGGGGCTGCTTCTTCTCGCTGCTTTCTGTTGGTTCGGCGCTCTTTCACCCTGGACACTCTTCTTGCTTCAAATCTTATAACTCCGAGACTCACAGCTTCTCGCCATGCGGAGCTATCTAGAGCTAATGCTTCCCAGCCATGAATGTACTACCACTGTATACTGCAAGTTGCCAAAGGGTCAAGGGCACCTGTTTTTTTCCCTCAGGGTTGACCACGGAAGCTTTTCCAGTGTTTGGGATTAGCCACAAGTTAGCGGACATTTGAATGAGGAATTTACCTTCCCACGGTAACATAACAAATAAGTGACAAGTTGACATTTAAAAAAAGAATTTCCAGCAAGCTTTTTCATTACAATAGACAATGAGTTTTTAAACACTCTTAAATACTTCCAATGTCAAGGTTATGGAGACTGTGCCCGCTGTTTCTACTGTGGTGGAGGTCTACGGAACTGGGAAGATGAAGATGATGTCTGGGTAGAACATGGCAGATGGTTCCCTAAATGTGCTTATATCCGTCAACAAATGGGACAAGTGTTTGTGGACACCATTCAAGAGATGAACAAAAGTTTTGACCATGTAAGGAATTAAAGTCTCTCAAAACCTACATATCAGTGACAATATTACTTCTCCCCCCCCCCCCCTTTAACGTTTCATTAAAAAATAAAATTCTTTTATGCTTTAATAACTTTCTTTACAAAATTATTAAAATAATTGTATTAGTAATTATGATTATATATTCTTTGTATTTATTTCCAAGATCTCAATGAAAATGGTGATGGAGAAAATAGGGGACGCAGCCTCGGCTTTTCAACTTGGTGAGTTGATTGAAACAACTGTA
>JADKLZ010000687.1:1754888-1772436 GCA_021533235.1 Biomphalaria straminea
GGCGGCCCCCGTTGAGAGATCAAAGCACGGAAGATGTATATTTCTGTTGTTTATCTTTGATATAATTTTTTTCTAAATGAACTTTTAGCAGCGACAAAATGGGAGATCAAAGCGGATCTGATAGGGATCCGACTCCTACGGGGGCCGCCTCTGAGTTTGTGTATCACGCAAACTCTCTTTGTAATCTTGTTAATTGTATCACTAGTGCAGATGTGTGTGCTTTGTTTGAAAAGATAGAAGATGCACATGCATTTCATGTACAAAGAGCAAAATGCGATGCTTCGGATGATAAACATGAAGCTTGTCTTCAACTCTTCAGTCAATATCCATCAAGGAACCTAACAATTTCTTCCTTTAAATTCCATATTGATCTAATGATTGGCCAGTGAATACAACTGTGTTACAAAACATCAGAATGTTTTAATTCCAAATCTTTAAATACTTTTCGGAACTGCCAGTAGGGAATTGTTTTTTTAGAATAAGAATATACAAAATAAAGGGGGAAAAATAAAATTTTGCATTTTATTAAAGACCTTATGTACTTCGAACAATAACATGGAGTACAAGTTTCGCTATTACTTTTGTGTAATATCAGACAGTGGTTCCTGTGCGAGCCATTTAACAATCATTGACCTTAGCAGCAACATACTTTGACTATGCCTTAGGACGGCCTCTGGGTTTCAATGTACTACACAGAGTGTATCTGAATATATAATGAATTTAATGTAGCTTTGTGTAAACTTTCCAGTTACTAGTTAATGGTTGGGATATTTTCTTTATGTTATTTAAAAAGTTGTTTTTCTCAGTCAAAGCTCCATCAGTTTTTACCCTTGCCATCTTGTACTAACCAACCCAACTCTTTCTACACAGTTCTCCATAGCGTTGAATAAATACTGGCCTGGACTTATGTCTTTTACTGAATTTATATAGTATTGTATATTATAGTATTATATAGTATTGTTATTGAATATAATCTACGTTTTCTTCAAAACTCTTTAGAAAGACGTTTGGAGACAATGTTTCTTTAGCCTCTTCATTACAAATGATAAGAATCAAAAGTTTCAATAATGTCTCTAATATTTACAATGATTTATTTAGGTTTTCGCGGGCCGCATCAGCATGAATGATTGTAAAGTTGACTGGCTAAGCAAATTTCTAAATCTATTCGAAATGTATTTCAATTTTGAAAACGACTTCTCACAAGCAACCTCGTAACGTAAAGTAATGATTTTTCTGTTTCAGTTTAGTTATTTTCAATACAAACTATTATTTGAAGCTATCATATAATCAACGGTAATTTCAGTTAAAATTAAAAATATAATAACTTTCTTTTGGCAGTTGGCAGCCGCCGGCCCACCGGGAATTTCCCGGTGTCCCGGCGGCCCAGTCCAAGCCTGACTATATATATGTATATGTGATAGTAACTTGCTTTGCAGTCCGTTACTATGAATGGTCACTATTATTGAGTGTTGTCTCTGCCGGAATGATACAGATAATTATATCTTCCAATGTTATATCTCAAATATAATCATTTTTACTAACTATTTTAAATGCACGCTATATGATGAGATTGCTCTTTTAATTTTTTTAAATTTTTGTTTAGTAGATATTTTAGATACACATTTTTATTCAACCGTGTTTACAGATATTGCACATCTTTCATTATACAGTTTTGTATAATTGAATATTTTGAATGTTTTTACGATAGTATATTTAAATTTAAGTATTGATAAAAAAAATGCTAATAAAAAGTCTTTGTCTTGTCTTATATTTAGTAAAACTGCATTTTTATATACTAATTTGTGAAATTTATTAAATGTTTTAAAAATCATATGATACAGTCTTGTTCTTTTATTAAAATTGTGTTATATTCATAATTTAATCAACAGAATATTCACCTTTGCAATTCTTTATTTGTAACCTTCATTACATTCATTATTAGGTCTTTGGCAGGGTATAAAACATACTCCACACCAGACCAGAATTTGAAAGCTTAGAAATGTCATAAGGTGTTAGGATCTGCCGCACCTAATTAATTATAAAGATAAACATAAATTTGTGTTGATTTAGTTTCCACGCTTTAGTCTCAATTTTCTACATTTTACTTCTGCTGAAACTCTATTTATCTTACCCTGAAAAAAGATATCAGTATTAACTTATTCGGTAGACCTTGCTGGTAAGTATATTGTATACTTTTCTATTACAAAAACTCTATGCAGGAATGTGTAGGACGTCGATGACAGCATAGAAGAAATAGAAGGCTTACATTTTCGTCGTAGTTGCTCTTAATATAATATAGTCCAGACTCTATACCACTAAACCACAGCACTAACTTTGAAAGTAATGGTTGTACATACATCATATTCTTCATTGAATTCATTTAAATGTATTAAATACTCATTGCATTTATAGAAGTAGCATTGTACCTACACGCAGACGGCAAAGAGAAAATCTTAATTACCACCTGCTAACAATGGCTATGCTTGCCGTGGTTTTGGCAAAATTTGTAGTTCACAGCTAGGGCTGCGAAGCCATGGGAAATATTGCAGTACTTATTAATCTACGGAATCGAAGACAAACCTTATTAATATTATTATCACGTACACGTTTTCTTGAAACAGGACATAATTCACTGTCAAAGTAAATAAGAAAACGAAAGAAATAAAAAAAAATGTTCGGGTTAAGGTAAAGGTTAGGCTACGCATTAAAGTAAAGCATTTTCATAGTGTTAGTAGTGCACGTATGCTATAGTCATAGTAAATAAAGCGGCCTCTTTAACACTGTCTCTAACAGTGTCTTTAGCAATGTCTTTAACATTATCTTTAACTCTTTGACTCCTAATTAACAATACCATCGTTGATTTTAACCTCATTTAAATAAATTAATGTTTAATCTTATAAACTTGACTTTGTATTATATAAAAAGAGCATGCATTTCCCTTTAATTCTATACCAAATACAACATTTTCTGATAACAAACAACAAAGCTATTGAAGCCCAATCATAACAGGGTAATGAAATAGTAATGAGCAAAATGAAGAATTCATTCGAAATGTGGAAAAATAATTACGGAGAGAAAGAGTTAATACCGTCTTTAACTATGTTTTTAACAGTGTTTTTTTACAGTGTGCTTTTCGCTCAACATTGTCGCTACCAGTGTCAGTGTTACTCTAATACCTCACTGGGGGATGAGCTAGTTATAGTTAAAGCTCATTGACACAACTCAAACGTCTGACACAACCATTAAAGACAACCCCTGTCAGCCCAACTTTGCACTTTTGAGAGTCTCGTAAAACAGCCACGCCCCAGGAGAACATGGTCAACCCTGGAGCTGTTCGGATATCTCGTTAGATTTCTTAAGCGGTGGCTGGACACCAAGAATGATGATAAACCTCTAGAATGCAAATTAGAGAAAGTTATTCTACCAACAGAAACTGAGATCTTTGTAAGGGACGAAAAATTTCGACCTAAAATGATAATGAATGTTTAAATTTTATTCAAATATCTGTAAAAGATGTTTGCTACTAAGATGTTCTCTAAAAATTCAATTTTCCCATAAGAATCTTTTTCTTTGTTCCGATCAACAACATAAGTAATGAATATAATAATATATAAATGTCTTCTACATTAAAATTTAACAAAATTGTCACTTTATTCGGTTATCTTGTTTTAGTAGCAGAACTTACAACCTATAGATTGAATACATAGTTAGTAATAACGACACAATATACGAATATAATATGTAGCATATATAAATACATTATACAAATTTTAGTTTTATATCGCTGCGCTAATTTCATGCTTATAGCATGCTCAGAGCGAGCGGGATGGAGGGGGTATCTGGGAATAGTATTTTACGTGCTGCCTTTAGGCGCTCAACAAACTTAACTCTGCTCGAGTCGGGTGTCGAACCTCGCGTCTACTTCATAGGTAGCCAAGCCAACCCAAGTGTACTTAGCCCCTCGACCACTCATCCCACTAACCTAGATTATTAACTTATTTAAAACAAGCATTGTGTAAACTCTCAGCTAAAGTAACTAACTTCCAAGCCTATAATATGTATATTGGGTTAAGATACAATCTCTACCTCTCTCTACCCCCACCCCCTTCAAAACCTGATTCGCCTGAGAAGCTTCCACGGTATTAAGTACTTATTTTTCGAGAATGAGGAAGAGGAATTTAACGCGAAAATCTTAACCAGGTACAGCTCCCTTCCTTAAATGTTATTTTATTTAAAACTCTACTCTGGGATTTTACACCAGAATTCCCCCCATACCCAATGTATTAGAGATGTTTATTAGTTAAGTGGCCCTCCTTCCTCACATACTTAATCATGATTAAATTTCAGATTCGGAAGGGGGCGGGATTATATTACGATTGGTTAAACTATCATAGTAATATATAGCTTTTATATAGGGCTCATTCATGTGTATAGCACATTCTCAGAGCGCTGTGGTCCCATCTCATTATATTAGATATCTCACACTAGGAACATTAAAAAAAAATGATTGTTTTTTACATTCTTACGCCTAAATTGTCCGCCCCCTCTCTAGAGTTAAAGTTTGGAGTGTGGAGACAGCTTGGTAGGATTACAATTTAGATTAAAAGAGGGAGACACAAATATTCAGTGGATTAAAATTTCTATATAAAACACATATTACTTAGATTAGTAACTATTAAAAACATATAGTTTGGGTGGTTGATGCACCGTAATTCATCAGAAAGGTCGAGAGGGAAGAGATCTCTCTTTTACACCCTCCCTAAGGATCCGCCAGTGCATCTTTAGTGAAGAACATTATGTACTTGTTGTTACAAGGCTCTGATATAACTAGCCTATTGATGGTTTTGTCTATGGATATTTTAAACTATGTTTTTTTTTGTTTCAGTTTATACAATAAAAGTATTTCAAAAAAATAAATAAATTTGGGAACCCAGGAAAGGTTTATGAATGTTTATCGTAAGTCTAAGCTTAAAACAAGAAAAAAAATACACAATACACTACAAACTTATTAAGTGTAATATTATAAATTATTTTGGATCATCATGTAATTAAGTTTGTAATAGATCTAGACCAGCATCAATAAACTTGCGATTACAAATATTTTTACCAATTGTTTTTGTTTAGCGCTAATTCATGCTTCTAGCTTTCTCAATAGGAAATGATCCTATCTCTTGTCTGGACCAGTTGGACAAAATGGGGGGGGGGGGGGGAGAAAAAGGGATATCTGGGTGAATTTTAAGGTATTCATTTTTTAAAGAAATTTATATATATAAAAAAGTGTGAAAAACTTGAATTCGAACTCACGACTCAAACCTCCACAAGCTGACATTCTAAGCACACGAGGTGTGTATGAAAATGGAAGATTGTATATATATATATATAAAGTTCGTCCATTCACGTTTCATGGATGAACACTGTCATCCATTGGCTGAGGGCCTTGCACTGTGGCTTTATGTCTGCTCATGTGACTGGTGTATACTTATATATTTTTTGTTTCAATCTTTCTTGAAAGCGGCGACCCATAAAAGTGTCTAATTAAGCGTAGACAACCCTGTCTGTCTGTCTGTCTGTCTGATTGGTAAAAAAATTTGCCACTATTTCTCCCACACCCAAGCTCGGATTAAGTTTAACTATTGCAAAAATATTTCTTTAATCTGACAACACAAGAATCAATTAAAACTACTGCCAATTAATAGGTATTTTTTTCGGTATCAAACAAGGTAAAGAAATTGTACTTGAAAAATAGTGTTGTGTAATTAAATTAGTCGCCTTTATAGATTGTAGCTTAAAAGTTCTTAAACTAACAATAGATAAATATAAAACCTTCAAATTTCATAAACACTTCACTAGCACAGTGGTTCAAGTACTGACCTTAAGTTCGATTTCAAATCGTGCAACATATTTTCTATCATAAAATGCATTCGAATGCGATCACAGTTACATTCACAGAGATATCCCCTTTTTTCTCACCCCCCCATCCTTCTTCTTAACTGGTCCAGACAAATAAAAGGATCAGAGAGAAAGCTAAAAAATTGCATTAAAACGAAAACAAGCGGTAAAACTATTTCTAATCGCAGAATTATTGTGGATAGTCTAAATATATAATTAATTTAATTACACTACTGATCCAAACTAATTGATATTATTACACATTAAAAAATCTGTTTCTTTGGCCAACGGTTAGTGAGTGTGTTATGTCGCCAGCACAACGACCAACCGCCTTTACTTTCCCCAACTCAGGGGCACCCTAAAAATTCCGAAATTAAAAATCCCAGTTTCACCGAGATTGGAACCCAGGACCTCAGGTTTGGAATCCAAGCGCTTAAATATTCGACCACCGCAACCCCATTATAACACTTAGCATAAGTTGTTTGTTTTTTTTAAAGTATTTTTAAAAATATTTTTTTTGATTTTAGTTGGCACAAGTCAGGATTAATTTTGCTCCCTTGACATTGTTCAGTAAAAGCTTATTTAAGACTCCATCTGCTGATCTTTAACGTCATAAGAAGTATGGGAAAACCGTAAAACATCTGGCAGGTACACTAAATCTTTCTAAGAAAATACGCATTCCTGCTACAAATATTCAGCATTGTACGTAATACCCAAAGATCAAAAATGGTTAAGCCAACAATAACATATCATTTTAAGACAACATTTTCAGACAACATTTTCAGACAACATTTTCAGACAACATTTTAAGACAACATTTTCAACAACATTATAAGACATTTTCAGACATTTTCAGACATTTTCAGACAACATTTTCAGACAACACTTTCAGACAAAATTTTAAGACAACATTTTAAAGCAACATTTTGAAACAATATTTTAAGTCAACATTTTAAAGCAACATTTTCAAACAATATTTTCAGACAACATTTTTAGGCAACATTTTCGGACAACATTTTCAGACAAAATTTCAGACAACATTTTAAGACAACATTTTAAGACAACATTTTAAGACAACATTAAAGGAGTACGGAAATCCAAGCCGCTGGTATAAAAGTATGGTTCAACATTTTGTAGGTGATATTTTATAGAGTAAAAAAAGTAAAGTTCCCCCTTTCAGATTTTGCGATCTAAAGGGCAGATGATGCAAAGGTCATCTGTTTCTGTGGTCCACACTTAACGAGGATGTCGTGCTGTCAACAAAACTGCCAACAGCCTTTAGTTTTCCCAAGCTAATGTCAGGTACCAATTAGAACTGGAAGGAATCACATGCGCCATAAATATCGCTAAACTACCAAAAAAATCTTAAACAGAAATTCAAACTGAGACCCCCGTATCAGAAGGCGAGCGCTTTACTCCAAGTCACCACAGCTTCTAGATGGTATTATATACGTTTATAAGACATAAATCTAAAATGTAAACTATCTGTGCAGAAGAAATGATCATTAACTAGATCAAGATGCAGTTGTTTTAAGAATTAATAAGTTGTCTGCTTTGCAAAAGTGCATTTTAACTATCAATTTTTTTCTTTTTGAGGCCTTAATACACTAATCCTGGTGTTAATGTTCAATATAAATTACAAAAGGGGATGCAACACAACCTTCCAATATAACGTTAACATAAATTTCATTCTTACTTCCCTTTCTTCTCTTCCCATTTAAATAAAACAAATTTTTAAACAAGTTGAATCATGTTTCATGTCAAAGAGAATGGATTACTGGTATGATAAACATCAACCCTATCTCCGTGAACATAACTTATTTGCAACTATTTTATTTTTTGGAATATCAGCAAGTACTATTATTAGGTTTGCATCAGAATCGGGAAATTTTATTTTTACTTGAATGAACGTGACGACCTTGTTACCTGAGAGGCACAACGTTTCTCAAGGATTTGTGTTGAGTTCCCCACGGCCACACAGGCGTGACATGCGTGGTCGGGAAATCAAAATAAATCATATCCTCGTTTAAGTATTCATTGATCAAACATGAATTTTAAAAGTTCTCAAACTTGTCCGCCAATTATGATCATTATTAATTTTTGGGGTACATGTATTGCAGGTTGAGGAATGCTGACCTATATAATCTGTAACTGATTAGTTGACTCCGACAATCGGCAACAGGAAAGCATTGACATAATCAAGAACTGGGCAGGCACAATTCAAGTGCACTTTTAGAATATATTTTGAAAACATACTTGTAAACTTTAACTACTCCTAACCAGCAATGAAAGGCTCAACAAATGGTACAAATTTTTTTAAAAAAAGGGTGTGACTACATTTTGTTTTCACTTTGGAAAATAGCTAGAGAATACGGCATCCCAGAAAAATTTGTCCAGATCCTACGACACCTATACAGTCAGTCTAGTTGCTGCATTAAAACAGAAGGAGGAACAACGGAGTTTTTTAGCATCGAGACAGGTGTGAGACAGGGGTGCATCTTATCTCCCTTCCTTTTCCTCCTAGCCATCGACTACATAATGAGGAAAGCATTGAACCAGACTGCCTTTGGTATTCCAAGGTGTGAACAAAACCGAATGACGGACTTGGACTTCGCCGATGACGTTGCACTACTCGGGGCTACAAATAAAAGTATACAAGAAATGAGGTAGAGCCTAGATAGAGAGGCACCCAAAATTGTCTCCGCATAAACTTGGATAAGACAAAAATTTTGCGAGTGGGATATAAGGCAAAGGGTGCCCCTGTCAGACTTGGCGAGTCAAGGCTTGAAGAGTTGGACAAGTTCACTTACCTTGGCAGCATCATAACAAATGATGGGGATGCATACCATGATGTAGTGTGCTGAATCGGAAAGGCAGGGAGCATTTTCCAAAGGTTGCAGCCTATTTGGACAAGCCAAGCCATTGGACTCGAGACAAAAATACACCTTCTCAACACAATTGTCATTCCAACTGCAACATATGCATTTGAGACATGTAAGTCATCTGTCAAAATTGAGAAGAGACTAAATGTGGCTCAACAAAAATGGCTGAGAAGGATTCTGAGAGTCAGTTACACAGATCGGGTCTCAAACAAGGAAATCCTATGCCGAACAGGATATGTAACTATGTAGGACACTCAGTGAGGTTGTGACAGAACGTCGCATGAGGTTTGCGTGACATGTTCTACGACAAAATGAACTACGCATACCAAGAATTGCGATGACATGGAGGCCAATACAGAACAGTGGACACCTGACATTTCCAATGACAGATCTTTATGGAGACAGCTTGCCGCCCAATGCGCCGACCTATGTTCATTAATATACGCTGCCACCATATTAATTAGGATCTAGGTTAAATGTCAGCAATAAGTAAACAACTACCATTAGCGTGACCTACTGTCGAGGGTCTCATGTGGCCAGCACAACGACCAACCGCCTTTACTTTTTCCCAACTAATGTCAGGTAGCCATTAGAGCTGGGTGGACACAGAGGCGCCCGAAGATCCCGAAATAAAAATCCCAGTCTTCACCAGGATTCGAACCTTGGATTCCGGTTTAGAAGCCAAGTGTTTTACCCCTCAGCCACCGCGCCTCCGGAATATAGCTATCAAGTAAAAAGACATTGCAATTAATTTTACCTCACACGCACATTGCAATCAAAATTACATTTTAATACCGTGACAATTAAATACATATTAATAAGTAATTAAAGTCCTGACATTAAGGGTTTTGAGTTCAAATCCTGGTAAAAAAAATAGGAAATTTTAATTTCGGGATTTCTGATATAGGCTTACGTAGCGGAGTTTAGCTAGAACAATCTATTTATAGCTCTTACATGTACGACTGACGCAGGGGCTTAGCTCGGAATTTTCTATAGATTGGGGACCCGGGGGGCGTGAATTCTTTGGGGGCCCCTGCAATTTGCGTAATATTTAATTTTTAATGTAAAAAAAAAAAAAACACTCATTTTGGGGCCTTCCTCAGGTTGGTGACCGGGGGGATTTTCACATTCTTCCCCCTCCTCCCCCCACCCTAGCTACGCCACTGGACTGACGTGTGAAATTATCTATGCTATAGATATGCCACAAGCATTTACCTACTTTATATTACACTCGTATCTATACAATGACATTGATTTAGCAACAGATACCAGACACTAATACTTCTTATTGGACAAAAATCAAGGTTGGCATGTACTGATATGAAGAGGCCTTACTAGGTCTCCCTCCTTTCATGGGCTTGCCTCTTGTTAGGACATGGTTGTCTACATTAAATAATTGATATGGATCTCTACAATGTGTTGGTCTGGACATTTAGTACCAATTTTACGTATGCGCCTATCCAAAATGATCTAGATACTATCTATTCTTATCTTATTTAATTGTATAGTATACAGACGTTACTTCAAGAAAGATACTTACGTCCAACGCATTTCACGTCTCAATTTAGTCATGCATGTTAATCAACGACGTAAATAAAGTCATTGGTTTTCTTGGCTGATTCAGGCAACCCATTCCATTCCCCTAATGACACTAGGGAAGAAGGAGGACTTATGTGAATTTGTTTCAGGCAGCCATCCAGGATTCTGATGTAACAGTGTGTTTGTTCTAAGTGTAGAA
The DNA here is from genome assembly GCA_021533235.1 of Biomphalaria straminea. Classification (NCBI taxonomy): domain Eukaryota; kingdom Metazoa; phylum Mollusca; class Gastropoda; family Planorbidae; genus Biomphalaria; species Biomphalaria straminea. Next base: position 1,765,398 of record JADKLZ010000687.1, read on the forward strand.
GTATTCAACTCGAGAAAAAAATAAAATGTTTTCTGTAACAGTGTTATGGTCAGTCGTTGATGTGTAACACCATGTACAAAACACACGTCTTCTTATTGTGGTGTTCTGGAGTCGTCTGGGGCCTACACAGATGACGACGATGCATCATTTACATTGCATAGCTATCAGCCAATCGCTTACCCCTTCCCGCCGTCACCATAGAAACACACACAAACTCTCTCTCTCTCTCTCTCCATAACAGTTAATCAAACAAGACGGGTGTACACATTTCATTTACGTTAATATAAATTTACTTTCTAAAGGTTTAACTTATTCAAAATATTAATTCTATTAACAATCTTTGTCACTTGACTAGAATAAGTTTCAATAATTTTATTTTTAAATAGTTGCTGGGGTGAAGGACCAGTGGGGGGGGGGGGGGAGGAGCGTATCTGGGAGAAGGTTTTCCGTGCTGCCTTTATGGTCGATTCAGGTGTTGAAACTCGAGCCCTCTTGATAAGTAGTCAAACGTACTTGGCCTTTCTGCAACATATCCCGATTGACGAGAGTAAAGTCTTGTGACCTAATCCCCATTTACTACTTAGCATAATATAACTAACATCTACAGCTGTTCTGTCAAATATATTATTTAACACAGTGGAGAGGCACAATTAACCAGATATAATCTAGATGTATTTACTAAAACACATTTAGACAAAGGTGCTTCTATTCGAAGCCCAACATAAGCAAAAATGAATCCCAAAGTTTTGGTATTCGCTGTCCTTACTGAGACAATTAGGACCAAGGGGACTAATACTGTTTATCCCTTATTTTTTTTTGTCATTAAATTATTCAAATATCCCGGTATTGGATGTGATAACAACGTAAATTTACATTCCACTGTAAGTAAATAAAAATTTATTAAAGTTTTTCATTTGGTGCACAGGTTTGTGTATAAAAAAATGTCCGATTGCGATGGACTGATGATTTAATTTTGTGTGAAAAAAAAAAAAAAGAAGACATAGATATTTAATTGATTTGAACTCTGTATCAGTGTCAATTACTTTATTTTCCGCTTCATGTGTATTTGTAGCTTTGGAAAAGAAACAATTTAAAGTTGCCAGAAATATGCATCCCTTTAAAATCTAGTAATCTAAGGAAAATAAGCAGTACAGTATATGTGGTATTCGTCGGAAAGAAAGAATAACAATCATAATCCCTTAGTTTATCAAATTTAGAAACATTATTTTATGGCTCCCAAGGAGCACTTTATGCTGAGTTGAGTCTTGTAGCAAATAAGGACAACTAGTGTCAATTATGTTTCTAGTTTATGAAGAGATGTTTCTCTAACTTTTTGCTCCGCTGACGAAAAAGAAAGTACTCCTCTTTATTTATTTAAATATTTATAGAACTGGTTTTGTTTGTAGTTTTGCTTAAATATCTACATGTTCGGAAACGAAATTAACGCAATGAATATTTATTAAAGGTAGTCGCTTTAGTCGAAAATTTATCTTAAGTAATGTTTCAAAAATAGTTCTTGAATTGCATTTTGTATACTGGAGAAGACGATTGTGATTCGACACAAATCCTCCCCCAAATCCAACAAGGGTCTCTGTGCTCTAAGATGCTTCGTGTGCCAAAAGTATTCCTGTTTTATAGGCTTCTGAAATTATTTCCCCTGACATCTAGAGCACATTGTTTATAGTAAAGGAAAAAAGCAAGCCAAAGGAAGAAAGAGTGACTATTAGTTAAATGAAAAAATACTTAGGGTAAATCTGAGAGAAATTAGTATTACCATTTAAAGGTGTGAAGTCACGACCTTATTGAAAATGTTTAAGTGTATGCCTATGATATCTAAAGGAAGACAAGGCAACACATGTGCAGGGTACCAGTAACTGATGCAGCCACAAACGTATTGATCTCCATTTTCGTCTGAACTTTATGTGACTCGTGCATTGAGAGATACTCTATTATAATTATAGTGAGATAAGTGTAACCATCAGGCTATCGCCTAATAGGCTTATTCTTATACTTTTATGTAACGTTTTTTATCTAGTTGGTTAAATTTGAATGTGAAGTAAATTGTTGGATATCGTATAGTACAGTGATGCCCAAAATACGTCCCACGGGCTGGATCCTGCCCACAACGCGGTTTCATTCTCTCAAAGTGTGGCGATAAGCACTAGGTCTTCATTGACCACAAGTTGCTACGTCACAGGTCTGCAAGTATTTTATGTCTCAATCAGTCTCAACACAAATGATAAAACAGACGAAAAGATTCAGTGCTGCTCTAACTTGCTGTCTTCTTTATTTTTACGAACTAATCGAAGTTGGTTTCGTATAAACTTCCCATTCATAATTGTAAGTACTAGATTGGCGGGTTTCGAATAAAATTGGTGAATTGTTTATTTCCTCTTTTAGATCCTTTTTTAAAATCTTTTCGGGGATGCGGCCCGCGATAAGAGTGTTAGAAATTAAAATAGACCGCACACAGAAAAATATAGTCTATGTAGATTCTACTTCTTTCTGTGTTTAATTCATTACAAACATTTACAATTGCCTACAGGGTTCAATTGCAGGTATGGGAGGTAGTAATTTTTTTATTTGAATTTGTAACCTGATGATGTGATTATAAATCATTAAATATGTTAGGAATAAAACTATAAAAAAAAGTACGACAAGAGCAATTTCATTAAACAATAATTTATTATCATTTTCACAAATTAAATAATTTCATAATCAATTATTGCAATACTCAACAGCAGAATTTAAATGCACATAACGATGACCTATCAATCTATATTGATCTCGGCCAGCCTAGTTATACAACATAACAGTGTAGTAAGAATTTTTTATGGACTGTCTAGATTCTATGAATATCAAGACAACATCTCAAAGACTGGAAACTACAGATTGTTTTGTTGCAAATTTGAGCTACAATTTAAGGAGAACATAACAGAAGAGGAAAGCAAAGTAAACAAAAGCATGGACAATAAAAATTCAAGCAATGTTATAGTTTTGATTGCTTATAGTAATTTTTCAACGAAGTAAAAAAAAAAAGATACAGTGTAAAATCTTAATTAATACAAACCGCAGTGTACTCAATTCCATAGAAATGATATGATATACATACATGGTATGATATGTGAAAATAATGCGCATTCTTGATCTTTATAGTCGACAATGGATAATTAAAAACTGAATATGCTAGTTACAGAAATTAAATGTAATAAATACGGTTATGAAGAGAAAATTGAATCTTTCAGCATTGTTTTTTTTTTATTTGAATGTGAGCTGAATAATCTTTTATCGATAATGAGATTTAAAACTGATGTATTTATTGTAACAACTCTTGGGTTTATGAGTGTGTAGTCTATCAACATTATATTGTAGTAATAGACATGCTCGAGTGGCGTAGCTAGGGTGGGGAGAAGGGGGAGATTTTAAAAATCCCCCAGGGCCACCACTTGAGCGGGGCCTCAAAATTAGTGTGTTTTTTTTTACATTAACAATTAAATAAAATTAAATATTACGCAAATTGTAGAGCCCGAAAGAGTTCACGCCCCGGGCCCCAAACAATGAAAAATTCCTAGCTACGCCCCTGATATGATCTCTCCTCTCTTGGTATTTCATTTCTTCTGCTAACGTGTTTAGAGCTTACTACTTACACAACAGACACACTTCGCTAAGCACATCGAATACGGATAACTGGTAGCAGAGGAGAAAATTATGGAATAAAGATAAGTTGGCTAGTCCAACCATAAAGGGTCAATGTACATTCAAATAATAAAGTCATAAATATAGTTTCAAGTCCATGCTCAGAATAACCTCATAGTTCTTCCTAGAATGCATATTGCGGCTGAATACTACATCTGTGTCTTAACAAGCACCGATCAACAACAGAAGGTTTCACTTTGTGGTCAGTTTCAGACCGCGAGTTTTCCAGTGAAAAGAGCACGGGATGATCAAGTGATTACAAAAATCACTCCATGTCACAGTGGGTCTTAAACGAGGCTGTCACAAGTATAAGACTAAAGAGAAATTCCAATGAATCTCCCTGCGACATATTTCACACGAACAAAATCTGAGTAAGCTATTATTAATAAGACTTTATTTTTTGTGGCAATAAAATGAAATGTAAAGTAAGTATGGAGGAATGATTTTAAAGAATTCTTTGGCTTATCTTTAGCTTGAAAACATTCAGAACATCTTATTATGGTTAACGACATCTCTGACTTGCTTTACATTTAATTTTCTTGCCAAAGTAAAATGAAATTTTCAATAGCTTTTTATTTTTATTTTGCTATCTATACGTGGCATGAGGATAGAAATGACATAAAAATATAATCTAAATATAGATTGATAGGCCTTCCCCTTAACGAAGGCCACAACCAAAAAAAAAATAAATAAACAAAACAAATCATCTAAATTTGAACCTGTTTCATAGTGTATCTTATCCATGTTGTGTGATTTTAATGTTTATTGTTTTGTTGAACATTCTGTGATAGTTTTGGTTCAAATATTGTTAAGTGGTCTGCATCTCATGTAGGTTGCATCGCACTCAAACGATAGACGAGAAGCCAGTTGACAGGCCATCCATTACAAAATCTGCAGATGATATGCTATAATGAATCATGTAAAAAAATGAAACAAATCTTTGCAAAAGAAAGAAATGTCTTATTAAATTTTATTTTTCTAAGATGGTCAGCCTATGTCATCTCCTTCATTTACATGCACATCAAATTAACAGAATCATCCTTCTAATTGAACCTAGTGTACATACGTTAAGGACCAGCATCACATAGCACGTTATGTTCGGTGTTAATGTACACGTCACATAAGCAACCCTAAAGCCTCAGTCTTTATGGTACAGAGCCAAACAACGTTTGCACATTAACACCTCCGATTTATTTTCATTTGAGGAGTTCTATGGTTACCAATACCATGTCCGATTTCCAGGACCGGACTTAAAAGAGTACTGCAACCTATGCTGCCCCTCGCTAATCCTAGGTGAACACTCATAAAACTCCCATGAAAATAAGAAATAAAAAATGTCATTTTGGAGTGTCATTCAATATGGAAAAAGCCAATTCTAAGAGCGATAAGAAAAAATGCATTGCCAACTCTGATTGAATAAAATTGTAAAGCAAAGACAAATATGTTTTTCAAATATAAAAACTTAATTTTCACCGAATGAATGCTTCTTTATTCCTATTCCAGTGTAGCATAAGCAATCATATCAAAAACATCTTTAAAAAGTTGAGATTAACAAAGATGTTTTGGATTAAGTACCTCCAACCCGCTAATACAACTGATAGAAACAGGAAACCATAGTGTTATATGTAAAGGTTGGGTTTAGCTTTAATCTTTTGAGTAGCCACTGACATAAAGTAACCATCTATACAGAGATTTTTATAATTGTTTTGGCACTTATAATTCTAATCCATTACCTAAAATAAATTGAAATCCTAAACAGAAAATTTAACATAATGTTACTGTGTTCCGTATCTAAGTAAGGGTTCATTCTTTTTAAAGGAAACCTCAGAATTTACGCTATTCAATTTTAGCTTAGTCATCATAGGAATCTTTGGGCCTTAGGCCTCTTTTCTTTGCCTCTTTTTGGTCTTCACATGCCTCTTTCTGGGCCTTTGTGCCTCTTTTGTGGGCTTTTTTATACAAATTTTTCTTTGTAAGTTCTCACATTTCAGAAATATTAATTCATAAAAAATTAAAGTGAAAATTTGAAATATGATTAACTTATACTTGATTACTTTATATAATATAATAATAGTAATGAAAATATTATTTATTAACATGACTCACAACTATTGAAACCATAGGTTAAAAAAGTTCCCTCTTTCAGACCTTGTGGTCTATAGGGCAGAACGAGGGTGTCGTGTGGCCAGCACAACGACCAAACGGCTATAGTTTCCCCAACAATTATCAGGTAGCCATTAGAGATGGTTTGACTCAGAGGTGCCCAAGGAGCCCGAAATAAAAATCCAAGACTTTACCGGGATTCCAACCAGGGACTCCAGGTTCAGTAGCCAAGCGCTTTACCGCATATCCACCGCGTCTCCATTGAGACCATAAGGGACATAAACATGACACAAGGAATATTACATCAACAACCAAAATTAAGAGCTATTACACACCAACACTTGCACACTAACACATGCATGACCGCGCCCACATACCAAATTGGTACTGAGACAATCAGATGTGGTGGATGTAAGACTTTTCCCTTCATTCTCTCTTCCGATGAGAGTGCTAGCATCTAAGTAATCCCACTCTTACCTCTCGGATATCATCATACAAATGACACGTTTAATTCATAGTTTAGACATGTTGTGGCTGTAGCCAATTTGTAATCAACTTGTCCTTCCATTACTTGTGCCTTTGGCACGTGTAACAAGTTTCTGGCAACAAGGTTTTGCTTTTCAAGCTGCCAACAGAAAAACTTATTATCGCTGACAATAATGAGGTTTCTCATTTACTCATGAAAATAGATAAATCAAATGACATTAGTTTTTGTTTTAATTCAGCAATTCATACATATGTAAGGACTCCTTAAACGATTGCATTAACATGAACTTAGGTAATACATAATAAGATTATATCAATAATCATAGAAAAGTAATAAACGAGCACACATAATACTTAGAAACGATGGAGTTTTCTAGAAGTAGAAATTAATTAAAATAATATAACAAATGAAAAACAAGATTACACAAAGTTCACTATAATAAACTAGCATAAAAAAATACCAATAATAGCCAACGCTTTTTAAGGCTTATGTAGCATGTTTTAAATAATAATAATTTAATAGTTAAAAAAATAAAAGAACTATTTTAAAAAGAGTAATTAAAATATACTATAATTCATTAGATAGAAGAAAAAGGGCTTTTAGTTTAGAAGCTTAAATATAACAACACTAGCTTTGGCTACATGCTAGGTAAATTTACCGTTAACCTAAAAGTTGATGTTAAAAAAATTGTTTCTTATGTACCAAAGAGTTTATAAATTATGTACATAACAATTTAAATAATTGATTAAATTT
>JADKLZ010000687.1:1772836-1808513 GCA_021533235.1 Biomphalaria straminea
TATAACCAGTCCATATTGGACTACTGGACATATACATATATGTATATATGTATATGTGTGTGTGTGTTTGTGTGTGTACATTGCGTAAAAAGTTGTTAAATTGGAATTCCCGATTACGGGGGTCTATATTTATGCCATAACGTAGTTCTATATTTAGATAGATATTTCGTTAGTTCCCCTTTTAGACCTTTGCAGTTGAGGTTATTTCGTTCTTTGGTCAAAACGAGCAGGGTCCGCAGTGTAGCTTGTGATTATAACATATATATGTTACTATATATTAGCAAATCAAGAAGAATCACTGCCTAGTACAAATCTCAAATCTACATCATATGTTTCGCACAAATTCAGAACAAGAGAGGATTGGCAATATCGGCACATATAATTAATGTTTATTACATTCTGACCCTTCATTCTTTCGGAAGATGTATATTGTACCCGAGAATAGGTTCATCCTTGAGTTAGTGGAAAAAATGTAGACTGCCCTTACTGGCGGGTCTGGGGGGGGAGCGCTGTGTGCTCCGACTAAATGTGCCCATTAGGGTTTTGAAGCACTATTTCCGATATTAAAAGCCAGCAAAATACACAATCTTAGGTATTATCCTGTTATTAAAAAATGTATTTCAAAAAACCAAATGTGCGCATTTAGATTTTTGTGGAAACAGCTTTCATCCTATCACTGGCAATGTCTGAAGCCTCTTCCCACCTGCTCTGAGGACCTCCATGAAAGTGTGGCGTGAAGTTGTACTAGGATGTTCCTGTTTGCGCTTTCCTCTTAATGGCCTCCAAGTCATCTCAACTCCTGTATGCGCAATTAAATTTTTACAACATGTCCCGAAAACCTCATGTGACTCTTTGTCACAACCTTACTAAGGGGTCGCAATACTCAAAGAATTTATGTGCATAATTTATTTTATTTCTAAATTGAAGAGGTATTTTTTTAGCATCAAACCCCGCTGAAGGGGGATTTAAGCTCAAAACATTCTTTGGCTACACTAATAGAATTTTGTGTGCGTAATATGCTTTTTTTACATTGAAGAGGTAAATGTTAGCTTCAAACCCCGCTGAAAGGGAGTTAAAACACAAAACCCAACGCTCATAGCATAATGAGTGCGTACTTTGTTTTTTTTTATATTAAAGAGGTATTTTTTAGTTTCAAACCCCGCTAAATGGTAGTTTAAACCGAAACCCCTTTGGCTACTCTTATAAAATTTTGAGTGTTTGCTTTGCTTTTTTATTCTGAAGAAGGGGTTGGGGGTTATCGTAAAATTTCGGAAGCGGATTTAAAATCTTAATCTTCCTTAGCTGTGCTCTTGGATTCGGGGATTATCGTTTGTTTGCATTATTTTTTGTTTTGTTTTATAGAAGAGGATTTTAAAACGTAAAATCCCATTGGCTGCACTGTGGCAAGTTTAGTACTAAAATCTCACCTAAAATAAACAAAAAAAAAGCAAAAAAAATCAGTAACCTAATTCATTTCGACTTCTTCCTTTCACGGTCTTCAAACTTTGTGATTAAAAGGCAACGTAAGGTATATATTTCTTATAAAAATATAGACCTCTTTGTATGCACGTGTACAATTATCGATACATTATCAAAGAAACATAATCATTTTGGCGACAGGTTGACCAGAAATGGATGCAAATTATGTAATATACGATTTATGAGCTGGATTGTATAGAAATGATAGGGTCTATTTTGACACCCAGTTCGCCTCTGGCTCTCATCTATATTGACAATCAGAGTTCTAAGTTTACCAGACCTATTCCTAAGCCTGAAATCCATTTTATACCCTTCCTAAATAGACATCTCCCCACACTGTTAAACTTAATAATCTTACAGTAGTATTTCCAAACCCTTTTCCATAACGGGACACTATGCAGATTCTGAGTATTTAAAGGAACATTATGCTAATTGTTTTAGCTTATTTTTTTAGAGAAAATTATTCGCGTAGTGGCCTACTAGTTAATTATTTCTGTAGTTCGTGGAACACCTATTCGGTCCTCGCGTATCACTAGGGTTTATTTTTGGGGGGAACACTGTCTTGCAAAGTACCTAGGAACGAACAGAAGATAGTCGAAACAAAAATCCGTAGTGTATATTTCAATTTCTACCAACAATGTTTATACTTACTTAAATCATATGCAGGCTCATCTGACTTCTTTTTTTCCATTCCACCCAACCTCTCGTTGAGTAAATCAGCAGATACAATATTCCCTTAAATAGAGTAACAATGAATGAACATTGAAATATTGGAAGATAAAAACAAAAGCATATCCACTATTAATGAACTATTCTCACGATTACACGAAATTTACCTTCTTTCCGTATTTCTTTGGCTGCTGCAATAACTTTATTAATAGGGTATCCCATTTCTACGACTGCCTTCACAGATGGCTGCCGCTTCCAAGAGTCTTCTGAATCTAAAAGTAAATAGATAAGATATCTTGCTTTCTCGTGGACTATCCGCAGTGTGATATATCTATCCTTTACTTCTTTCTACTCGAGAAAAACTCTTGAGAGAAGAAGAGAATTATATATAGATAGGACACAAAAGAAATAAATACCAGTTAATACATACCTTCGTGTGAATGTAAAAATGGTTGCTCCATAGATTCTTCAACATCTTTGAACAAGATCTATTTCCATAAAAAAAATGTAGTTAATATTTTTTTGTTCTTTCAGACTCAATACTTAATCAATTTTTTTTTCTTTCAACCCAGTATTAATCTTCTTTTTTTCTTTTAATCCAAATACTTAGACAGCTTTTTTGAGGCTCCAATACTTACGTAATCAACCTTTTTGTTTTGGCTACAATACTTAATTAACTCTTTTCTTACACTACGATTTTTAAATTACAAAATATAAGTTATTCAAAATTGTAACAAGGAGGTGCAGTAGCTTTGCATATTAAAAAAAAAAATAATACTCTCAACCAATCATGATTTTATGAGTCGCGGTAGCTAAGCGGTAAAGACCCGGGTTTGAATTTCTTTGAGACTAGCATTTTTAAATTCAGGATCTCGGGATCTTTGGATACCTCTAAGTTCACACAGCTCTAATTTGTAATTAATATTAATTGGGAAAAAGGAAAGGCTGGTTGGTCGTTGTGCTTGGCTACATAGCACCCTCTTAAACCGTACAACACAAAAACAGGTGACCTTTACATCGACTGTCATATAAACCGCAATTTTTGAAATGGGAAATTTACTATCTTTACTTATGGTTTTATCATTTGTCAGTAACGATAGCTATGCAGCTCCTCTATTTTCTGACACGAAGCAGTTTCGTGTAGTAGCTCATAGAGTCAACACAGGTCAAATGACAGTGAATGCAAGACACATTCCTCCTCAGCCCAGGAATCGATTGACACTCATACACATATGTTATTTTTTTTTCACATGTAAATTTTGAATGAGTCAGGTATGAATGTTGTTTTTTAGGTTTGATGTATTGTTTGGTGTAATGCACACGGACAATAAAGATTATTATTTTTGAAAAGAACGAGTACTCTTTCTCTGGCGGAGCCAGGGTCGAGTCTCGTTGAAGGGAGACAAAATTCATCGTATTCCCTTCATCAGTTTCCACTGAGGAATTTTCTGGTGATGTGGCAGGTCTGCAGCAGTACCGCCCTCTGACAGGCAACGAGAATGTTCCAAGGGATGCCCAGAGCCTTGAAGGTATCTGTGAGGTCAGCTGTTATTATCCCCTCGGTTGATATGACAATGGGGTATATTGTTGTTTTAGAGAGCTTCCATAGACGCTTAATTTCCAAGCCTAGGTTCCCATATTTTCATTGTTTTTTTAACTCAGTTTTTCTTAAGCTGTGAGATAGTGGTACTGCAATGTCGATAATGGTAGCGGCTTTTTCTTTTTTATCGATGAGCAACAGATCAGGGCGATTAAAATCTACTGTTTTGTTGGTCAAAATAGGTCTATCCCAGTACAGCAGATAATCAGTAGACTCGAGAACCTCTTGCGGTGAGTATTTGTAATAAAGAGGAGTATACTTCCCGATCAAATTGTTATTATTTTTGAAAAGAAAGAGTATTCTTTCTCTGGCGGAGCCAGGGTCGAGTTTCGTTGAAGGGAGACAAAATTCATCGTATTCCCTTTATCAGTTTCCACTGAGGAATTTTCTGGTGATGTGGCAGGTCTGCAGCAGTACCGCCCTCTGACAGGCAACGAGAGTGTTCCTAGGAATGCCCAGAGCATAGAAGGTATCTGTGAGGTCAGTTGTTATTATCCCCTCGGTTGATATGACAATGGGGTATATTGCTATTTTAGATAACTTCCATAAACGCTTAATCTCCAAGCTTAGGTTCACATACTTTCGCTGTTTTTCCAGCTCAGTTTTTCTTAAGTTATGAGATATTATTATTATTATTATTATGATAAAAGAACGAGTATTCTTTCTCTGGCGCATCCAGGGTCGGGTTTCGTTAAAGGGAAACAAAATTCATCGTAGTCCCATTATCAGTTTCCACTGAGGAATTTTCTGGTGATGTGGCAGGTCTGCAGCAGTACCGCCCTCTGACAGGCAACGAGAATGTTCCTGGGAATGCCAAGGGCCCTGAAGGTATCTGTGAGGTCAGTTGTTATTATCCCCTCGGTTGATATGACAATGGCGTATATTGTTGTTTTAGAAAGCTTCCATAGACGCTTAATCTCCAAGCCTAGGTTCCCATATTTTCGTTGTTTTTCTAATTCAGTTTTTCTTAAGTTGTGAGATAGTGGTAGGCTACTGCAATGTCGATAATGGTAGCGACTTTTTCCTTTTTATCGATGAGCAGCAGATCAGGGCGATTAAAATCAACTGTTTTGTCGGTCAAAATAGGTCTATCCCAGTACAGCAAATAATCAGTAGATTCGAGAACCTCTTGTGGTGAGTATTTGTAATAAGGAGGAGTATCCTTCCCGATCAAATTGTGTGTCAAAGCCAAGTGCTGGTGTATTAGCTTTGCAACTTGGTTATGGCGACCTAAGTAGGCAGATTCCGATAGGGCTGAACATCCTGCCATTATGTGTTCAATTGACTCACCAACATTTCCACATTTTCGGCATTTGTCGACAACATTGAGTTTTAGAATATGCTTTTCGTAATTTTTTGTCATAATTACTCTGTCTTGTATAGCTGTAACAAAGCCTTCTATTATTATTATTATTATTATTATAGCTTTTTAATAGCACTTCTTTCATGCTTATAGCATGCTCAGAGCGCTTTGGTCCAATCTCATTTGTGGACCAGTGGGAGGAGGGGGTATCTAGGAGTTGGTTTCCCGTGTTGCCTTTGGGCGCTCAGTAATCACAACTCTGTCCGAGTCGGGTGTCGAACCTCGAGCCCCCTTCTAGGTAGCCAAGCTAAGCTCAAGCGCACTTAGCCTCTTGACCACGCTTCCACGTTACTTTGATGTCTGTGACTGTCCTTAGTAAAGACAACTTTTAATCAAAGTTTGGATGACAAATTAGTCGATATAAGGCATTCCACGGAATTCAATCCTTCTACATTGTGCCATTAACAAGGATTACTAGTTTGGTTACAACCTTTCCTCTTTGCTTAGCACATATGCTGCCAGACATCCCAGGATTTCAAATATTTCTAATGTCTATAAACCACAATTATTTCATGCGTAATTTAAGCATTTATATATGCGCCCAGAAGAGTCACTGGCTTTGGTTACGTCTTGAGATGAGGCAGAAATTGGAATGGCTGATCAAGACCATTCTGGAGCGGCAGAGTTTGCTACAGTTTGTGCATTTATATTCATCTGTCCTAGGGCTAGCTGACAGGGCAGATTTCTTTTAGCATTTATAATACTACAAAATGAATGTTTTACAATTATAAAACTAATACCTACCCTTTCTTTAGTTTTGTTTAGCTCTTGTACCGTATCTACAAACACATGTCCCATTTGTTGACGGATATAAGCACATTTAGAGAACCATCTGGCATGTTCTACCCAGACATCATCTTCATCTTCCCAGTTACGTAGACCTCCACCGCAGTAGAAACAGCGGGCACAGTCACCATAACCTTAAAATGTGAATTTAAAAGTTTAAAGGCATAAATGCACTATAACTTGTTTATAACTACATCGTCAATCTTATGAGACGATCATATTAATTTAATATACCTTAAACTTACCAGCGTAATAGAATCCAGCTTCTGCTAGCTCTTGCGGTCTCAAATGATGATCTCTTGGCCAGGATGAAAACGTCTCCATCCGTTTAGCAAGCACTGAATATTCACATCTTAACGGGCGTTCTGTTATGATGCCCAGCTCAGCATATGTGGGTACAACTGCATTCTGGTTAACGTTATGAAATGTTGAAGCAGTTGCAGAAGCAGTTACGTTTATTACAGCTGGTGTAGCAGTAGGGAAAGTTGATGTGACGGTTGTAATAGAAGAAGTACTTGTTGCAACGGTTGAAGTAACAGTTGCGACAGTTGATGTAGCTGTTCCTGTAGTTGACGGAACTGTTGCTAATGTTGACTGAACTGTTGCTAAAGTTGACGGAGCTGTCGTAACTGTCGATACTGAATTCCTCATTTCAGAAGAATGCCTGCTACTTTCTTGTCTTTGTCTTTGTGATCTCAAACTTTGAATGGCTATGTCAGTTTCCAGTCTAATAACATTTACTTCACTAAGTCTTTGTGGAGTGTTTCGGTCAAATGTTAAGTGTTCTGGATTATCTACGTTGATTCTCGAGTAGAAAATGCTGCTGTAGTTTTGTTGACTTTGATTCTGAGATTGATTTACAAATGGACAATGTACAAGATGGGTGTAAGCTGACTGTTCCAATTCATCGTTATATGTTTGAAAACAGAATGGACAGAAAATTCGATTAACTACACCATCTTCACAGAAAATGAAACCGTTATTTGCAAGTAGAATCGATGAAACATGACTTATTGATGTTCGTCGTCTGCTAAATGTTTGTAAGCGGAAAGAGAATTGTCCATAGTCTGTGCCGTGAGGCCGATCCATTGCGTATGTGTGTGTGTGTATTTATTTATATATTAGTTTAGTACCAATGTACTTCTGCAAAAACTAGATTGAGAAAACAGTTGACTACTACCTGTAACAAAAAAAATCATTTAAGGATTAAGGAACAAAGCAATGCTGTACATAACAATAAGGAGATCTCTATCTAATAGAAATGTAAAAGCGGTTTGTAGTTGTGCTGACCACATGACATCATTATTAACCGTAGGCCATAGAAACCGATGGCCTTCACATCATCTGCCCTATAGACCACAAAGTCTGAAAGAGGAACTTTACTTTTTTTTTTTAATTTACTCCCACTGTCTAGTAAAAAGTATGTACAAGCTATTTCTCCAACATCGATTCTCAGATCAAGTTGAAACTTCTCACTATTATTCATTGAAATAGACAAGACATGAATCAATAAAAAATGTAACCAATTAGACAATTAATAACTGGTAATTCTTTATTTACTTTGATAGGAACAAGGGAAACAATTCTTTCGGTATTCACAGATATAAGCAAATATGTTGGGTTTAGTCCCCTTAAATAATTATAATCCCTTATTAACTATCACGTATTCTCCGATGAAGTTGATACTTTAAACAATTATTTATTGTACCTAACAAAACATAAATTAATAAACAAACACACTCAATAAGTCAATGAATTATTGGTAATTAATAATTTCGTTTGATATCGAATAAGGGAAATAACGTATTAGTAAATTAATTTTTGAGGACGGAGTTCTTCCCCATTAGATCAGCTTTTTTTTTCTTTTTAATAAAAATATATTTTTTTTTATTAGCTTGTTTTATTCTTTTATCAAACGTCACACAACCCACATATTATGAAATGTGTAGAATGTAATTATTTTTTTTTTGAAGTACGTAAGTGACAAGATTTGAAGCCTCTGTACAGGAGCGGACTGGGTGTTTAAATCGGCCCGGGCATTTTTATACACTCAGGCACATAAATGGTATTTCATATGATCGACATCTAATTATAGGCATGCATGTCCTCAAAATCATTATGTTAAGTTTGAGTATCAATAACTGTACACGTACACACAGTGAGCTCTATATTTGTATTAGAAATTTAGTCCCTTGTGTTGCTTTTTTAATCGCTAGGTGTGTATTCCATTTAAAACAAAAGATATAGCACTAGTAGCACTGTCCACGGATGTAGACTATTGTATTATTTCGGAAACTTTGTTACATGAAATTATTTTTACACTGTAGAGAGACTTCTTTTAAACACGATGCACAGAAAAGAGAATATTATATAGCAGTTAACAATTTAATACATATGGCATCCATGTGGCCCTTTCTGTTACCCTACAGGCCCATTAAAGTACAGGCCCACCGGGCTTTTGCCCATGTGCCCATATAGCCAGTCCGCCCCTGCTTCTGTACACTCACTGCTTTAGCCCATCAGTTGTAGTTGTAGTATTTTGCACACGAATATTTAGTATGGTGAGAGACAGTGTGGTGGTTGTTGATAGTTTAAACATCATATCATCATGTATGATAATATTATAACATACCTCTTTACTTGATATGCTTACCAAACAAATAATACTTGGGTGATATCATCTCACTTTTGGGTGAAAGCCAAACTCATTTTTTTTCTCTATCTGGAGCATAAAAGACCTGAAAAAAAAGTGTGTTTTTTTAAATATTGTATCAAAAGCTATTTCATCAACATTAGTATTGTAGCAAACTCTACATCGATGGTAATTTAATTATGCACATACTACTAATAATAACAATTTTAATTTTGAAAAACAATATTAAATGTTAAATATAGTTTCTAGTTGCTTTAGAATCACGACAGATTGTCTAAGATTTGCCTGTGTATGTATGTTTGAGCCTAATTCGTTTTAAATCTGTTTTAAATGCTCAACGACACACTCGAGTACAGAAAAAGGGTAGGAATAGACTCGAAAAATTTAGTTGTGTTTGTTTAGGCGTCGGTTAAGGACTCAATCTATATAGAGTAGAGCTTAAGGCAGAAGGGGACACCACCGCAAGCGTTTTCTTTTTTTTTTTTTCAGGGGTCCACGAGGACATCCAAGGGGTCCACGAAAGTGAAAAAAAGAATTGGGGGTCCATGACATGCAAATGGGGGTCCACGAGAGTGGATCTCATTTAAGAAGGAATTGAGTTTAATATAAATCTCACATTAAAGGAATCACCTATTATATCATACAATTATACATTATTAATACTTTATTATAGCTAGGCCATTACATTTATATTACATTATTGGAAGGAAAAACATATTTTAAATTGTAATACCTCATTGGAATATAGCTAAATATCTCTTTCTAATAATAATTTGAATAAAAAAAAAATACATCATTACCAGACAAAGTTGACTCGGCCAGCTGTATAGAGAAATATATTGTTTGCAGAAATATGTTGTTTGCAAAGACTTACATTAGAAGAAAGAAATATTTAGCTATATTCCAACAGAGCTAAAGAATTTAGTGAACTCTTCTACAATACCTTTGCCCTAACAGAGTTTTCATGGATTGTTCTCAGATAGCCGCCACAAACGAAGGAGCTGGAATACTTATTGAATGACCCAGTGGAGAAAAAATAATTTAAAAATTAAGATCACTATAACTAATGAGCTCTATGAGAACCACAGAGAAGAAATAGGAGCACTGCATCATAAAAAATGGCACATTAACACTCTCTTGTTTGACAAGGAAGTAATGAAGTTCAATTTCAAATACTTAACGCTGTACAATCTACATTTCGTTTTGTTAAAGTTATAACTAGACAAAACTACACTATGCAAATATAGTTATATAGTTAAATATAACAATTGTTCACACATACATCATGCACTACTTTGTGCTGAGAATTAGTTCTGCTGTAATTTGGTCCTCTCCTGGTGCTTTGTGATTCAACTGATGAATGTTCTTGTCATTTTCTCTTCACATTTGAACAAGTAATTGCGTATGTAGTTTCTCATAACTGCGTCGATAACAAATTACAGGGTTTGCTTTTTTTTTTCGAACGATTCCTTCAAACATCAAATGTGTTTGACTTTATTGTCAATTATCAGTTTTCACAAAACGAAATTTTGTCGTGAATTTCTTTATCCATAAATAAACGAACATGTGCCAAAAAAATGCTAAATTACAGGCACAACTCGTTTCATATATAGACCTTTGAACTATTTGTTGCTTAGAAGAATTATTTGCAAATATCAGATGCAGGTTTGTGTACAAAATAGTTTTAAAAACTTCAGCTGCTGCCTGCTGGCTAAATCATTCATTTTTTTTTCGCTAAGTGTATGTCATTTTCATATTTTTGCAAGATATTTTAAGACACAGCAAACCATTATATTTTCCTTAAAATTTGAAAAGCAAATATTTTGTCAATTGTAGATCTTTTCTCAACTTTATCAATGAGTGTTCAATAGTTTTTCAAATCTTATCAGGGTCTCCGACGATCCTCCAGCTTAGGTGGTTTCATGGTATCATTACATAAAATGTTAAATAAAAGACACATAGGCGATATAAGTTGGACGAGAAACGAAGAAAAAAAAATGAAAATTAACACCACCGTCTATTTTATATTTAGATTCAGCCATGTTAAATATTAGTTATCTCTAGACCAAATTGAGCTATTTAAATGAGGTATTAAAATTTAAAATATGTTTTTCATTCCAATAATACATGAAATATTTAATGGCCTAGCTATAATAAAGTATAAATAAAGTATATTTGTATGATATAATAGGGGATTCCATTAATGTGAGATTTATATTAAACTCAATTTCTTCTTGAATGAGATCCACTCTCATGGACCCCCATTTGGATGTCATGGACCCCCAATTCTTTTTTTCACATTCGTGGACCCCCTGGAAGTCCTCGTGGACCCCTAGGGGTCCCTGTGGACCACTTTGGGAATCACTGCTCTAAAGTTTATCGGGGGGGGGGAGGCGGAATTGATGCCAATGCCCCCTCCCTACCCCACTAAATCCGCCAGCGTACTAGATGGGAGGGGGGCGAAAAAATAAAAAAAATGTTGAAACAGAAATAATTCGTATATATTATTAACATAACTAATAAAATTTGCATACAAATTGTGTGATTTATTTAATAAAATGCATTGCAATATTCAACAACTAACTAAATGGAATAGTTTCTTTGTTAAGGCTTTGAATGAGTTATCGGCCCCTTACAAAAAAAAAATCAGATAATCTTCCAATAACACCAATTAGGGCTTGGTTCACATTCAACTATATCTTCATAACAAACGGTTCAATGAATTGATTTAAATACTAACAATGCAGTAATATTTAAATAATGACATTAAAAAATTCTCCTTTCCTGAGGTATTAAACCGTTACTCGGACTAACAATACAACAGCATCTTCAAAATTGTCCTCGCGCAAGTTTCCTCTTCTTGTATCCACGGAGAAAAGTTTATAATTGTTTGTAGTTTGTAGATCATATTTTCTGATATTCTTTCTAATATTAAAACCTGCGGTTTTGTCTGAGCGGAAAACTTCGAGGGCTAATTATTTGCTACGTTTTAGATCATTATGTAAATTGTTGTATTTGGTACCTTTTAGTATATTGAATGAGGTTCGAAGACCCCTATACCTACATTATAAACCATCTTGTTAATTTCCCTATAAAGATGATTCTTCTTTTGTGTACTGTTGACTGCATATAAATCTCACTAAAAAGAAAAAAAAAAAAATACTGTAAGAGGACTATTTCTTTTACCTACATGCACATATTAAAAATATGATTATTAACATTATATCATTTATTAAAACCAAGACATTTTTGAGAAGATGTATAAGATCGATAAATAAATTATCATCTTTTCTAGATCACCATATTTAGTGCCAGATTTACCAGTAGCCAACACAATCTATAGCTTAGCTTGCCCCCTTCCCCAACAAAAAAAAAAAATTAAGCACTGATATATATAGCTCCTCCTTTGTAGTCGAAGATGAGCACATCTTTCATTTCCTATAGAGTATAGACTCTACTGTAAAGTCCAATCCTCGCTTTAAAAAGCCGGCCTTATACGTGGCATGGGAGGGTTAGGTCAGTTTCGGATGGGCCTGCTTCTTCTCTTAGTTTTTTGTTTTTGTTTTTGTTTTTTTTAGGCGTTCTTTCGCCCACGCCACTCTTCTTGCTTCAAATCTTGAGACTCCGAGGGTCACAGCTTCACGCCATGAGGAGCTAGTGCTTCCCAGCCATGAATGTCGATACCGCATTCCTTGAAGGAGCTCTTGAGAGTGTCTTTGTAGCATTTGTATTGGCCTCCCTAGGAGCGCTTTCCAACATACAGCTCCCCGTTGAGAAGTCGTTTGGGAAGGCGTTTTTTCTGGCATGCGGACTACATGTCCCGCCCATATAATATTTGGACTATAATGAGATTCTAAATGGGCCCCACATCACAATTTTTTTTGAGGCTTTCAAGGAAGTTACTGCTCATATTAGTCTACATTGTCTCAGAGAAACTTTACCATTGACTTGTTGTAGCAGATAATGAAACGCTGTAGTAAGTCTGTAGTTAGTAAAAATAAAAAGTGGTTAGGTCAATTATTTCTGTACATTTTGGACACACGTTACCAATTGTGTTCAAAAAATCTAATCCCTTTACATCAATTTATGAAACTAAAAATTCTAAAAATAAATTAGAGAAACAAAACTCTATTTATTTAGACCCAAAATCTGAGAACCAAACAATACATTTGGGCCTAATCACTTTTATTTCAAGCGATTCGTTGTCTACTAAACCAGTATATTTACACTTTAAGAATTTTTTTTTTTGCTTAGAAATCTTCAATTTAACTCAACAGTTGTCATGGAATGGTCTAAAGAAGAATTTTTGTATTACCTTGTCTGACAAATGTAGCAAGTGTATCTTTCTTACAGCCTCTAAAAAGGTGGACAGGAAGTGGTGCTCTAGTGTTATACCCTTTGGGTAGAAACCAGATTAAAGCAGTACCAACGTTGCTGTTCAGAGCATTTTTCAGATAACACGATTCTTCTGGTATTTTCAGGGTCATGACTTCTGTATTTGACCTAAATAAAAAAAAATTACATTAGTTGGGGAAAAAGTGAAGACGGTAGGCTTAGTTGAATGCGGCCCTGACTATCACCAGCTCAGTTTGACTATACTTAGTGCCAACTTTGTGGGGTTCCACTAAAGGCGAGGAAGCAGTTGTCCATAGAGAAAGGAACGTTACTTTGTAAAATTATAGTTACGAAGGGCTTCACTTTGATAAGTTTCTGAAATTTTACTTGCATAGCTACTTTTGCTATAGATTGTACATAGATATAAAGCACAACAATTGTAGGGATTTTATGTTAAATAAATCCTTATATTTTTAAAAGTTACTTACTAGTTAGTACTACATTTCCAAACTAAATGTATAACTATTATAATCAGGCCCTATTCAGAGTGATGTTAAATCATGAACGACATCTATATTAGTGGAGGGCCTCTGACAAGAAATACTTCTGCCAACGTAAATAGATCTAATATAAATATTTAAAATTTCAAGTTCAACTATGCTATGTTCTTGAATCTAGAGGCACATTAAAATGTAGGCCTAACATTAAAAAAAAAAAAAAAAACAATATAAGTTACGTTGCGATTTTCTCCTTCCTTGAATTGATCGAAGATCGTTGGATTACAATTGCTTTAAATTAATCATTCTACATTCTCGATTAATTTTGTGTTACCTGTATTTTGTTCCTTAATACAGTGGACTTAACCACAACCATATAAACTTATCATCTTTAAATTTATTAACCCTCATTCTTGATTTATTAGCTATGAAAGGTATTAGTTCAAAAAAACTTTTTTTTTTCGGATTTTCTAAAAAATTAGCAAAATAACTAATAATAATAATAAAGCAAAATAGGGCCTAATATAAAAACACAAAAACATATAATTAAAGTATAGAATTTAAATTGATACACTTACTATTTAAATTATGACAATTAAGCAATTAGATTAATTGTTAGAATATCTTAAGAGGTAATTTAGAAAACAACTTCAGCTTGATTGCTTGTTAAGTGATAAAACGATTACGTGTAATGGGGAATTCCCTTTTTTATTTTTTTTTTACTGAAAAATCGGTATGAAGCCTAGGATACGGAACCTGGTCAGACTTCGGAAAATTCGGTATCGATAAAATATCGAAATATAATAGCGGTAAAAAGCACGTTTATTGACCAGACATAATCCTTAGGTCTATTCAATAGAGATGGCTCTTTAAAATATTGCACAGAAAGCTACCCTCCTAAGCATGTCAAAGTAAATGCATTCTCACTGAACGCCGCATTTGGGTCGATCTGATGATAATCGACTATTTTCATTTTCGAGATATTTATTATCGATACAATGGATTACCCTTTTTTGTATCTTATATATATATATATATATATATATATATATATATATATATATATATGTATATATATATATATATACATATATATATATGAAATAACATAAATACTATACAAATAAATACACAAATACATAAAAATCAATTGAAGAATTAAGTTTGATACACTTACTTTTAAAAATATGAAAATTAAGTTTAAATTGTACAGTAAAAAATGTTTAAGAAATGTTCAGAAAAATGACAATGTGAATCGCTCGATATTCAATAATATAATTGCGTGTAATGTTTTCCCTGTAAAATCGGTGTTTATGATACTGGAAGTGATCAGACTTTCCAGATATCTAATAAGACGTTCGATTTCCGGGATACGAAGTCGTAATATAATCTTTTGGATCGTCTGATATAATTAAAGTATAAAAAAAAAACACTTTTATATCTAACGTTTATTGACATATCATAATATTTAGATCCATTCAATAGAGATGGCTCTTCAAAATGTTTTATTATAACCCCAAAACCTGGGCATTTAATTGTAAACGTATCCCCCCTGGGCGCTGTCTTTGGGTCAATCTGATTATACTCGACTGTTTTCTTTTTTGAGATATTCAATTAATATTGCATGAAGTTATTTCCAGTTTTTGAATGGATGTACACACTGTCATATTAAATAACTTTAATAAGTTTCTGAAATTATGCTTCCATAACTGCTTCTGCTATAGAGTGTACATAGATATAGACCAAAATAATTGTAGAGATTTTATTTTAAATAAATCCTTATATTTTTAATAGTTGTTCATTATTCAGTGCTACATATCTAATAAAAACGTACAACTATTATTATCAGACCCTAGTCAGTGTGATATGAAATCAATGAACGACGTCAAGATAAGAGGACGACTAGAGGATGGGGAGGGGCGGAGGCAAAGTGGTAAAGCGAATGACTTCCAAATGACGGGTCCCGGGTTCAAATCCTGGTTAAGACTGGGATTTTCACTATCGGAATTTAGGGTGACTTCAATAAACCGGGTTGCCCATTAGTGACATACAATAAATCAAAGGGCTATAAGATTATTATCCTGCAAAGTGTGAAATGTTATTTACAAGTATTGTATTAATATAAGACAGGATAAGATAAGATAATTTTTAATTGATCTTATGTAAAGGAAATTCAGTTTGATTACAAATTACAACCTCAGCGTAACTAATGTACAATAACGATATAGACGCCAATACGAACAACATTCACACACGAAAAAACACATACACACTCAAAACCAGCGCTTTATAAATTAGACTTCTACGTACTCTCGATTATACACAGGTAGGCCTATATATTTATAAAGGGCACATCCGAATGCGCACGGGTTTAGTTCGAAATAGCGCATCCTATAAGTATAGATAATCTATATATATATTCCTCTAAGTCTGAGGTCAAACAACAACATGCAACAACAAGCAAGCAACAACTAGTAAATAGGGAAGATCCCATGGCGTACGCACCACGGTGTGAATGGACACAATCCGCACTATTTCATTCACAAAATAGCATAGACATAAATAAATATAGACCGGAAAAAGGAAGTAACTTCGTGTAACTTGAAAACACATGTATATATATCTACTATTGAATTATGATTTCTAAATTATGAAAAAAAAAAAAAATTGCATGATCCTCAGTCTTAGAGATTAAACACAATTTAAAGACATAGATTCTAGACATAAAATGAAGTACAATGCACAAATATTTGTTTCATAAAACTCTCTCTTATGAATTTGTGTAGTGAATGGAAGGGAGGTTAAAAAAGTGGAAGCCGGAGAAGATTATAGGCCTATTGTGTCGTAAGACTCTTGAAACTAATCTAGATCGACATTTAATAATTTCCGGAGATTTCCAGGACTTTTTCGTAGGCCTATATTTAATAACATTTCATGAGATTTCCAGGGGCTTCTGGTAAATCAAGTCCAAGAGGCCACGGGAAATCTGTTATATGCTATAAAATGGTTTAATTTAATAATTTATACACCTAAAAATTAGCACGGGTCCATAGACATAAATAAATATAGACTGGAAAAAGGAATAGGTCCAATGAAAGTGCGGGACCCACTGCGGTCGCATATTTTGCATTGCTTATTGGCTTAAGGCCTGCCCTGGAAAATAGCGGCGTATGCTATACCGCCGGTCGTCAAGAGGCCGCGGGAAATCTGTTATATGTTATAAAATGGTTCAATTTAATAATTTATACACCTAAAATGTAGCACGGGTCCAAAGAAAGTGCGGGACCCACTGTGGTCGCATATGTTGCAGTGCCTAATTCCTGCCCTGGAAAATAGCGGCGTATGCTATGCCGCAGGTCGACTAGTTCTTTTTATTATATTTAATATTGAAAAGACCTCGATTGAGGCCTAGATGCTGATCATACTTTGTACATTAACAAAAACGCAGGAGTTTATAATGAAATACTAATAAAAATTAAATGATGGTTCAAACTAATTTTTAAGGGGGAATTAGCTTTTAAAAATACAATCGAAATGGCAATTCATGGATTGCGTGCCCTTGATCACTTTATTTTTTTCGTGCTTCATTGCTTTTGTAATGTGTCCAGTATAATTTTAATGTATGTACAATTTAAAATTTTATTTCTAACGCTATCAACTTTTGTAACAGTTTTCTTCTGTCCACCATCAGTGCTTTTCTCTCTCTTTTCTCTGACCACATACCAGACACAGAAATTTTAAAGCTGTCAAAACTACACAGTATTATTGCGACAATAAAAAGGTCGCAACTCCAATGGGCGGGACATGTTGTCCGCATTCCAGTCAAACGCCTTCCCAAGCGACTTCTTTATGGGAAGTTATGTACAGGAAAGTGCTCCCAAGGCGGCCAATACAAGCGCTACAAAGACACCCTCAAGAGCTCCTTCAAGGAATGCGGTATCGACATTCATGGCTGGGAAGCTCTAGCACTAGATTACTCCGCATGCCGAGAAGCTGTGAATCTCGGAGTCTCAAGATTTGAAGCAAGAAGAGTGGTCAGTGCGATAGAGCGCCGAACCAACAGAAAGCAGAGAGAAGAAGCAGGCCCATCTGCAACTGACAAAACCCACCCATGTCACATAAGAGGCCGACTTTTCAAAGCGAGGATTGGATTTAACAGCCATCTTCGAGTCCATAGGAATTGAGAAATGTGCTCATCTTCGTACACGAAGGAGGAGCTATATCTCTCTCTAGTTTTGGTAGCTGAACAAGCTTTTGTTGATTGCAGAACTAGCTATTAACTCTCAACAGTAAAGGCGCTTGGTCGGTGTCGTGGCTACTGACACCCTTGTTAACCGTAGGCCACAGAAACTTTCACACCATCTTCCCTATTGGCCACAAGGTCTAAACGGGGTACTAGTTAAAAAAGTTCCCCTTTCAGACCTTGTGGTCTATATAGGGCAGATGATGTAAAGGTCATCTGATTCTGTGGCCTATGGTTAAAGAGGGTGTCATGTGGCCAGAACAACAACCAACCGCCTTTACTTTTTCCCGCAACTAATGTCAGGAATCCATTAGAGCTGGGTGGACTCAGGGACGCCCAAGGATCCCGAAAAAGAAATCCCAGTCTTCACCAGGATTCGAACCCGGGACCTCCGGTTCAGAAGCCAAGCAATTTACCGCTCAGCCACCGCAATTCCTGGTGTTTCTCAAACTTCGTCTAAAAAAACAAATCAAACCCAGTCATGTTGAGGCCTTTCTCGTGATAGCTTAGGGGTCTGGGGGAGCGCTAAAAGCCTCCCTATAAGTGGGTTTCAGGGCGAAGCCCCGACGCCAAAAGCGTTTTCTTGAATTTTTCACTGCAGAAACGCTTTCTCCCGACATCTATAGCTCATTATTCATCGTATGTTTGTCATTTTGTTTTGTTACAGAACTATAATTCAAAATTGTAAACAAATAATTTCGGATGTAGTAGGGAAAATTAAGTATACCAGTTAGATTCTACTTTAATTTTTTTTTTTTTTTTTTTGAATTTTTAGGATTCAAGCATAAATTACTTAACAAGAAAAATATCAGATTGAGTAAAGATTGGAAAAATGACTAGTAAAAGAATATTTGGGTTCAGAGCACCAAAGCTTTCGCTAGGGACAGTTACTGGAAAAGAATGCAACCGTAACAGTGCAGGTTTGGCCAAGTAGTTTGTTCTTGTCTAGACTGTACAATGACGCTGGACACATGCAGCGCGTCTCTCTGAACAACAGGTAATAAACCAATGAAGTCGAATACAATGGCAATCAACAAACCGAACACTCAAAAACTTCTGCTCAGTGCCTGAAATATCCGTAGTTTCATCACTAAATACCCAGAAAATGCTAATAATTCATGATGCTACAGCTCGTATTTTTTGGTCTATTCCAACTGCCAGTGCTCCGTTGAACCAAATCAATGTTTTGACTTCGACAATTGCATGTGAAGAACTTTCTTGTATCTCTTCTATTGTTAACTGGTGGACATGTTTAACCAGCTATTTTATCGAGCGCTGACATCGACCGGAACTCCGCAAGACTCTTTTGTTCAAAGAAAATAAAACATTTATCACATCGAAAGATAATTGGCAAATTAATTAATTAGACCTGAACTAAATATTTTTCTCTTTGCAACTTTTTGTGTGACTAAAGAGGCTAATTCTTTGTACTTTCACACTTCTTTCTACTAGTATTATGAATGACATCTGCAACCCAGGACTTTCATTTAATGCTCGCTTTTTCCCAGATGTAAGTACCGATTTTGAAGAGCTTTGTGTTGCGATTGCATACATCAGTATAGTTTAGCAGTGGACGACCAGCGGATACTTGCCTTCTGTTAAATCAACATTCAGAATGTCTTGTGAAAGTCGATCTTGTGACATTCATAATGTCGATAGCTATGTGCAAATGAATAAAAATCGTAGCCACTAATATGCTTTAGACATCCTTTATAGTTGAAAGAATTCCAAGCCTATAATAGGCTAAATCTTACATGGTCGGACATGAACTACAGATTGGCCTATTCTAGTAACAATAATAGCGTATCTTTACAACTATACTTCAGTGGAAGCACAATTTGTTAAGTTACTACACTTTGCTATAGTCCAATGATAGGCCTTTAGATTTACACTTAGAAGGTGATGCGCACAATTTTCCTGAACATCAATTTATTTAACTCTTAAATCAATAATGAATGGGGGTAAGGGGGATTCATGGACGTGCACTTGCGACTTGCATCCCATGGATTCTGACTAAATCAACATCTACGTAATAAAAAACACATCTGTATGATATATTTCATTATAAAATATTTTAAAAAAATTGGCTACAATGTGGCTACTCAAAAGTTAGAGACACGTACGTACATGGTTAGCCATCCATTCCATACCCCAAGCTAATCTACAACTACATTAACCAGTGGAACACTACATCTTCAGCTGCTACTTAGAAGATAATTGATTTGGTGGTGCGAAAAAAATATACCAGAATTTGGCTATTCAGAATCCAGGTGGGTGCAAGTGCACCCCTTTGCAAACCCTGAGGGCGCCCATGTGACCAGCTCAGTCTGATTTTTTTTTTTATTTTAGTAAACAAGTAAACATGCCTGATATGTATCCCTGTCTACATCCCGACAGGGCAAATCCGTTTTTTTCTTGTTCTAAAATTAGTTTTTGGGAAAATGATTATATATTTTTTCTATCTGTATATAAACAAATGACCTTAAATTCATTTGCCCTCAGACTAGAGGACCTCAAAAGTAACCTTATTTTTTTCTTTTTATTTTCCCAGCATTTTAATTATAGAAGTTTCGAGAAAATATTTGACTCGTTTAAATTCTTAATAGTAAGTATGTCATTATTAATATTTTTGATGCAATTCGGTATGCAGAAATATATACACATGCATACATAAATACATACATACACGCATAAATACATTCATAATACATACATACATACATACATACATGCATGTATATATACATATATTTACACACATAGATACATACATATACATGCACATAAATACATACATGCATAAATACATACAAAGATACACTCCTATTTATATATTTATATGTATATATACGCAAACTTACATACAAATACATACAAATACATGTACTGTTAGACATACACATCTTTCCTACATGTATTCATTCATTCATGCATATATAGTCCTACTTAAATAGCTTTACATCTCTAGGCATACACTTATAAATTTGATCTTTTTATCCGTGCTATTTATTGAATGGATTGATGCTTCCATATAAAATTATCCCCTGCAAATGAAGCAGCCTTTTCCCATGAGATGTCTCAAGAGTTTTTCCTTGAAGGTGCGGCGTTATGCAATGTTAGGGACGTCCCTGTAGCGTTTTCTTTGCTTTCGGTCTCTATGTAACTGCAGACAATTCAATTCATTCAATTGGAGGACATATTCCGTAAAACCTTATGCGACGCTTGGTCGAGTTGTGCCCGTTCTGATAATGAATGCCTTTGTTTGAGACCTGATCTTTTGAAGGTATTTTTTCATGAGAGATAACACTCAAAATCTTGACCATTGGATCCGAATTTTCATTGGCATCAACAGGCAAGCTAGATATATTTTCAAAGCTATCACTTTACAAGAGTATCCCTAACGAGTATAGTGTGTGCATAGTTGTCGTTTCTTTAACAACTAGTGCAATTGATTGGGACTTTGCTTAGTGTTTCGGGAATGACATTTTTGAATTCGAACTTCATAGTTTCAGTAGCCGCCATTCAGCCCTGCACATCCACCACTTCTGCGACGGGTCTTTTGTGAAGCAGCTCAACCAGGGCACATGTCGTGGCCACATCCTTCGATGCTTGTGAGTCTTGGACGCTGACTGCAGAGCTAGAGAGGAGAATGCTAGCAATGGAATTGAGATGCTACACAACGATCCTAGGTTTAAAGACCCCATCACAAACCAAGAGATTAAAGCGAACGGACCCCAAGATGACAAGAAAGTTTACGTGCGTGAACTATCACAGCCCTGCGGTGATATTAATAAGTAGATGAAAATTAAATCCCTCGGAGTTGCTGTTCCAGGAATGGAATACTCGGCATAAATGGTCAAGTTCTCCTTTACTAATGATGTATAAGGGCAGATGATGTAAAGGTCATCTGTTTCCATGGCCCACAGTTAACGAGGGTGTCATGTGGCCAGTAAAACGACAACCTACACTTACTTTTTTCCAACTGATGTCGTTACAGCTGGGTGTAATCAGAGGACCCCCCCCCCCCATGAAAATCAGAGTCTTCGCCAGGATTTAAACACGGGACCCCGGTTTGAAAACGAGAGCTTTACCACTCAGCCACCGTGTCTCCACTAGCCATGCATGGTCTTATATAACGCCGTTTTGTTTAACACAGTTAATCAAAGGACAGTATACACCAGTGGTCTTCAACATGGGAAAAAAAGCGTCCCGTGGGGGGGGGGAAAGGATTTAGTGAAATTAGCGGACTCTGGGGCGCTGTGCTCGGTAGGGGGCGCTGGGCTCGGTAGGGGGGCACGGGGCATACAATGTGGACAGAGATGAAAGAAAAAAACTAGAAGTACTATATAACTATATATATATATATGACACATTTCATTGAAATTAAAACTGGCAAACTAGATATAGACAAATTAGAGGTAGCCTGCTTCTAATTTAGGAACAGAAACTACGTTTGAAATTGACATCGGGAATCTCCTTTATTTTCGTTTAAATACTTACTCTGTTGCTGTATTTAAATGGTATCTATTTTGTCTACTTTTCAAAAGCGGTTTTGAAACCCAGTCGGCATCATAAACATATAGCAATATCCAGTAAGTAATTTAAAAATGTTCATAAACAATTAAAAAAAAACTTTCTACTATTCAAATAATAATAATAAAAAAGGGAAAACAAAATATGTTTTAGTGGCCTCTTAGCAAAATTTTATTGCCAAAAAAACAACAACGTAAGTCTAATGATGGTTTTTTGAAGATTCATTAAAACTAACATTCAGATTTCAGATTGTTAAAATCTTATCTGTGACACAAAAAGACTTTTCTTTTTGGTTAGTGAGGAAATATTATTTCTTTGATGCATATATCCTTAAAAAAGGTAAAAAGATTTGAGTCAAGGTTGTGTGATTTTACTATCACAAAAAAGATACAAGACTCAGCAAAGACAGACACAAACACTCTTTTGTTCCTTTGACTATCAAATCAAAATAGAAAAAATAAAAACTTTTCAAATGTAAATTATGACTGGGTCTGGTGTGAATGTACATTATTTTTTAGCAAGCTTTAATGTTTTGTTTTGTGTAATGCACAAATTGTAAGACAAATTTCCTCACGGACAATAAAAATTATTATTATTATTATGATTATTAATGTATTTATGTAGCTTTTATCGACATATGGGGCACCATCAGTGGCTGGTCGCTACAATGCCTTCAAAAGAAATATAGATAAAGATAATCCAGATCTGTACACTATTCAATTTGTAAGATGTAAAAATACATGATACATGTTTAATGAAGCAAATGATTAGGAACATGTTCATCTTTTATTGTTATGAAGTTTGCTATATTTCGAAATGCTTGTTTTGTTAGCTAATCTCTTAAATGCAATATCGGAATTCATCTGTTGTCGATGACTTAGAAAAGGCTTAAAAAAATTTTTGTACATCGCAGCATGGGCGCCCGCAGGATTTTTTCCAGGGGGGTGCACATTTCCGTCTACGGAGAATAATAAAGAAAGGAACTGGTTTCTCCCCCCCCCCCCCCATACGACAATAAGTGACCTTTTAATATTTTTTTTTCAAATTAAATATTTAACATTTGAACAAACAATTTACTTTACGCGTTGTTAACCCTTAACATACCAAGGGGGGTCCTCGCAGGACCCCAGAGAGTGATTTTTCGTGATCCTGCAAAAAGTATGGCTATTAATTTACTCTTAATTTTTGTATGTCTCCCCACACATGTTAAGATAAAGATTACGTCATTAGACTTATAAAAGGTTATTTGAAAACACATAAAAAAATAAAAGTACGGTTGGGGTCCCGGCAGGACCCCGCTTGGTATGCTATGTAACAAATTAGGATTTTTGAATTTCTTTTTTTACAGGATGTGTACATGATAAATTTCAAAATGTGACATGTGCTAGAGACTGTAGTGATGGCAATACATGAATCTGTACCATTTATTTTGGTAAAATGATATTATATAATGGGAATTAGATAAATATTGCACTGATATATATAACTATATTGCACTGATATATATAACTATATTGCACTGATATATATAATAATTTTAATACCTAACCATTGTTAAAATAAACAAAATATTTGATTGTAATAAAACTTGGAACACTAAAATAAAGTTTCAGTAACCCAAACACCTAATTTGAGCGATCTGTCGCAATAAACATGATGAAAAACAAAAAAAACTCAGGGGTCCTCCGAAGACCCCAGCTTGGTAAACCACGTTGGCGAGCTAGGCTTGGTATGTTAAGGGTTAAGCTTATCCGTTCTGTCTATGCTACCTACGGTCGATCTTACAGAAAATGTTAACAACGAATTGCAATTAACATCCGCCAAACAAATCATCTCAAAATTGTGACTGGGTTCTTATTTCTCACTCCATAATGTCTCCATAGGGCCGTTATCTTCAGCTTCAATGATTAGGTCATATCCGACCAACGGAGTCAACAAAAAGCTAGCTATAGCATTCATAATACTCTCCCGACTTGACTACTGCAACGCCTTGCTAGCAGGTATATCTGATGACAAAATAGCAAAGCTGCAGCGAATTCTGAATAACGCCGCAAGAATAGCCCATTCTGCTTTTCTAAAAGCAGAAAATCTAATTTTTTAAATCACTTATGCAAGCAGTTTTTTCATAAAATACACCACTTTTACAACTATTCACTTTATATAAATAGTAACAAACACGGGAAGCTCTTTAGTAAGGGAGGTAATTATCTATCATATTTTACACACATTTATGCAAATGGTGTTTTGTAGAAAATTATTTTTTTTTCCATTTGTGTCACTAGGCTATTTAAGTTTTATCATACAAGCTATAACACCTATCCGAAAATAATGTCTCCTTTTTTAAAGAGAAACAAATCTATTTAATATGCAGAAAAGTGGAACATAATTTAAAACAACAATTAATAAGTAGGTATTTATATTATCAAGTGAACTACTACCGTCACTTACGGAGTGAATTTACCGAAAAAAGGACCTTTTTTTTTTAGAGATGGACTCTTACAGACAATTACATCAATAAGATATTGATTATAAGATATCAATTATGGCCAGGTTCACATTTGACTCCACATTCACTTTCACATATCCTTTGGTCTACTGGACCACACAAGATCTATCAACCTTCTTTTTCCATTTTTCTCTGTCATTTTTCTTTGAAAGAATTTGATTATGATGTTCTTTCTGAAAATATTGATACCTGTCTTTTTACCTGCATGGGTGGACCACTTTGGGGACAAATAATGAGTTTGCGTTTTCTCACAAACTGTCTTTGTAACCTTCTTATGTTTGTAATGTTATCACAGTGCCTTGAGCCTACATCAAGTTTGTTAAAAGCGCTCTATAAATAAACCTTTATTATTATTTAGAGCTTTCTTGTATAGTCTGCAAAGACTGCAATCGTAAAGTGGTGGACGTGTTTAAACTGCTATCTAGAACTAAAACCGACCTTAACTCGGCATAACATAAGTACATTTACACATATGACTGCACTCCTCATTCTTGTTCAAAGAAGCTTTCACATTTATCGTATTGAAATAAAATCAGCAAGGATTTCTTCTCCAAGACAAAGAAAAAAATACTTCTCCCATTCTAGGCCCTAACTAAATATAATAATAAGTCTAATTATGTGCAAGAGATAACAAATTGTCACGACTTACGTGCAATAGAATATTTCACACTTTTTTTTATAGTACAAAAAATTGCAAGACTATTATAAAGCGTACATGGTCAGCCATCAACACCTGATTAGCATATTCTAGTTTATTGAAACATTAGTTTTTCCTTACAGTTGTACTTCAGTGGAAGCAAAACTTCTTAAATTGCTACTTCCAAGAAATTAATTTTTATAAAATTTACTACAATGTGGCTACTAGAATCTAGAGGGGTGCACGTCGGCCAGTTAAACCTAGACTAGTCAACTCGAACATTAACTTATTTTTATGATTGTACAACAGTGGACTTATTAATTGCTCAGTGGCTACTAAGAAGTTAATTGATTTAATGATGTAAAAAAAATGGTAATGTCTACAATTTTGCTACTCAAAATCCAGGGGGGTGCAAGTGCACCCCCTTGCACCCCCCTGCGGGCGCCCATGCATCGCAGACATCTAACGCAAATAAATGAAACCAACCTTCGACTGCAAGGAAAGAAATCTACTTTTATTGATTAAATTATTGTATCTTTTATTACTATATTAAATCTATTTTAAAGAGTTTTATATGTATATTTGTATTTCATGTAACTAGTTTTTTAACTAAAGAATGATTGTTGTAGGACTCAATGTCTATGCAATTAACCTAAAACGCTTTATGAATAAATGACGATTCGCTGCTAGGAATTAATAGTATAAAAAATATTAATGCTAATTTTTAAACATTTGTTACTAATATTCAAATTTAGTTGCTGGAAAAGATAGTGGCTTTGTTCAGTACCTATAAATATACATTCAGATTCAGAAATGGGTTTACTACGATGTAAATCGAACTGCAAACTATATTTATGAGAGCAATGAGTGTAAAGAACTTGGGTTACTTCTTACTGTAAACAAATGTCTCAAAGTGTGAATACGAAACCACACACACACACACACACACACACACACATATATATATATATATATATATATATGAAGATGTTGACCCAGATTACTTTGATAGAAACAGCTATGATATCATCAGAGGATAAGCTTATAAGATTTATTTACATAATAATAATAATAATAATAATAATAATCTTTATTGTCCGTGAGGAAATTTGTCTTACAATTTGTGCATTACACCAAACAAAACATCAAGCCTAAAAAAACATTCATACCTGACTCATTCAAAATTTACATATACAAGTGTTGTTATCTCAAAGATAAAAAAAAACATGTAAACACACCCTTGCAAATACTGCAGGGGCTTTTAGACTGAAACTGTAAAGTGTAAAGTATAACAATTAATCAGCCGACTTAGACATTACTGTAGCATCTCAAATAAAAGAGAAATGGAGTTTCCCATTTATACACTATGTAAATAGAAAACAAACACAGAAACCTGATCAACACCCCGACTGATTGACTACTGGGTACTTTTATAAGCCTTTTGAAAACCCCGTGCTAAAGACAATTCACACCTCACAACTAATAAAACAAACAAACCCCTGATCTTGATAATGAGATATCAATGTCATTGAAAGCTGTTTAAATAAAGCATGATTACAAAAGGCTTGTAAAATAAAAATATTAATTATATGTGTCACAGTTATTAACCCATTAAAGCCGTGCAAAAAAAAAAGTGATACACGTATAAGCATTACTTATTGTAAAGATATCCAGGTAATCCAGAAAAAGGAGTGACCAAAATTTTTCTTTTAAATATTTTTGTTTTGTAAGTTGAAAGTAAAGAAAAATAAATTCATCGCCTTTTTTATGAGTATGCAGTCGAATCTCTTATCAGAGTTAATTTAAGATTATTTTGTCCGTTGAACAAAATAATGCTGTTTTTTTTTGTGCTTATTCAATAAAATAGTATTTTATTGTCAGGGTTCACCGTTATGTTTGGCGTCATATGGCTCATAAGGGGGTGTGAATACTCAATACACAAAACCTTACTGACTTAACACACTTACTTGCACATTCAACGAAGACCGAATCACTCAGTACACAACACGTGCAAGACACATTCACAACAATGGGATATAACTATCATACCAAAATAACAAAGTAACATTCATTCTCGCCTTACCTTCCCCTGACATTTATAACCGTCACTCAATCAAACTTATATAATACATCTTGAAATGTTTCTTTATTTGGCTCCAAAGATTTTTGGTGAAGAAATTCCACATAGTGCAACACGATACCAAGCCGTCGAGTATTGTTGGTACCCAATGATAACAACGCTAAAATAATCTAAAACTAAAAGGAAATTATTTCATCTCTGATCGTCATCTGAATTTCTTGTTCTAAAAGGAATGTTAACCATGGAAATATATGGAATAATGCCTCATCATATCAAAAGTATCGAAGTTAACATTTCATATTGCGTCATTTATATTGTTAGAATTGAAAGGATAAGTGATTGTACATGTTGCGTGGACATTCCCTTTACTACTGATACCAAGGACCTTAAAGCTTGTAATGATGAAATATTTCCGAATACTGAGAACGGCTTCAGAAATTCAGACACTCAATCTACCATACAAAATGGTTTAGGGTTAGGACAAAGAGAAAAGTGTAACATTAAGTGTACCATGGACAGGTGTGGAAGATTATTGAATGATTTGAAATGTAAGCACTTATTTAGCACCAAAGACTACCCAGAAAGTGGAAAATGTATTTGTACTTGAAGACTATTGTGGGATTAAATAACGCAGCGCATGTGTTGCGAAATCGCCTTTTCTTTAAAAAGACCACAGAATGGCAGATAATACTATCGAAGATGATTGTGCAAAATTTTTTCTTGTAACAGAAGATCGAAGTCAAAGACAATTTGAAGATGCTTCAAAAACCTTACATGACGATAATGCGAAATCATTACCTATTAAACAAGATTGTACCCAGGGATATCAAACTGCAGACAGCAATGTAGAAACATTTTGCGGGTCAGATAAACCGCGACATAGCATTGTTATTGCTAATGATCAAATACAACAGCAACAAATCCGCACTGTAAAATCAGGTAAAAGTTTAAGTAATGGAATTGGTGCTAGAAATTTGAATGGCAGAAAAAATTGTGCTAACAGGGTACCACAGCCCACAAATTTGAATTCACTCCCATGGCCAAGATTTAATGAAGAAAAATGTAGACTTACTACTTTCTCCAAATACCCACTAAGAGCTGCCAAATCGGCTATTTTATTAGCAGCGTCTGGGTTTGTTTACACTGGAAACCCAAATGATTCAGACGACACCGTCATTTGTTTCTTTTGTTTTTCTACTAAAAACAATTGGCAGCTAGTTGACGATGTTGATGAGGTGCATAAGGAACTCTCACCAACATGCCCAATGGTGACTAAAACAAAGTCTACTAATATTCCTCTTGAAGCACGCTATAGAAGTACCATTTTTAATCAGCTCAAAGACTCTCAACCTAATCGAAATAACAATTCATATAGCGTAAGTGCAAATATCAATACTTCAAATGTTTTGGAAGATCCAGTCAGACAGACTGAGACAGATGGTACCTTAGCTTCAAGGGAAGCACAAAGAGCTCCAGAGCTTGGCGACGTACTTCTGCAGTCAGTAATTCCTACTTCAAGCCCTCTGGCCTTAAGTCATAACAGATCTGAGCAACAGAATAGTGCCGGCTTAGCATCCAGCTCCATACAGCAAACATCTACTGCATCTAATAGAGAGGCATCCGCTAGTGTGACTACAACAACATCGCACGCCTCCGTCAGGACAGAAATATCTACAGCGTCTATTTCCGGTTCTAGTAATGTAGAACTAAATACAAGCCCTTCGTCTGTGTCGACAAATGCCAACACAGTTTGTACAAATGTCACATCAGGTCACAGCTCAACCTCCACATCATCAGCTACTCTTACACAAGCAGTGTCAGCAGCTGTAAGACAAACATCAGAAGCAGCTGTAAGACAAACATCAGAAGCAGCTGTAACACAAACAGTGTCAGCAGCTAGTCAGAACTCGGCTAATAGAAATGCAGGTGGACCAACTTATTCTGAGCTTGGCATTGTAACAGAACGCCCCAAGAGGTTTGAATATGCAGTGCTTCTTAAGCGGATGGAGACATTTTCATCCTGGCCAAGAGATCATCATCTGAGACCCAATGAGCTATCAGAAGCTGGATTCTATTACGCGGGTAAGTTTGAGGTATATTAAATTAATATGATCGTCTCATAAGATTAACAATGTAGTTAAAAAAAAGTTATTGTGCATATATGCCTTTAAACTTTTAAATTCACCTATCAAGGTTATGGAGACTGTGCCCGCTGTTTCTACTGTGGTGGAGGTCTACGTAACTGGGAAGATGAAGATGATGTCTGGGTAGAACATGCCAGATGGTTTCCTAAATGTGCTTATATCCGTCAACAAATGGGACAAGTGTTTGTAGATATAGTACAAGAGTTGAATAAAACGTATGATCATGTAAGTTTGTTTTTTTATAAGTCATGCATGTTAACTCGGCTGATTTAGCAGTCCTATCCATTCTATGATGGTACTATTGAAGAAAGAGCACTTGTACGCATTGGTCCTTGCATATGGAATAAGAGATATGCCTCTATCTTTGTGTCTTTCTTACTTTTAAAATACGGTTACTTTTTTTTCTATTTATAAGTAGTGTTATGGTGTTACAAGTATAATAGTTAATATCTTAGTCGTCTCTAAATTTAATGATTTTACGTATGGTGTTTATGAAATGTGAATATTCCTTTGTCATAAATCTCACTGCTCTATTTTGCGTTTTTTGAAGTTTCTTAATGTTTTCTTGAGTTGAGAGATCCCAAAGAGAAAATGCATATTCTAATATTGGCCTAACTAATGTCAGAAAGCATTAGATTTTCTGTTCTCGTTTGATTTGTAAAAATTAGTTGCAGTTAAATATGTTTACACATCTATCGAAATTCTTTTAAAAAAAATAAATTATAACAAAATGTCATACTTTGTTTGGCCTAAAAGATTCCCTTCACAATGGTAAAGGAAAAACTTGGAGATGTTGCTTCTGCCTTTCAGCTTGGTGAGTACTTCTGTCTGTATTTACAAAGCTTGTATCAACTCACTCAGTCTGTCTGTCCGTCTGTCTGTCTGTTAAAATGTTTGTACAGGTTATTTCTCCTAATCCCTTTCTCGGAACAAGTTGAAACTTTGCACAATTATTCATTAGTGTAGATAAGACATGAATAATTTTTTTTAAAATAAATTAACTGGTAATGTATTATTTTGTTTTGTACCGACAAGGGGAAATTAATCCTTCAGTATTCACAGATATGACTACATTTGTAGGATTTAGTCCTCTTAAATAATTGCTAACGATATTTCTCCCATACTCAGACTCTGCTCAAAGTTAAACAATTATATATTATACCTTACAATACATCAAACTATCAAAACTTTGACTACTTGGTCAATTAATTATTATTAATTTTTTTTGTTGATATTTAATGAGATATAAATGTACTAATGTAGGGCGGAGTTCTTCCCCATTATATAAGCTTCATATTTTCTTTTTACATTTTTCTCGTTTGTTTGTTTTTAACCCTGTAACATCAAATTAAACTATAGTTTTATAACATCTGTAATGTCTTTAATGAAGCGCACATAGTAGTCTTTACTTGGAACTATATTTCAAAGCTTCATCTCGTCTCACATATTAATCTTCATAGATGCATCCATGTTTAACAAAAAATCAGCAAATACGAGGGTGATGTGACTGAGTGATTAGTCGCTTAGCTTCTAACCTGGGCTCCTGTTCGAATCTTACTTAAGTACTTGGATTTTGAATTTGGGATCTTTAGGGCTAGTCCACCAAACTGACTTTATTTG
Organism: Biomphalaria straminea; assembly: GCA_021533235.1. Taxonomy (NCBI): domain Eukaryota; kingdom Metazoa; phylum Mollusca; class Gastropoda; family Planorbidae; genus Biomphalaria; species Biomphalaria straminea. The sequence goes on from JADKLZ010000687.1 coordinate 1,803,982, forward strand.
GGGAAAAGTATAGGCGGTTGGTCGTTGTATTTGGCCACATGACAACCTGCTCGTTAACCATTCGCCGAAGAAACATGATCTTAATATCATCTGCCACATAGATCGCAAGGTCAGAAATGGGAAACTTTACTGCTAGAAGCAGTGACACAAACAATTGAATAATTAGTTGACGGTATTCTGCTAATATAGTTTATATTTCTGTCATTTAGACACAAAAGATATGCCATTAAAAAGGGACCCTGCTGTTAAGACAATTGTAGATATGGGCTTCCCCTATGTTGAAGTTATTGCTGCAGCTGAATCAATTAAAAACGATGGTAAGTCTTTTTTTTTATTTTCTATAGTTACATTATTATGTTAGGTATAATGCACAAATTGTACGACAAATTTCCTAATGCATAATAAGTATTATCGTTATTATTTATATTATTATAATTTGAGAAACGAAAGAGAATTCATTGGCACTGACGTTATTATTATTATAACGCAACAATCATGTTTATGTCATACCCCAGTGCGTTATTGTACAGCCACTTTTATAAGCCAGTTAGGGGAGGGGGTTACGTGGGAGAATGCTTCCGTGCTGCCTTTTGTCGCTTACAAAGTACGAATCAACTAAAATCGTGATTCGAACTCGATCTCCCTTTGTGTGGTAAGGTAACCTAGCTGTTATTACCGCATATTCCACCACATAATAACTCTCCTAAAACAAAAAGATGCTATATATATAAGTAAATCATTTGGTCGTTTTTATAATTATAACGTTGTTTTGCAAGAAGTATTTTATATAAATGTTATTTCTTCGAAGAAGTCGCGGTGACTGAGTGGTAAATCGCTTGGATTATGAATCGGTGGTCCCGGTTCAAATCCTGGTGAAAACTGGAATCTTTAATTTTGGGATCTTCGGGCGCCTCTGAGTCCACCCAGCTCTAATTGGTTCCTGACATTAGTTGGGGAAAAGTAAAGGTGGTTGGTCGTCGTTACATCATCTGCCCTATAGAAAATAAGGTCAGAAAAAAGAGCTTTACTTTTTTTACCCTGCTTGTAAACCGTTGGCCAAAGAAACGCATGACCTTAAAATCATCTGCCCTAAAGCTTTACCACAGAGCAACCTTTAAGTTCCCCCTTCAGACCATGCGATCTGTAGGTTAAGGTCCTCTGGTCTCAGGGGCGCTCGAAATATCCCGAAATATCCCCGACTTCAGCTGAAGGACCTCCGAAGCCAAGCGCTTAAACACCCAGCCACTGTGATAAACATGTAAGCCAATACGTAGACGTGTGTTTAAATGCAGACTCTATTCCTTTCAGGGAACATTTTGTCAGCAGATAAAATTTATGACAGACTTGTATCGGATAACATAAACAGAATACCGAATGCTTCCAAAATGACGGAATTAAAACTAGATGGAGTGAACTCTGAAACACTTGCCAGAGACACAGGTAGGCCACTTTTGAATTCTATTTTCTTAAAACCTTCCATTATACCTTAATTCAGCATTTCCTAAACTGTTTACGAACTGTTGTAGTAGTTTACTAGTAGGCCACCACGTGAATTAATATCTCTTTGAAAAAAAAAAAAAAAAAATGGCCCTGTAGTTATTCAGAAGGTGCAAAATGTTAAGAAAACAGTTTTGGTAACACCGCCTTAGTTTGTTAGAAATTCGGAGCATCATAGAAGATCTGTGGACAATCTTTCCCCATTCGTCTGTCTTTTGTTCTGACTAGAATCTTTTTCATGGGTAAAGCTGTCCATCATTTGATGTCGTCCCTTTATTCTCTCTCTCCCCCCCCCCCCCTTTCTCTCTTTCTCTCTTTTCCCATTTTTCTTATCAGTGTTTCCTTTAGTGGGACATTTGCGAGCACTTGGGACCTTGTGGTATGACCATACAGTTTGTTTACTACGTTTACAGTGATAAAAAAAGTAAATTTATAAAATTACGTTTTATGAAATAAATAAATAATTAATTATTAATTAATATTTACTTATTTTATTAAATTTCCAAATTGAGTTTAAGTTCTATGCATTGTGCGTCATGTTTTTCTCACAAGTATATGTTTAAGGTGGGCATATGACAGAATGGGGCGTTAACTATTTTTTAGTAATCGTGAAAGACAGGAGTGATTTCCCTTAAGGAGGTTATATATGGCCATTTCAATTGTGCTTAAATGTCACTCGCTCTTACAAGCTTGACCATTAGACCTTGTAGTGTGACTATACATATTAAAACTATATAAATTGGTATATGATTCTCATGTATTAATTTATAATAATTAGTGGGAAGCGTGGTCGAGAGGCTAAGTGCGGCTTGAGCTTGGCTTGCTTGGCTACCTAGAAGGGGGCTCGAGGTTCGACACCCGACTCGGGCAGAGTTGTGTTTACTGAGCGCCCAAAGGCAGCACGGGAAACCAACTCCTAGATACCCCCTCCCCCCCCCCCACTGGTCCACCAATGAGATTGGACCAAAGCGCTCTGAGCATGCTATAAGCATGAAAGTAGCGCTATATAAAAGCTAAAATAATAAAAATAATAATAATATATGACTTAGGTGGTGTGTCATACTATTATGGAGTATGGGATTGTTTATTTTTTTTTATTGAGGCCCTTAGTCATACGGTAACCTATTTATCCAGTTTCTATCCGTAATTAGCAAACTTACACAAAAAAGCCTCCATGACCCAGGAGCGCACCATTCTGATCTCAGTACTGACGACTAAGATTTTAGAGGGTAAAAAAAAAGACATTTTTCTATCACAAATTTTATGTTAGGAAAGACGCTTTCTAGACTTGCTAGTGAGGTGAGAGCTTCGCTGGGAGAAGTGAATAGAACTAAACAGGGCCAGATTTAAGTTTGTGAAGTCCCGTGGCAGAATTTTTGTCGAGGCCTCTACACTTTAATAAAAAAAAACAATACCTTTTAACATTTTCAATAAACATACGGATACCTAAAAGCAAGCAATATATTAGAAGAAATAAATACATTTTGTCTACTTTAATACTTAAAAAAAATTACTTTCATTTAATATGCATTTTTTGTAATAAAAAAGGTGTAATTTGTATATTTTTGAGATTGTGGAGAGTAAAACCCTAGATCACTATTAAAATCTCTTTTGTGGAGGACCCTCTTTTTTTATAGAAGTCCCGAAGTTTAACCACTCTTTTCCTTTGTCTAGCCTATTAATTGGCCCTTGATCAAAGAAAGTTTATGTAAAGACATTATTATCATTGTTTAATACTCACATTTTCAAAGCACTGATGTACAATGGAAAAAAATTCTGCATAAAAATTTATGAAATAAAAAAAAAACTATGATAGAAAATGTACACTGGGATAACAGATCTAAAAGTCTTTCTTTTCTAATTAATATATTCAGAAAAACTCAGGACATTAAAAGAACAGAATAATCAGCTTCGCCAACAGACACTCTGTAAAATTTGTATGGACAAAGAAGTGGCAGTAGTTTTTCTACCTTGTGGTCATCTTGTGTCCTGCACTGACTGCGCCTCAGCCATGAAGGATTGTCCAGTATGCAGGAATCACGTCAAAGGAATAGTCCGCGCCTTCATGGGTTAGAGAAAAGCGAAGAAAATGTTAATACGTGGATTATCCTAAATCTTCACTAGTTACAGAGTTAGACATGTGTCTTGTCGAAAGTAAGTGTTGAAAAGATGTACACATTTTTGTAGAGGGGATGAGGTGGATGAGTGGTCAAGCGCTCGGCTTTCGTATCTTGGGATCTCGGGTTTCGATGTCGTTGAAAACATGAATTTTCAACTTGGAGATTTTTAGCCTGCCCTGAGTCCTCTCAACTCTAATTTGTACCTGAGAGTAGTTGAGGGAAGTAAAGGGAGTTGGTCTTTGTGCTGGCCACATAGGCTACATCGTTAAACATTCAACCAAAGAAACGTTTATGTATTCCTCTTTTGTTGACCCATTCGAACATCTATCTGTCTATTTGTATTTCTTTTCTATACACATGTGTAATAAAAAATAAGTATTTGTTCACGTTTCCTTGGTTACATGTATTACTGACTTCACTGACATACGATTCACAGTTTACTTGGGAATCAATTCGTTATAAATCGTTTGTTCCGTCAGTAAAAGCACTGTAATATAATACATAAAGCAAAAAAAAAACTTTATTGAAATAAGCAAACCAATATCTTCATCAAAATAGCTTTAGACGGTCGCCTGGTAGTGTGCAGGGGCGTAGCTAGAAATTTCCATTAATAGGGGGCCCAGGGGGACAGACCTTTTTTTGGGGCCCCTACAATTTGCGTAATACTAAATTTTTAATGTAAAAAACAATCATTTGGGGGCCCCCTAAAATGGGGGACCCAGGGGGGTCAAATTCTCCCCCCCTCCTCCCTCCACCCTAGCTACGCCACTGGTCGTGTGGCCTGTCTTTTGGACTGTTGATGGATGGACTTAATGGTCCAGGATTTGAAACCCACCTTACTATAAGTAGCCTTTAGTATTAGAAAATTTCCAATAGTAAATTGTGTGAGATCTCCAATTGTAAATTGTGTGAGAT
>JADKLZ010000687.1:1823164-1833550 GCA_021533235.1 Biomphalaria straminea
CTTGATTTCTGTTCTTGATAGCTGTTCAGTTACAAATTAACGCATACACGGAAATAAACCTTCAACTAGGGTGCGCAAAATGTTGTGTCTATTCATTCATCGATTAAACTTGTTGCTTTAGTGAACGGATGTAAGCCAGTGACGTAGGAGGTGTCAAGTTTTTTTTCCCTTTGACGTCGTGGGAAAAAATTTCATTCATAAATTCTCCATGTCATTCATAAAACCTTCAAACCAAAATAAGTTTTTCCATAATGAGACATTTTTCAAACCGATATAACGGTCGAACTCGAGTTTTCCCGATGTGGCCAATGAGCTGAGATTTTTTTTCTCACTAACATTTAGATACGTTGAAATTTTAAAGAAAATCGTTAGAGCCGTTTTCGAAATAGAAGAAATATATATATATATATATATATATATATATATATATATACAAGAATTGCTCGCTTAAGAGTATAGGATAACAATTTTCAAAGGCCTAACTTTAGAATTAACAAAAATAAAAGTTTTTCAGGGATACCTCCCCTTAATATAAATAAATAACAGCAATTGGCAACACGTAACACAGACTGTACAAATAGTTCTTCGTTTATAGTCGTACCGACATATCAACTCTTGCACTGGTCACAACGACCTTTTCTTTTAGTTTGAAAATTATAAAGTGTTAGAACAGGTCGATGCTGATTGAAGGTAGTTCGACAGTAGTCACAAGAAAATCGACAGCCTGTAAAATAGTTCCTTGGTCTGTGGCATTTTACGTCTCGAGAGACGATCTTTTCCCCTTGCAAGCTCTTATGTGACTAAAGAGGCCGATCCTTGATACACAGCTGCGATCGCAGGTTGGGCATATGTAGTCACCAGGTGCCTTTGCATTTTCACCCTTCTTTCTGCTTCTGTTGTGTATGGCATCCGCAATCAAAAGTTCATGGTACAGGAACATTATGCACGAGAGTAAACGGTTTAATACTTCATATTAAGTACTACTTTCTATACATTCGTGGTTAAATGTTGGATGTAAATGGACAATCATTCGTAAAATTAGTTCAAGAAATTGCTAACTCGTTTTAATTTTATTAATGTGGCGCTCGATGGAAAAAAAAATGTCCAATCCTGCTCTAGGTGTAAAACTAATGGTCTAAATAGTTATCTAATTCCTTATGCTTGACGACGTTTAAAGAATGACATTATTAGGGGAAAGTTAAGACGGTTGATCCTATTGTGCTGGACACATGATACTCTCGTTAATCGTCTGCCAAAGAAACAGATGGATCTTAACATCATCTACACTAAAGATCCAAAGGTATTAATCTTTTGCATATTCATATGCAACCCCAGTAGTTATCGATTAGTGCAGTATGTCACTAACGGCTTAACAACCTTGTCTTAAAGGGTTCTCCTTTCTTAGGGAACATGACTAATAATTTCTGACAGAGCCACTGAAAGAGAAGGAGGTTTATTACTTTGCCCAAGATGCACATCCGTCCTGTAACATATGACGTTCTAGCAAGAAGGCAACGTGGGAAGCGTGGTCGAGAGGCTAAGTGCGGCTTGAGCTTGGCTTGGCTTGGCTACCTAGAAGGGGGCTCGAGGTTCGACACCCAACTCGGGCAGAGTTGTGTTTACTGAGCGCCCAAAGGCAGCACGTGAAACCATCTCCTAGATACCCCCTCCCCTCACACTGGTCCACAAATGAGATTGGACCAAAGCGCTCTGAGCATGCTATAAGCATGAAAGTAGCGCTATAAAAAAAGCTATAATAATAATATTAAAACTTTTATGGAAATTTTAAAAAAAATAGCTTAACATTTTGTTCCGCTACTAGCACTGTCAAATGGTTTCAATATAGATCTATTTACCAATGAAAAAAAGGTATTGGAAATAACGATACAGTTAATTGGATTTAGATATATGTATTCATACAGAGAGAATTTTTTTTTAAAAAGTTCCTCTTTCTAATCATGCAAGTTTGAGGCCAAGCGCTAAACACTCAGCCACAGTTTTTAAATTTTTATATTAATCTAGATATTTCTTCTTATTATTTTAAAGGAGATCGAGATTGTGTGCGATGCTTCCACTGTGGTGGAGGTCTGGAGAAATGGAAAGAGGAAGATGATGTCTGGGTAGAACATGCTAAATTTTTCCCCAGTTGTTCTTTTCTCCTTCAAGAAAAGGGACAAGGCTTCGTCGATTCAGTAAAGCAACTTTCCCAAACAAGACCCGGTGAAAATATTTAGTTATTCTCTTAACAATACCTCCATTCAAGTCACAACTTCGTAGGGGGTGGTACAAGGACTCGCACCTCAAAAACGAATCGAATGATTTTCTTAGAAATTTAACAGTAAATGTATATTGCTGAGTAAAGTAAAGCTCATTGACCAAACGGGGGAAAGTCTAGTTTATAATATTTAGAAGTGAAAGAAAATAATAAATTTGGCTTTGATTTAAAGTCTTGGCCTTGTCAACCGTATTGTACCAATAACTGAGTTTAAGATTAAAGCTTTAAATTTAATGTTGCTTTCAGTAAATTGATAGATTATCTAAGCTTTTCTAATATTTTTTTTACGTATCGCTATTATTATTACGTCAAGATTTCAGAAGTCCAACTCTAGATTTAGATCCAGTTCTAGATGCCGATATGATGAAAGTACAAATAGATTATTATACAATTATGCGCTGTAGCTCTTGATCAATGTATGGTGACGTTGGTACATTGAGCTAACGAATAACGAAAATAACGAACTCTAGAAGCCTACCCTGATAAGATGAAACAATTTGTATTCTTATTTTTAGAATATATTTTATTAAGTTGTAGAATGGAGGTATTGTATTTCTTGTTTCAATTATTTTGTAAAATATTTTCTTGTTAAAAACGTAATTATGTTGTATTATTTTTAATAATAATTAAATTGGTCTATTAAAAAAAAAGACATTAAATTAAACTTATTTTTAAAAAAATTAGAAAAGATAATACAGCTAATAAAATAACATTGGATTGTGTAGCTATATAAAAAACGATTTCATGCAATGTGAATGAAAGTAGACTTTCTACTCGAGTTGCAGCCCAGGTGCAGACACCAAGTACAGTTTCAGAAAGGGAGGGAAGTGCAACTGAGGGCGCCACAGCAGTTCAAGAATCATCGAATTCGTGTACAGCTCCTGCTGGGAGATCGCAGGCACCAGTTCGAACTTCACGAGGTAGCAACAGAACATTGGGAGGAGGAGTAAACTCACGTGTTGATTGTGGGCTAAACAACGTAATCAATCAAAGCATTGTCGATGTTAGATATCTTAGGTAAGTTATCATCATTATCATCATCTTTATCATCATAGTCATCATCCTAAACATCATCATCATCATTATTACATTCAACATAATAATGAACATTGTCATCATCCGTCAGCGTAAACATTATTAGCATCATCCTAATCATTAACATTGTCGTCATCAGCATCATCATTATTATCGTCATAGTCACCATCCTTCACATCATATCATCATCTTCATCACCATCATGATTATCATTATCGTCATCTTCATCATCATCGTTATCATTATTATCGAGATCATCATTTAAAGCATCATGATTAAGAGCAACAGTAGCGTCATTACCATCATCAACATCATCATAATTAGTTCCCATTTCAGACCTAGCGGTCTATAGGGCAGATGATGTAAAGGTCATCTGATTCTTTGGCCCACGGTTAACGAGGGTGTCATGTGGCCAGCACAACGACCAACCGCCTTTACTTTTCCCCAACTAATGTCAGGTACCCATTAGAGCTGGGTGGACTCAAGGGCGCCCGAAAATCCCGAAAATAAAAATCCCAGTCTTCACCAGGATTTGAACCCGTGACCTCCAGTACAGAAGCCAAGCGCTTTACCGCTCATCCACCGCGCCTTCTCATCATAATTAGCCTCATCATTATCTATTCCTTGACTTTTGCCTTTGGGGTGCTGTGACAGTTTGCGTAATAAAATCCCTCCACTTTTCCTGGTCAGGAGCTGTTCTGAACAGGATACCAACAAAAAAAAAAGACCGATATATTCTTTTATGTTATGCAGCGTTTTATTTTGACGACCTTTCTTCGTGCTCTACAAACGAAGAATGGCTTTTGACAGATAACAATGTTATCAACAATTCGAGTAATTGTTGTAATTGCTATAGATATATGTTCTCTTCTAAATCTACAGGGCCTTAGGTGTATATTGTTCTCCAAGGATCGACAATCCACGTTATTTGAGCTACTCTCGCAGGATCGCTTCCTATCCAGTAGTATTAGTTCCTGCAGTTTTTAGACCAGTATTAGCAGATGCTGGCTTTTATTTTGCTGGTGAGTACTAGATGAAAAGAAAATAAAATGTTTAAAAACTAAACAAAAAAAAAGTCAAATGTAATTTTGTTTATTTGTAAATTGTTTTACATTTTTCGGATGTTCCTTCAGAAATAAGAATAGTTACTTCTTAGTCCATAACTCCCGCAGGACGGCGGGGGATGGCAGCATCAGGTTATGAACCCGACACCATCGAGAAGTCCAAACAACAGTCCAGCGCGCATACCGCACAACCAGGCAGCCAAATCAGGATATACAACCGTTATATAAATCTACTTAATTCAAATCTACTAATTGAAAGAAACTTTTTTTGAAAACAAATCATAAGATTTATACATCTTATTAGAAAAAAAATCGTAAGATACAGAAATCTTATTACAAAACATATTAGAGAATTTATAATTCTTATTAGAAAACACATCAGTAGATTTAGAAATCTTATTAGGAATCTAATATAAGGATTTAGAAACAAAATCAGAAGAGACATGATAGTTCAAAACAGTTAAAACTCAGAAATGGTATGTTTTTTTGTATTTGTAAATTATAAAATCGTGTTTATGTCTTGTGCTATTGTAGTAATTTTCTTAGTGCTTATGTTTTCAATCAATTTCCAAATAGCTGCCGGCTCCTGATTACGAATATAAATGTATTTAATTTTAAGAAATGTTTTTTCCTCATAATTCCAAGGACCTTCCAACAATTACATATTGACGGATAAAATAATGTAAAATAAATCACTTCTGTATCTTTTCTTATAATAAAAACTTGACTTTGCTTCCCAGGTCGAGGACCTAGTCTAGACCTAGTTTGTTTTTGCTGCGGTGGTCAGCTGTGGAATGTTCCGCCTGGCGCTGACGTCTACTACTTGCATGCGTTGTACTCCCCCCACTGCGTCTACATCAGATGTATCTTAGGTGTCCACTACAGCCACGAACTTAACGATGTAAGTTTTTAGTAGAGTTTGTCTTAGTGAGTTCCCCTTTCCGACTTTGCGATGTGCAAAGGTTATCTGTTTCTGTCGCCTACGGTTAACGAGGGTTTAATGTGGCCATCACAACTTCCATTTTTTCGATGAGTGTTTATAGTAAGGAAGTGTAGGTAAGGGGATCCAAGCAATGTTTCGAAATTGATTTAGTTTAATGCTATAAATAATGTAACCAATCTAAGGGAGACAACTCTATGAATGGGCACTGTAAAGTTAAAGATGCGTGTTTGGATAAAAGACTTGAAATATGCTTCTTGGCCAAAGGTTAACAAGCAGCGTATCACGTGGCCTACACAACGACCAATCGCCTGTAATTACCCAAACAAAAGTCATCAAGGCCGGGTTTCAAACCCAGGAACCCAGTTTTAAAATCCAAACGCTTAATCACTCTGCCACCCAACCCACATTAAACTGGGCCTCGCAATTTGTAAAGCCGGCCCTGCTGTAAAGCATGTGTCTTTGACTTGTGCAATGAGAATGCGTATGTGATTGTCACTAAACTTGCAATCAACCAACTTTTTGTTCTTCATTAAAAAGATTCACCGTGCCAATAATTAGAGTTGGGTTTGAGTGTCCATGTGAAGTAAGAATAGCCAGCTCTCTCTTCTATTCAACCGTTATGGGTTCAACACCTCAACTTTTGATAAACAATTGTAAGTTTCGGACGTTTATTTAGCTATAACGATTATTATGTCCTAGTCCTCCAAACGTCCCGCTGGACGTCGGGGGATGAAGCCTTTGCAAGGTTTAAACCAGGACTATCAAGACGATACCTACTCTCATTTTATTTTTTTTATACAGCAGAAATACATTTTAAAAAAGAAACTAAAGTTGGTCTAGTAGTTTTTAAAGATAGCTGTTACTCATGTTTTGTTTTTAAGATGATCTCAAGCTCAGTACAAGAACAAGGTCGGACAGACCGAAGTCGAGCTGTTCCTGGTAAGATTCTTTTTACCAAGCTTATATCAACTCACTGTGTCTGTTGGTACAATTTTGGTGCACAGGATTCTCGCACTTTCTCCAATAGAAGTTGTTTTGTGTCGTTTTAGCACTACTTATTATTTTAGTCGCACTGTTCACTGCAGTAGACACACATATCAAATGTATTATACCTTTATAATATCAAATTATTATATAGAAAACTCAGGTCTATAGTTTTTATTACATTATCTATTTAAAGACCTTGAATTTCATAAAGATAATGAATTCAAACGGTTGTTACTGTGTAAACTGTATAGCTGCAATTTAAACGCTCATCAAATGTCTTAAATAACTAAAGTTGTAGAAGCTTGTCAGGTCGACTCTTGAAAACAGAAAAACGAAAGTACATGAATTGTTTGCCAAGACCGGAGCCTTCAGTATGACAAATCAACCTGCATACTCTATGAAGTGTACTTAATGAAAGCTTAATTCCTATTCTCTATCCCTAACACAAACTCTTCTTGTCAAAATGTGCTATTACGAGACAATCTCTACTAATTCAGAAACAATAACCAAATACAACTTTATCCACAGATCACAACCGACACTACCAAGATGAATGGGCATTTGGAAGGCCAACAATTTTCAGATGTCTGCTCTGTGACAGTAGACGACGATCTATTTTATTTTACCCGTGCCATCATTTACTTTACTGTTTGTGTTGTGGTCTTAACGTTAGAGTGTGTCCAGTTTGTGGACTCCTGGTTCTTTTTATACGTTACGTTATACAAACTGGATGACCAGCAGATTAGTAGAATAATATTTACATTTTCTTAGTATATTTTTTTTATATATCAGTGTGAAAGTGTATATACAATAAAACTATTAGTTATTGTAACTACTACCAATGGTTTTCATTTTCTTAGATTTTATGATACGACTTTTACCCTTTATCTTTCCCTTAGTCTGTTGGACCGTTGGGACGCCATGCAAGATTCCTCGACCGTCTTTCTCCATTCCTCTCTTTCATTTGCCTTCGTTAGAACGTCTTTCAATGGTAGGCCTGTCCATTCTTTTATGTTGTCCTCCCATCGCTTTCTCTGTCTGCTTCTTCTTTTTTTCCTGGTACTGTTTCCTGAAGAAACTTAATGAGATATAGGGCTACAACTTTCCAATGGTTTACATATATATTTTTTAAGATATATAAAAATAAAGGATATTAAAAATGGGGGGGGGGGGTAGTTGCTAGATTAATATTCTTTGTGCATGTGGCAAGTTTGACATAAATTTCTGGATTCATTCGACTTCAATACAGCATAATAAACATGCTAGCATACGGACACGTTTGAGGATTGGGAATATATTGGCTAGACTCTAAGAACAAATATCTCCGTGTGGTGCGCTCTGTTTAGTCACGTGACTATCGCCGGATGTGGTCCCTAATACTCGCACCTCCCTAGCGACGCCACTGCCTTAAATGCACAGACCTTTCAATGTTAAGCTAATGCTAGAAAGCTACCTTCTACTTCAGATGCGATAAAATGTTCCCAAACTAGGAGGAGGCGAGGTGGCTGAGTTGCAATGTGAGATCCCCGTTAACAGTCAGACACAGAAACTGACGACCGATACATCATTTACATCGCAAGGTCTGGAAGAGGAACTTTACTAGCAACTTACAACTAAGACCAGAAGTTCGCTAAATCATTGAAACTAGTCGACCGGCGGCCTAGCATACGCCACTGTTTTGCAGGGCAGCCTTAGGCACTGCAACATATGCAACCGCAGTGGTCCCGCACTTTCTTCGGACCCGTGCTAATTTTTAGGTGTAAAAATTATTAAGTTGAACCATTTTATAACATATAGCAGATTTCCCGCGGCCTCTTGATTTATCAGGAGCTCCTGGAAATCTCCTGAAATTGCTAAATATAGGCCTACGAAAAAGTCCCGGAAATCTCTGGAAATTATTAAAATCATTTGTAAAGTAAAATTAAAGTAAAAAAAAATATCCAGATATATATAAATAAAAATTGAAAATTTGGGAAGAATAGAATTATATATATATATATATATATAGATTATGCTATTTTGTGAATGAAAACAGTGCGGATTTGGATACACCATTTTCCATTCACACCATGCTGCGCCATGGGATCTTCCCGTTTTACTTGTTGATTGTGTTTTTGAACTTTTGAACTTGTCGACTTTGAGAATTATATATATAGATTGTCTGTAATCACTCAGTTTCTTATTTCAAGAGACGAACGATACCCCTATAAAATAATATAGTGTATCTTATCTCACCTGATATAAAACAGACGTTACTTCAAAAAAAAAATATGATGATAAAGTCCTACGCGTCATACATATTAATCAATGACTTAAATTCTGCCAAGTCATTGGTTTTCCTGGCTAAATCAGACAACCCATTCTATGCTCTAATAGCATAGGGAAGAAGGAGCATTTGTACAAATCTGTCCTGGTAAATTGTACATATGGAGACGCTGCCAGTAGAAAAAATGTTTTTATGATACATATTTATCCTTACGCTGTCTGGTGAAATTAAGTTGTTGCATAAATGAATATGTTGAAATATATAAACACTTATAGAAAGCCAAGTAAACGTGTACTACCTCTACATGACTCAAATTTGTTTTTGTTTTGTTTTTTTCTAGTCGAAGTAATAGTCAAATGTGTGTACTTGTACTAGATTGTTTACTCTTCTCATGTTTTAATCGACGCTGAGGCCGAGTATATACACTATAATATATTAACAATAAAAGTAAAACCAAAAAACTTCTAAATATTGTTACGTGCCTATTCGCACTATTGAATCCAACAAATGCAGTAGACAGGAGGTAAACTGTAACAACTCAAACACCAACGAAGGCCGAACAATAATAGAGTAAGTCGACAATCGATTCAACTATAAACCTCGTTTAAAAATCATGAAGGGATCCGTCTTTTGTCTCTCTGTAGCCTCAATCAAAAAATAAACGTCTTGTCCTTAGCGTCGACTAAAAGCGTTCTTATTTTTAATCTAACTATCCGTCACTAAGTAAAAACTTATCCCTTAATTATTCCCGAAATAAATCTATGCTCTAATCATGTCATAACAATATCTAATATATGAATCATTGACACGTAATTATAACGAGTGATTTGTAATTATTTTGAAGTATTTCGTTATATTGTACGTAGTCGTGAACTGATTCTGATCAACTTTCTATTCTATAGATATGGTCCAGTCTAGTAGTAAATGCTATAGTTATTTTTAATTTGACAGCTGGAGGTCACTAACAAAGGCCGCGGGATATACATTTGAGACCATTGAAAATCCGCAGCCGAGGACAGATGCAGACGGCGAAAAGAAAATCTTAATAGAGATCGCCCTGGTTGTGGCAAAGTATGGCGGTCACATCTGGGGCTGCGTAGCCACGGAAAATACTGCATTCCTCACTAATGTTCGGACTCGAAGACGCCTTATAATTATAATTATGATTTCTTTTTATAATTTACCTAAACAAAACAACTTCAGTCGTTAAGTAGAAAAAAAAACGGATTTCGAACTTAGCTGGTAACTTATTAATGAGCAGTGTTAAGACGCTTTTCTTTCTAATTTACACAAATGATATGCATTACAGGATTCATTTATAACAAAAGTGATACTATAGTCGGATGATTGCATAATATAGAGGAACATTAAAAGCATGACAAAGTATTGATATCTTACAAAAAAATTCACAAAACATGTAAAGTGAAAGGTCAAATGAATCGGAATTGTAAACAATTGTTACCTTCTATGAATGAACTCATATAATTTCATTTCGAGTCTTTTTGACACTCCTACAAGTTTACATCCTATACTCTTAAGCGAGCAATTCTTGTATATATATATATTTATTTATTTATAAATTTTATTTCGAAAACGGCTCTAACGATTTTCTTTAAAATTTCAAGGTATGTGCGTATTAGTGAGAAAAAAATTCTCAACTCATTGGCCACATCGGGAAAACTCGAGTTCGACCGTTATTTCGATATGAAAATGTCTCAATTTAATTTTGGTCAGAATAATTTATGAATGAAATGGAAAATTTATGAATGAAGTTTTCCATGACGTAAACGGGAAAAACGCTGCTTACGTCACTAAG
>JADKLZ010000687.1:1866881-1885211 GCA_021533235.1 Biomphalaria straminea
GATAATTCAGGCCGGATCTCAAATTTAAAAAATGCGATAATTCAGGCAGGATTTCAAATTAAAAAATGCGATAATTCAAGCCGCATCTCAAAATAAAAAATTTGATAATTCAAGCCGGATCTAAAATTAAAAAAAACAAATGTTATTTTTTAAAAATTATGTATACAATGAATAGTAAGATAATCATTTTTTAAAGTATTGAAGACGTGATGGTAAGGTGGTAAACTCCCCATTATGTAACAAAATATATTAGTAAAGACTAGTGCATTTTTTTTTATCTTGAACCCAGGCCCAAGAGTACCTCGATAAGCCACTGACATGTGGGACTCTCTCCATACAAGATGTCTCGCTTAAAAACATTAAATCCTGTTCGTCTTATGTATGGTTTTAACCTAGTTACCAGCGATACATACCCCTTGTAATTGTCTAACCCTACTAATATAGCTAATAGCAATCTACTCATAGAAATAAATAAGTATAGACTGGAAACAGGAAATAACTTTATGTAACTTGAAAAACATGTATATCTATTGTATTCGGATTTCCGAATTTTGACAAGTTACACGATCTTCAGTCTTAAAGATTAAACAAAACTACACTTCCTACTTATTTACGCAGCATGGTGTGAAAGAAAAATTGTGTATCCAAATCCGCACTATTTTCATTCACAAAATGGCATAGATAGCATAAATAAATATACACTGGAAAAAAGAAGTAAAAGATTCAGTCCTTAACTTTGAATTAGTGAAATTAGGGATTTTTTCAGCAGAATGCCCAAATAAGCTAAAATTTAAAAAAAAACAACAGTTTCAGAATAAAAAATGAACATTATGATTAATTGACATTACAGTCACGCTAAGAGATTTAAAAAAAAAAACACACTAGTGAAAATATTGCAATACTTATATAGGTTATGGCTGAAATATATATGAATACTTAACTTTTATACTGCTCATGCTGTATAGTAAAATACACTAATTTACAAATCACAAATTTTCCCTTCATAAAACTCTCTTGTTGTCCAGTCTATATTTATTTATGTCTATGAATCTACTTGATTTTTTTTTTCGTTTCTATTTCCAATATTCGTTCTTTTCTTTTTCAGAAACAATTTAAATGTGACAGTGGTTCACCGAGGGCGCTGTACACGTATTCCATTTCAAGGCCGATAACTCGGATTTGCTCAAAAAAAATTCGTCTAGAGCATTTTATTAAAAGTTATTCGGCTATTCCTATTTAAAATCTCATTCACCATCCTGATATAAAATGAATCTTGGATAAATAAAGACTTAGCATTGACCGGATGTGTTGATCGGTTGGCATGTTATGTCCTAACTCTTGTGTCTATAATAATTACATAGTTATGATGTATTAAAGATACAGTTTCATTTTTGGTCTTCATTGTATAAAAACATAGTACAGTTGTCTCTTGATAGTCCGACGGTTACGGGATCAGGAGGATATCTGTTTACTATTAACGTCGGATTACTAAAGTTAGCTGTACAGAATGAAACGTCAAGATAATGTTTTGATCTCAATACAAAATTACAAAAGTAGCGGCCCATTCAAATTTCCCTATTAACCAGCAATATTCAAGGTATAATTTTGTTTTTAGCATTTAAAGTAAAAAAAAAAATTAAAACATTATTTGGTGTTATTTTTCAAATAAAAGCAAACTGGATAACACTTCAATAATAATAAGACTCTTCTAACACTTCTGGATTAAAGATTTGAACTTCAAGTTCCCTTGAGAGCAGTTCTGCGTTTACTAATCACTTAAGAACAGCACGGATAAATGTAGGATACTGTGTCCATCTACTACAAGTACATCTATATCGACTAGACTATATCAAGTATAGAATCAGGGCCGGTCTTAACAATTTCGGGCCCTATGAGAAACTGATTGCGCGGGGCCTAGTCTGGGTGGGAATAAGGATAATAAGTGAAATTAAGATTTTGTATTAGGAAACAAATCGACTTTACTAAGTACTAAATTGCGATAAAATTAACTTTATTTTACGAACCTTGCAACCTGTTTATATGCCAGCGACTATAAAAGTGAATAAAGTATTGCAACTTCCGATTAAGGTGAAGATTCGCCTGATCATTATATTTTATTACATGAAAGCTTACAATGCCTTTTCTCTTCTATCGCGGAAAGGATTAACGTTTTCGGCAATGATTGACACACACTGTCTATTTTTCATGAGATTTTTATGAGATTTTGAGATTTTAATAAATTCAGGAGATTTCCTTGGATTTTTCGTATATATTTTTTTTAATTTAATAATAATAATAATAATAGGCTTGTCTTCGAGTCCGAAGATTAGTGAGGAATACAGTGTTTCCCGTGGCTGTGCAGTCCCAGCTGTGACCTACATATTTTGCCACATCCAGGGCAAGCAAAACCATTGTCCGCAGGTGGTCGGTTTAGATTTTCTTTTCGTCGTCTGCGTTTGTCCTCGGCGGCAGATTTTCTTTTGGTCTCAAATGTGTATCCCGCGGCCTTTGTGAGTGACCTCCAGCTGTCTCGTTCCGACGTCGCATGCAGCCAGGTGCTCTCTTCTATGTCAGCCAAGGAAAGCTGACGCCTAAGTTGGTCTTTGAAGCGTTTCCGTGGGGCGCCTCTGTTACGTCGACCACCTTTTAGCTCACCAAAAAAGACTGCCTTTGGCATACGTTCGTCTCCCATACGGGATACGTGCCCTGCCCAGCGTAGCTGTCGGATCATAAGAAGTCCCTCTATACTGTCTATACCGGCGTTCGCAAGGACATCGCTGTTTGTGGTGCGGTCTTGCCATCGTATGTCCATGATGGAGCTCAAGCACCTTTGGTGAAAGCGCTCAAGGAGTCTTAGCTGTTTTCTATATAGTGTCCATGTCTCAGAGCCACATAGAAGGGTTGAGAGAACCACCGCCTGGTAGACATTTATTTTTGTAGGTAGGCGGAGCGATTTGTTCTTCCAAACTCTCGCCTGAAGGCGTCCAAAAGCACTGCTGGCCCTGGCCAGACGGTTATCAACTTCCCTTGAAAGTGAGGCTTCATTTAACACTATGCTACCAAGATATGTGAAGTGGTCTACCACGTTAAGGGGATGCCCGTTTACTGTGATCCTTGGGGCTGAGTATGTTTCATTGGGTGACTTCTGGAACATGACTTCTGTTTTCCCGAGGTTTATAGATAGACCGAAAGAGGCGGCAGCGTAGGCAAATTCGTTTACCGCGTTCTGGAGGTCATTTTCATTGTGAGCTAGCAGGGCGCAATCATCGGCATAGAGAAGCTCCGTTATGACCATCTCCTTTCTTTTTGTGTGGGATAGTAGACGTCGGAGATTAAACACGCTGCCGTCACAACGAAACCGGATGTAGATGCCTTCATGCAATCGCTGCCTCATTTGACCCAGCATTACGCCAAAGAAGATAGCGAACAGAGTAGGGGCACTTACACTTACAATTAGCGCAGGGCCTATCAAAGCGCGGGGTCCATTGCGACCGCATAGGCTGCAGTGGCCTAGGACCGGCCCTGTATAGATATGAACATAGTTTTAGAGTCAGCGATGTTTACAATCTGGTAGAATTGTTATTTAATCTCAGGTTCTAACTCGCCACATTGTTTTATTTCATTACATTTTTAGTTTGCATACAACGTAATAAAGCAATGACTTTAAAATAATCAATGAGACATAACTGTTCGCAAGTTCAAGCTGCTGTCTATACTAGTTACATAGTTATGGTGAATTAAAGATACAGTTTCATTCATTTGGTTCCCGCACTGTTTAGCCTGGTATAGAAAAGGAAAATGGCGGGGGTCTTAGCAATTAGTATACGTGGCCTCTTGCCGCGAGTCTGACCCACCCGCCAGACAAAACAGTGTACACTGTTTTAATTCAGGCCGGTGAGAGGGAGCTCTTGTTTCACTTTTGCTGGCCTAGAGTTCCATCAACTCTACCTGACAGTTTTAAGAAGAAGAAGAAGAAGAAGACAAATAAACTGTCCGAATGTCTCTCCCATATAAAACAAAAGATATTCTTGGTATCGCTGTTATCCATTCATCATAGTTATGACATTGTGTTTCCTGTATCATATTAATTAAAAATATTGTCAAAATACAAAAGAAGATTTATATTTTTATATCTAGATGATTATGTAGATTATGTACTGTCACTGAATCAAATTCTATCCAAGGCAGTCAGGCCAAGGCATAGTTAAGATGAAGAAGTGTAATCGATGAATAATGTGTGCAAGTGGTACATTTTCTATTTAAAACTTGATTATGATTGAATTATATGTTGTTCAGTTGACAACACGAATTTATTTATATGTTGAACGGTTAGAATAAAGAGGATACGTATGTATTATAGTAAATAGAATACCAACAAACATTTAAAATATTTGGAAAAAAACAACTCTATACAACTTAAAACTTCTTTTAACCACTTATGAATGTTAGATTAAAAAACAATGAAACTTTTTTTACCCAGTATCCGCTTCCCTCCCCACGAGAAAGAATGCTGGTCAAGCGAATATATAGAGTTACTACACTTTATAATGATACCCCTATAGATTTAAGAAGACTTTGCGCTATTTGGAAATGTCTTACCGCGATAGTCCTTTCAAAACCGATGTTTTATCAACACCTAGATTTATCTCAGCTCTGGAAGAAAAGCGGACAACGCTGAAAAGGACTAGCTCCTCTACCACTGTAGCGAAGACCACCTTTACCTGCGATACTTGTGGACGGGAATGTCTCTCCAAAATAGGGCTCCGCAGCCACACGAGGAAGTGTGCGAGATGAACCATAGTCGTTCTACGACTGAAGGAGACCGATGGATGGAGATTTAGTCTCTAGCCAAATAAATTTTATTTCATTTTTTACTTTAAAAAATGATAACAGTCAAACTAAGAGTTTTCCCTGTGGGGCCAACGGGTTAGTAATTCTTTTCTCAGCGATATACATCCTCTCTCTCTCTCTCTCTAGCTCTCTCTCTCTCTCTCTCTCTCTCTCTCTAGCTCTCTCTCTAGCTCTCTCTATCTCACTCTCTCTCTAGCTATCTCTCTCTAAGGCTCTCTATCTCTCTCTCTAGCTCTCTCTCTCACTCTCTCTCTAGCTCTCTCTCTCACTCTCTCTCTCTAGCTCTCTCTCTCTTTCTCTCTCTCTCTCTTCGAATCTAGGTCCATCCAACTCTGCTCGCTAACCATTGGTCCAAGAAACAGATGACCTTAACATTATCTGCCCTATAGATCACAATGTCTTAATAATATTTATTATTATTTTATTATAATTTTATTATTACAATACTTATATCAACTCACTCTGTCTATCTGTCTGTCTGTCTGGTACAATTTTTGTTCACGTTATTTCTCCCTCACTCAATCTCGGATCAGGTTGAAGCATTGTACAATTTCTTTTTGTACCTGACAAGTCACACACGAATAAAAAAAAAATCAACTATTAGAAATCATTTGTTTTGTTGATATTGAAAAAGTGAAATAACAGCTACATTCTTGTGTGATGCTGTTGTAAAAGGGGAAGTTCTATCCCTTGGTTTAACTCTTTAATGATTTCTTTATTTCTTGCTTGGTATTCTATAATAGAATA
The DNA here is from genome assembly GCA_021533235.1 of Biomphalaria straminea. NCBI lineage: Eukaryota > Metazoa > Mollusca > Gastropoda > Planorbidae > Biomphalaria > Biomphalaria straminea. The sequence goes on from JADKLZ010000687.1 coordinate 1,872,480, forward strand.
ATTTCTTTTACTCATTACACGGGTATTTCCCGAAAAATGCGCATCATCGTAGTGAATTAGCTGAAAGCAAGACCAATGTGACTAAACTCCAGGCTCACGATTGGCTGACCAGTCAGGTTACAGTATGACGTCATTAAGGCCAATAAGAAAACTCTCCTGTAAACAAATAAACACACTGGGCGTGGCATAAAATGTCCAAAATGGATTGCCTAATCTGGGTATGGAATTTCGACATTTCCTACCTTGAAACGTGCACGTGACAACAATATTACTGACCTTTTATTTAGTATTGACTGTGTTCTTCATTATTTGATTCTTGACATTGCATAGAATATAGAACGTTTTTTTTTTCTTTTTGATAATTTATTATAATTTATAAAAAAAAATACAGAACACAGTATTTTATATCACAATAATCATTCCTTAAACAATGTTTTGATTTTTACAAAGCTTATATAAATTCACTCTGTCTGTCTGTCTGTCTAGCCAAAAGTTATTTCTCCAGATTCGCAATCTCAGATCAAGCTGAAATTTTGCACAATTGTTTCTCGTAGCTGACAACACAAGAATCCCTTTCCAACTGGTCCAGACAAGTGCTAGGATCATAGCCTAAGATTGCGCTCAACAAAAACAATTGGTAAAACAAAATATTTCTAATCGCAAAGATTTATTAATGTTAGTCTATATCTATACCAATTTTTTTTTAGTATTGCATGACTGATCCAAACTAATTGAAACACTAATACATTAAGTTTTTTTTTTTTAAAGTATTTTTTTTTGTATTTGTGCTTATTTTAAATAACGAGTCTTCAATGAGATACAAGAGAGCACGTGGCTGCAGACAACTTCAGAACGAGACACAATGGGCCTCATTCACCAAACGTAAACAAACAACATTTTCTCTATATGTTCTATACAAATTACGCAAAAATGTAGGGTTGTCACGTGATACGTAATTTTCATTATTTTATCAATCTTATGACGAGGCTAAATTTGTTTATTTACAATTGGTGAATTAGGTCCATTGAAACCAAAAGAGAATTCATTGCCGAAAACAGATGTAGACAGCGAAAATTTGAATATAGGTGTCACTGTAATGAATGTTTCACCATATGATGGACTGTATAGAGATTAGTTGCTACACAGGTATAAGCATGGCTATCAAATACAAAAGTATGCAAGAAATAAAAGATTGGTAAAGATTAATAAGTAGGCTAACTACATTCAGGGTCGGATTTAAGGAAGGGCGGGCTGGGCTACAGCCAGGGGAAATCCACAAGAAAGAGGCATCTAAAAAAAGCGAAAAATGTTTCGGAATTTCTTGGAGTCGGAATCTTTTAAGTATTTTAAAATCATTTTTAACGCTAACACTTTAAATCTTGCGTCGGGTGTCAACAATGTTGTAATTAAGAAGTGTCCGACTGTAGTTGTAACATGCTCTGAATATGTAAATACAGTTCCGACTTTACTTTATGTGTGTTTTACCCTCCACAAACTCAAAAATATACACTTTTTTAAACAAAAAAATACATATCAATTATTTTTTTTTTACTAAAAAAGGAAATTGAGGTTAAATTTACAAGAACTCTATTTCTTCTTTCTAAAATATAGCATGCTTTTAGATCTATCTATATTATATTTCTCAAAGTAAATAGGTCAGACGGGCAACACAATGCAACAAGTAATCTATTTTTAGCTCCATTAATCATTTTTCTAACGCATTCGCTTTACTTATTTTATAATGCGAAAAATTAGAACCATATTTAAAACTCGAATCATTTATGTATTTAATAGTCAAAGAGAAAGTTTTCTAGAGCGCAAATACTTTATCATTCTTTAGATAAACAAAATCCATTGACTTGCAAAAGACCTTTAATACGAGTATTTGTGAACAATTGTGGTGGAAAAAAAAAGCATTAGCAAGGTTAGAGAGACAAGTGGAGTTTTGTTCTTCGACTTTTTAAAAATTATATTTTATCTTTTCAGTCTGTAGTGTGCTATTGTGTTTGTAATTGCAGATTGTGTTCAACCATATGCCAAAGACTTATTTCCCTTACAGCTTGATGGTTAACAGCGTTATAAATGACTATATTTTGTTAAAAATGTGTTTGATTTCTTTTAAAGCAATAGCTTATATAATTAACAGACAAATAATTATAGGGATGTTAAATCGACAGGATGGCGCGGGGAATCTGTTGTAAGTAATAAAATGGCTTAATTTAATAATTTTTACACTTTAAATTAGAGCGGGTCCTATAAAATTGCGGGTCCTATGAAATGCGGGCCCCACTGCGGTCGCCGGCCCTGGTAAATAGCGGCGTATGCTATGCCGCCGGTCAACTAGTATGTTTTAATTTATAAGTGGATCTTTATTAAAATTTTTAAAAAAATGATAGGGGTCTCCACAAAAATCTTTTATAATTTGTCTCTCATACTTTAATCCGCCCCTAACTGTAGCCCATGAGCTGGTCATTGTAATATTCTTGGTAATGAGGCGGTTGACTGAAGTTATTTGTTTAAAGAGTAGTTTAAGTAATATTTAGTTTCCTTTAATAACTATTGTTTCACTATCTATTTAATTCTTAGATGTATATAATTGTGAGCTGGTGTTCCAAAATGTATTTATTAAATACTTTTATAGGCTAGTGCCTTATTTAATACTTGTACTGCTTCCTTTTATTTTATGTAATATTATATGGGTTAGGGCCGAGTGATGTAAATAGAACAAACTCTGCGGCTCCTGGCAATATAAACTAGACGCTCTATATATCAGAAAATCTTAAAATATTATAAGGTACTGACATAATATGAAGGTATATTAAGGGGCTTCTATCTCGAAAATCTTTATAAAGCATTTTGATTCTAAAACTGGACATGTTTTTAGCCATGGACTGAGAACGCTGATAGTTTAAAATATGATAATCTGTTGTTGATGTTGTTGGTGTTTTAATATACTGATATCTTATGAAATTATTACCATTATTATTATTGCTTTTTTTCTACCTGAATTACAATTCATCAAGTTTGTTTTAATGTAAAGATTTTATAACTCATATCTTCTCACATTATTGGCACATCATCTCTAGTGCTAAAATGTGGCTCATAAATAGAAGAAATAAAAAATTGCATACATACAATAAAGGCTATGCACATCGAGAGAAATATAACAAAAAAATAAAAATGAAATAAATGATAGACAGAAGACTTAATAGAACTGTAACACTCTTCATTCCTTGGTCATTCGCTTAAACGTGATGCTGTTATTGTGACCACAACACAAAGGTTCGCAGGTCTCACAAAGACCTTCCTTCAGGGCACAGTGCCAGGCTAGGAAGAGGCTGACAGAATAAACGGATCGGAAGAATGACCAGGCCTTTTCATTTAAATGAGACTCCTATCCAAGGCAAAAAGCAAAGAGTAATGGAGAAGGACGGTCAACATATCTTGAGTGGTGCCCCTAAGGTTTGACAGACTAAGGGATATTTGGATGTTAATTACTGGCTCATTTTATCAGCTACCTCATTAAGGGACAAGTATTGATGTTCAATATCGATAATTTTATTTGCACATCGCTAAATAGAAGGACTTAAAAAATAGTCTATAATTATTAATGAACAAGAACGGTAACTTAGGACTTTGGTTTTAGTTTCGTATTTAAAAATTCGACAAAGAACATAATGAAAGGACTCGCAATTAAACTTTGTGTTTTTCTGCTATTCATTGGTAAGAACTGTGTATGTGTTTTAAAGTCATCAACATATTAAGAAATACCATATTACAATTGTAGTTAATGCTACCACATTTACTAAATATTTAGCAGCCAGTCTACACAGTGACATTAAAATCCAAGACTCTGGATAGGTGACTAGTATGGAACGAAGGGAAAAGACAAATTAATTCAAAAGTTTAAGCAATTATTATTATAGCTTTTATATAGCGCTACTTTCATGCTTATAGCATGCTCAGAACGCTTTGGTCCAATCTCATTTGTGGACCAATGGGGGGAGGAGGTATCTAGGAGTTGCTTTTCCGTGCTGCCTTTGGGCGCTCAGTAAACACAACTCTGCCCGATTCGGGTGTCGAACCTCGAGCCAAGCTCAAGCCGCACTTGGCCTCTCGACCACGCTTCCCAATAATAATATTCAATAAGCAATAACGGACTCATAAAAATAATTTATCGAGCCTTACTACAAGCAATAGAAGGTCTGCGAAATAACCCAGCGACATCTTAAATGCCCTTATTCATTTGTTCAGAATAATGATTATATAAAAAAAGATATATTTGATTCGAGGCATTCATATTTTAAAAAGTCGATATTTCGTGCAGAGGTGTTTAAAAAGTAAAAAGTAAAGTTCCTCTTTCAGACATTGTGGTCTATAGGGCAGATGATGTAAAGGTCATCTGATTCTGTGGCCAACGGTTAACTAGGGTGTTATTTGGCCAGCACAACGACCAACCGCCTTTACTTTTCCCCAACTAATGTCAGGTACCCATTAGAGCTGGGTGGACTCAGAGGCGCCCGAGGATCCCGAAATAAAAAGTCACAGTCTTCACCAGGATTCGAACCCCGGACACCGATTCGGAAGTCAAGCGCTTTACCGCTCAGCTACCGCACCTCATGCAGAGGTGTTTAGGAGCCCCGAAATAGTTGGTAGTAACTTGGTAGCTAGGACACTCACTCTATCACAGGTTCTGTAAACTTTAAAACCGATATAAACAGAATTTTAAAAACAAAATCTGTATTTAGTGAAAAGAAAATGCGTGTATAGTAACTTATTATAACAGATTTATGAGCTTCAAGTTGTTGAGCAGATATTCTAAACATGCTACAAAGAGTATTCCAGGACATCTGTTATCAGCAGCAGACGCCTTGGTGGACTTGGCCACGTTCGTAGAATGCCAGTTGGTATACTTCCACAAGACATTCTTTATGGAGATCTAACAGAAGGCAGAAGGCGATTTTCTGGCATATGGACTACATGTCTCAGCTTGGAAATTGGAACCTGTTCATATGTGACAAAGTAGAATTTCAATGCCTGAATTTTTCTCAGCGTAGTTTGAGTTTTGCTTTTTGATGTTGCGGCAATATAAGGTCCAGGACTCTGACTCTATAACAGTTCACTGTAGACTTTCACTTTTGAAGATACGCTGAGTCCTCTCCGTTGCTTAATTGTCCTTGAAGTCTGCCTAAAGCAGCACTGACACGTGAAACACAGAAGTTTATCTCGTCAAAATGTGGAAAAGGTGATATATATCTTCTCGTGGTTTAAGCAAATGTTTTTTCATCATGTTTTGTTTATAACAAAGCTTCAGTTAACTCACTTTGTCTCAGTGGCGTAGCTAGGGTCAGGGGAAGAGGGGGAGAACTTTAAAATCCCCCCTGGTCCCCACTTGAGGGAGAGCCTCAAAATGAGTGTTTCTTTTTACATTAAAAATTTAATATTACACAAAATGATGGGGTCACCAAAGAGGTCAAGCCCCCCGTGTCCCCAAACTATGGAAAATTCCTAGCTACGCCCCTGCTTTGTCTGTCTGTCAATGTTCTTTTACATGTTTTTTTTTTCTCTCCATTCCCATCTTCGGACTAAGATGAAACTTTTCACGATTATACAACATAAACAATTGTAAAAATAAATTATACCAATTAGTTTGTTTGCTTGCCGTAATTAATACATTAATAAATTTTATTTTACGTATATAAAGGGAAATGTATCTTGCAGTATTAAGATCTATAGCAGTCAATTTAATGCTCTTTCAAAATCTTTTTTTTTAAACGATTTTTAAAAAATGACTGCATTTTTTTTTTCTAGCATTCACTTCTGACCTGGCTGAGGCCCTATGCGTGAACATATGTCCAGCTGTAGACTTGCCTGTGTGTGCCAGCGATGGTCAGACATATTCTAGTGGATGCTTTATGACCTATATGGCATGCCTGTAAGTAACATTCAGAGTGTGATCCAATCATTCTGATCAGGTCTCAAACTTTGACATGCTATTTTTAACAGAAACGTTAGCAATGGTTAAACTGAAGCAGGGAGGATGAGAGCGGGCAGGGTTGGAATCCGGGACCATCGGTAAATCGAAACGACAGTTCAGCGTGCAAACCGCTCGACCAGGCAGCCATCCCCATTTTTGTTTTTTAATGTGTTTTTTTTTATATATTTTTTTAAAATATTTTTATTATTATTATTTTTGTTAACATTGGCCTACTTCCTCAGAAAATGAGAACGCTCCATTAGAAAACATCCTTTCATTATTGATACTGGATAAATGGTTAGAGAAAGGGGCAGAAATGTCAGGGTAAATGAATTAATTTTCGCAAACATTCGAACTCAGGTCGCTCACTTTTTTTTTATAAATACATTTAAAAAGCGATCACCCAGATACCGCCTTCTTTCTCCTCAAACCCTTTTTCAACTGGTCCAGGCAAGTGAAAGGGACATAGCGTATTGGGAAAGCTATAAGCATGAAATAGCGCTAAACAAAAACAATTAGTAAATCAGATAGATGTATTATTATTAGTCTAGATGTATTACAAATTATATTGCATTACTAGTTCAAACTAAATGATATAGCCACACTTAGTATAATCTCTGCTTTTTGTAAGCAGTATTATTTTCATATTTTTGTTTATTAGTAAATCCATCATTCCCCCGCCGTCCTAGAATTGAACCCTAAACACCTAAAAAGATTCTTAGCGTCATATTATTTATAGTTCTGACCTCAGCGGTGGCTGAGTGGTAACGTGCTTGGCTTTCGAACCAGTGGTCGATGGTTCTAATCCGGATAAGGACTGGAGTTTTAACTTTCAGAATCTTAAGGGCGCCTCTGAGTCCATAATGAGTACCTGACATTAGTTGGGGAAAAGTAACGGCTGTTGGACGTTGTGCTGGCAACATAACACCCTCTTTAACTGCCCCAATTAACGCAATGTCTGAATTTAAGGCAGAGAGATCAAATTGCTTAAAGATGACATAGATTTAGATGATGATATGATAAAAACAATGACGTACGAATATTAACTTTAAAAATAAAATCGCATTTAAAGTTCTATTTTATTGAAACAATATGTAAGTATTATTATTTTGTAACGTAGGTAAATCTAATACAGATTACAACTTGTTTCCAGATCCACATCTAGGCTATATCTTATAAGTTGTCAACCAGAAGTCTAGGTCTAAGAGTCCACTATTAGATTTGGATGTCCATATAATTATAATATCACTTAGCCATTTTCTGCCCGCTGGCCGATTGGGTAGAGACGAACGTTCACTACACTGACGGTGTCATAAAGAGTTCGAATCTCAGTTTGAACCAAATGTTTATTTTTTTAACAATATTTTTTTAATAACATTATAAGTTGTATAATGAGGTTATTGTCTTTTTTAAATGTCTTTTTTATGTTTTTTTTTTTTTTTTTTTGTTAAATATCTAATTTTCTCACATCAAATATTGTTTTTATTTTTATTTTCAGAAAGAGAATTAGCCTTCGAGTGGTCCACACAGGCCGTTGTTAAAACATTTCTTATGTAGGAAATGGCTCGACTTTATCCCAAAATCCTATGCCGAACTGGGAGTCGAGCACTCAGTGAGGTTGTGACAGAACGTCGCATGAGGTTTGCGGGACATGTTCTACGACAAAATGAACTACGCATACCAAGAATTGCGATGACATGGAGGCCAATACGAGGAAAACGCAAATAGGGAAGTCCTCGTATAACTTTGCGTCATACCTTCATGGAGGACCTCAGAACAGTGGACACCAGATGGGAGGAGGCTTCAGACATTGCCAATGACAGATCTTTATGGAGACACCTTGCCGCCTAATGCGCCGAACGGCGCGGGAGGACCTAAGTCTAAGTAAGTAAGTCTACATTGCCTTAAATTCAGCATTGGGTCAAAAGAGGATTATTTAAAGACATTGTTATCATTGTTAAGTAGGAGACTTTTCAAAGCAGCGGTGTACAATGGAAATAATTTTTTATTCTGTTTAAGAATTCATGACAAAATAACTATGATTGTTTTTATTAACACTGTGATACCATTTTTAGAAGTCTTTCTTTTCCAATTATGATATACAGAGAAATTCAGAACTCTGAAGGAACAGAATAATCAACTTCGACAACAGACACTCTGTAAAATTTGTATGGACAAAAATGTGGAAGTAGTTTTTCTGCCCTGTGGTCACTTTGTGTCCTGCATCGACTGTGCCGCTGCCATGAAGTATTGTCCAGTGTGTAGGAATCACGTCAAAGGAATAGTCCGAGCCTTCATAGAATAAGAAATGTGTCTCTATCTCAGCGTCTTTCTGTGTGTTTCATAAGGCTTTGTTTCTCTATTTGTAAGTTAGGGTTTAGTGTTGTATGTATTTTAGCTACTTAATTCTTATTTTTATCTCCTGAAGCGTCTCAGTTTAGTGATTTTCTTGCATTTTTCACTGCAGAAACGCATTCTCCTGACATCAACAGCTCATTATTCATCCTATGTTTGTAACTTTGTTTTGTTGAAGAATTCAAAGATCTAAACAAAAGATTTCGGAAGTGGGAAGACAATCTAAACATACAAAATAGATTCTACTCTAAGTTGTTTTTTTTTTGTTTTTTTTTTTTTGCTTTTTTTGGAATCAAGCATAAATTGTGAGCTACAATGCATTTTCTGAAAACAATCTTTGCCTTATAACTTTTTATTGTTCATGTTTTTCTCTTTGGGTAAATGTAGTTAGTATGACAGAACTTAAATAACTTAGCAATACGATTGTAAAAATAAAAATGACCAGAAATCTAATTCCATTTGCATAAGTGTGTTACAAGAGGTAAATTTTTGCCTTCCTTACTAAAAAGCCTACTGTGTTTGTCGTATGTAATAGTGAAAAGTTGTAACAATTTTGTATTTTATGAAAAAAAAACTGGTTGCAAAGTTCATTTAAAAAGTATTATTTTTTTTTGCTTTCAGAAAAGAATAAAGTAGGCGTCGTATATGAACTTTGAATGGTCTCAAATATTATGATGTCAGATGTTCACTACCTTTTGTAGTTTACGAGATCTAAGCGGGACGGACAGACGGACGGTCAGACATTCCACACAAAACTAATAGCATCTTTTCCCCAATTAGTAACAAATCAGTCAGTTAATTAGTGGAAATTAATTATTTTGTTTGATACCAACAAGGGAAACTAATCCTTCAGTATTCACAAATGTGGCTAAATGTGTTGGGTTTAGTCCCCTAAAATATTCGTTAACTCTAACTCTCCCTCACGTTTCTCCAATCAAGATGATGCTTTAAACAATTGGTTATTGCACCAAACAAAACATACATAATTAAAAAAAAAACAACAATAAGTCAATTCATTAATTTATTATTTTCTTTGACATGAAATAATAATAATAATAGGCTTGTCTTCGAGTCCGAAGATTAGTGAGGAATACAGTGTTTCCCGTGGCTGTGCAGCCCCAGCTGTGACTTACATATTTTGCCACATCCAGGGCAAGCAAAACCATTCTCCGCAGGTGGTCGGTTTAGATTTTCTTTTTGTCGTCTGCGTTTGTCCTCGGCGGTAGATTTTCTTTTGGTCTCAAATGTGTATCCCGCGGCCTTCGTGAGGGACCTCCAGCTGTCTCGTTCCGACGCCGCATGCAGCCAGGTGCTCTCTTCTATGTCAGCACAATATTGACAGATTTAGTTTTAAGGGCGAAGTTATTTCCCTTTAGAAAAGCTTTTTTTTGTGTTTGTTTTAACACTTCCTAACACTTACGTTTACAATAATTAATAAAATTAACCTAATGATGTGTTGGCGGTGATGTGGCTGGTTTGTTGGTGTTTTGCTTCCAAACTGGGGAATTTGGGTTCGAATCTATAGAATTTGACCTATTAAAGGGATAAAGTCTCTATTTGCGAAGTATGATCCGACCATCTGTCTGTCCAGGTCACTTAGATATTAAGTATAAATCCGTCAATCTATTTCTAACAAATCTTTTTCCAAGTTTCATAATTAAAATATGAATTGCTCACAAATATACAAAAATCAATTAGTGTAAGTTATAAGTTTGCTATCACTACTAAATGTATAAAATTGTATTTAAAAATACTACTTCCAGATTAAATCATCTTTTAAAACATTATTCTGAAACAACTCAACGAGTTTTATTCTAAATTTTAAGAGTTGAAATGTTTAAAAACGTGTGCAGTGCAGTAGAGAAACAATAAACAGCAAGTTAACGCCGCTTTTATTTCAAAGTATTTTATTGTAAACTGAAATGTAAGCTAAACAAATAATATTTCATATTAGCTAACTATTTAAAAAAAATGAAATGAATGTTATTGCAATATTAATACAAAGTTTTTACTCAAATAATATATTGATTTTTTTTTGTATTGTTAGAGATTTTTAGTATTATAATAAAACATATGGAGGGCCGCATCAAAATTTTCAACGGGTCATAGTTTGCCCATTACTGCATTATAAATAGGCCTTACTTTAATGCTGTTGTTGGGCTATGTAGCTTGCTGTTACATTTTAACAGCTCATTAAAGGTCAAGTATTGATATAAGTCAGTCCGTTCTAAGTCGATAATTTAAAGCAAACCTGGCCAGAGGAAAAAAAACAACAGAACATCTGCCATTAATTCGGTGCAAAACGCTTTGAAGCAAATAGATAAAAGAGAAAAACAATTATCTGAAAACCAAGATTTAAACAATCACTTAGTGTTTTTAACCAGCTATCTTCCACAAATAATCCAAAATTGTTCCAAAACTTACCTTCTGCAAAATGGGATCACTGAGCTATACGCTTTGTGTCTGTTTGCTAGTTACTGGTAAGTACTTAATGTGTAAGAGTCTTAGAATGTGTTGTTTTTATTAACAAACGATAATCTCTATACGGAGGGCTTCCTGGTCGCGCTTAGTAGGCTATTTAGTTTTTTTTTGTTTGGTTGCTTGTTTTGTTTTCTATGTAACATCAAATAATAATGTGTTCGAAGATAAATGATGACTGCAGTATTTCCCCTGGCTACGTAACCCCATCTCCATTTTTTACTTCTACCTCACACTCTCGGAGTCTCGACTTATACTCTAGTTATAAAAGGATCAATTATGACTGCCGGGCCGTGCGGTTTGCGCGCTGGACTGTCGTTCAGATTTATCGACGGTTCCGGGTTCACACCCTGCCCGCTCCCATCCCCCGTCATCCTGCGTGAGGTTTGGACTAGGAAGTAATTATATTCCACTCTGAAGGAACATCCAAAACATGTAAAACATTTTTTTTTTACAAACATGTCAATGAATCTGACCTTAAACTGATATTCGGCCTCTGGGTAGACTGGGAACTATTGCATTGGTCAGCAGCTAGTCTTGAAGACGGAAAAACCGATATAAAACCTACGACTATCTGTTGTTCACAGCCGTCTCAGACTACTGTGCCACCATGGTCTGCAAAAAGTGGTATTGGTCTGCCCGAGAAAAAATATCACTTTAAAAATATTGTGCGCAGGCTGGAGGTAATGCAGTATTTTAGATCTTATCTTATCTTATCTTATCTTATCTTAGCTTATCTTATCTTACACACATGTGAACAATAATATTAAGATTGTACGTGTAAAAGTGTTTAAAAGCCAGGAAAATGTTTGCTACACTCTGGACGTTTTTACTCTAGCACAGGTTCTGTCAACTCTAACATGGATGTTAAAGGAATATAGATAAATAAATTGCAAACCATTCGCTTTATAAAAGAAGATTACAAAATGAGTATGTGTAATAGCACAAACTCAGAGTCGGCCTCTCACGTATTCGATTATGGACAAGTATTGAAGCCATTGTCTTTTTTATTGTTTAAAGTGATATTATTTAACATAATAATTTGGAGTTGTGATTTACTTAAAAAAATATTTATAATGAGATTTCTGAATTTTAAAAATATATTATTTTCTTTTTTTTTTTTTACCAAAAGGAGAAATTAACTTTTCAAAAGCAACTCTAGTTTGTTTGTTTTTTTTTTCGAAGAAAACGTTCCAGGGTGACAGACAGACAACACAAAACTAATGGTTATAAATAAATAAATAAATATAGATAGATAGATAGATATATAGATAGATAGATAGATAGATAGATAGATATAGATACAGATATAGATATACAATAATGATCATAGGAAAGGTAGTTAAGACCTGATCTGGAAACGATAGTTAAGTACTATAAACGTCTAAATGTTTTCACACACAAACACACATAAGAAACGACTCAAAAGCTTCTTGTCGTTAAAGTAAATTTTTTTTTGTTTTGTTTTGTTTTTGTTTTGTTTTTTTTAACACGTAGTTTTATTGTTCTCAGCACTCGGTGCTATCCTGGCTCAGGAACAATGCTCACCCGATTGTCCCCATAACGAGGACCCTGTGTGTGCCAGCAATGGTGAGACTTATACCAATGAATGTGTCATGCTCTTCGAGTCATGTCAGTAAGTAACATTCAGAGATTGATTCTGTAATTCAGGCCGGATATCAAATCTAAAAAATCCGATTATTCAGGCCGGATCTCAAATTTAAAAAATCCGATAATTCAGGCCGGATCTCAAATTAATAAAACTGTTGTCTTTTTATTTCGTTTACAATAATTAGTAAGATAATCATTTGTAAAGTGTTAAGGACGTGATGGTTTATTGGTGATGGTTCATTAGTGATGTTTTATTGGTGATGGTCTAGTGGTGATGGTTTGGTTTAGTGGTGATGGTTTAGTGGTGATGG
>JADKLZ010000687.1:1885221-1905241 GCA_021533235.1 Biomphalaria straminea
TTAGTTGTGATGGTTTAGTTGTGATGGTTTAGTGGTGATGGTTTAGTTGTGATGGTTTAGTGGTGAAGGTTTAGAGGTAATGGTTTAGTGGTGATGGTTTAGTGGTGATGTTTAGTGGTAAAGAACTTTTCGGACTCGTGGGTTCGAATCTCGATTTTATCATGGAAATTCTTTATGAGTCCACCCAGCTGTATTCGGTACCTTCACTTTCCTTGTGGTGAAAAAAAAGGAATTTTAACCTACATAAAAAATAAGAACACTTCATAGCAAAATAAGAGCACATTTAAAAAATCAACTTTTAGAAAATAAGAGCGCATCTTAAGAAAATAAGAGTGCTTCTTTAGAAAATAACACAGGAACCTACTTATTATAAGATGTCTCGCTTAAAGGGAAACTCTCATACTTTTTCAAATTTGAGTTATTGACATATTTGAATTCTGCGTAAAAAGTTGTAATAGTAAACATTATATCATTTTTACTTAAATGCTTAGAAAATTTTATATTTAATAAATTGGATAGTAAATTTGCCACGCCTCCTAAAAAACGGGGTTCTTTTAAATTCTGTTTTTATCTTAGACATACGTCACTTCCATCAACAATACTGAAAGGGAAACTAGATTTAACCAATCGTATCGCTTCTTTCTTACAGTAGCTGTCAGGCTCTTAGGCTTAGTGACTGTATAGTCCAAAGCTATGCAATAGTTTTATATATATATAGAGAGATGTAAAAGCATTAGGATAAACAACTCGAGAAAAAAAAAACATTTTCATCTAAACCTCTCCCTATCCCAAAAATAAATATATCGTGTGTCTGACTGATTCGAACAAACTGGTCGGTGTAAGGCTAGTCTAGACTACGTGTAGTCGGTCATGACAAGACAACCAAGCGATAATGTTTGTTGTGTGTTAAGTGGTCAGGCGAGAAAATATACACTGCCGTGGTTAGTCAAGCATGTAAATCTCCTTTTAATACGCATTTTGTTCTTTGCTTACAAGATCCTAGATCTAACCGTATAGAGGGCGATTTATGACGTCACATAGAAACCCGGTGAAAGTCTGACTGTTTTGGATGCGCAGAAAAATAACGTCAGAAAAACATCAATTACTAAGTTATTATTTCAAAAAAAAAAAGAATAATATATTCATTATCTGTGAATCAAAACACATATTATCTCAAAAATTGTCAAAACCATCGGAGTTTCCCTTTAAAAGCATTGTATACTAGTCATATTATATACATGAGCTAGTTAACAGCGACCCATACCACTTATAATCGTTTAAAAGTTAAATAGTAAATAGAGATCTATTTGTTTATTTATTCTCAAGCACAAACTTCATATGGATTTTTTTTTTTCAGATACAATTTAAATCTGACATTGGTTCACTTAGGGTCTTGTTCAAGCACCCCATATCGAGAACCATAACTTTGATTTCTTCAAAAAGATGACCACAGTATGTGACTAAATTATTTTATGAAAGGTTGATCAGCTGTTCCTATTTTAAATCAAACACAACATCCTGATATGAATTGAATCTTGGATAAATAAAGACCTAACTTTGACCGTGTGTGTTGTTTGGTTGGCATTTGATTGGTTTCGTCCTAACTCTTGTTTTTTTCTTTAGATTTTTGTTTATGGCACAGTTGTCTCTTGATCGTCCAACAGTCACAGAACCAGGAAAGTATCGGTTTACTGTTAACGTCGGATTACTAAACTTAGCTGTAGACAATCAAACGTCAAGAAAAGTTTCAGTGGCGTAGATACGGAGGGGGGGGGAGGGGGGAGAATTTGAAAAATAACAAAAGAATGTTTTTGCATTGAAAATTAAGTATTACGCAAAATGCTGGGGCCCCTGAACATGTCAAGCCCTCCCGGGACCCCAAACGATGGAAAATTTCTAGCTACGCCCCTGAAAATTTTTGATCTAAAAAGAAAACACCAAATAAGTCACTATTTTTTAAATAAAAAAGCTTGTACGAAGTGCTGTTGTATCTCGACCAGCAATAATAAATCTGTGCGAATATAATTTATTTTACCAATTGTTATTATTTAGCGCTATTACATGCTTTTAGCTTTCTCACTACGCTATGAGCCTATTATTTATCTAGAACAGTTGGGGAAATGATTTTACCGTGATTGCTTTTAAAAGTATTTACAACGACCTGAACCAGCCGACCTGCTAACAACTCTGCTAATGAAGAACTTATGACTTTAGAAGATTGTAGAGTTATATATTGTCAGTTTCAATTTAAAACCTATAACGGGAACTGTGACGATTTATAGGCCGGGGATTATATTAACAAACTTGATAAATTAATGAAGAAGCATCTCTATTTTCTCCAAAATGTCTTTAATAATACTTCTGCAACTTTCTAATATAAATAACTTCTCAATTCAAACCTTAGGGATACACGAAACTTCAACTACTATAACTTCAATTAATGTAACTTCAACTCATATCACTTTAACTAATATCACTTCAACTATTGAAACTTTAATTAATGGACCTGCCAATATCTAAAGTCATACTAACACAAAACTTATCACTCTACAAAACTGTTACTATGCCAGGACCTACCACTCTACCAAACCATTACTAAGCGAGGACCCCCGTCTAACCGACTTTTCCCTAATTTATACTTTTTTTCAATTGTACATACGAGAATCATGGAAACTTCTCAAATAGTTATTTTAATAACTTTGACCTTCTAGAAGATGACGTCTGCTATTTTTTGTCCTTAACCTCCTTCTGTAAGTCCTTTAAGTTTCCAAGAAACGCTTACATCAAAAATGTCTTCGCATACGTTGGCAAGACCATGTTCTGCTGGAGGCTGGTGTCTGTTATGACATGATTAGAACATAGATTTATTTCGGGAATAATTAAGGGGTAAGTTTTTACTCAGTGACGGAAGTGACGGATAGTTGGATTAAAAATAAGAATGCTTTAGGTCGACTCTAACAAGAAGACGCTATTTTTATTTGAGATTACTTACAGACGGCTAGCACAGAAAGACAGACGGATTCCCTTATTGATTATTAAACGTATTGTAAAGTTGAAGCGATTGTCGACTTACTATATTGCTTGTTCGGCCTTCGTTGGTGTTTTTTGAGTTGTGACAGTTACCTCCCGTACAACACCGCGAATAGGCACGCAACAGTCGACAGTATAGAAAACTCAATACCATTCGGCAGCTGCGCTGGTTCAGACACTTATTCCGCATGGGAGACGACCACATTCCAAAGGTGATCATTGGCGAGCCTCATGTGGGACGGCGCAACAGAGGTGCCACCCGTAAGTACTATAAAGAGCAACTCAGGCGCCATTTCGCCCTCACTGGCATAGATGAAAGTAGTTGGCAGCAGATAGCCTCTATAGAGACTGTTAGAGAGCTCTCACCACTGTTGTGGGATAACGGCGATGTCTGCACGAGATTCGGAAGAATATCCAGGTCGCAACTGGGTCTGTGTTGTCATATGAAACACTGCACACATCTTTAATCTTAGGAATCGAAGACATTTGCCATTGGTATTATACATGATTGAATATTAGCCAAGTACAAATATTATAAAAAGTTTTTGAGACAGGCGTCGTTAACTACATAGTCGGATCTAGTCTTTTCCAACAAACGTGACAGTACCGTGACTGTCCTTCACGTTGTAGTTGTAAGTGGTGTGCCATTTTAATTTTTTTTTTTATTTTACTGAATGTACGTTTCTAACGGCCACCGAAATGGGAAGGAATAGCCCCTATTAGTTGTGTGTAGTCTGTATGCCTGTCCGTCTATCCAGATTAAATTTAAAAAAAAAAAAAACGACCGCTATTAATTTTGTTTAGTCTGTCCGTCTGTTTGTCCTCCGTCTCGTTTAAATAGCAAAAATGGAAAGTTTAATTTTTATAATAAAAATACGTAAGCAGTTTAAAAAAATACACCATTTTTATACTTTTTAAATATTAATAGTTAAAAATCCCTTAAAAGCAACTGTGAATTTAAAGATAAAATAATATGAGTAATTATCAATGAGGATTTACAGAAATTCCAAAATTAGGCTTTTCATTATAATCCAAGAAAGTTTAAAATTATTCCATAGGAGGAAATAGTCACGTGAGTGGACGGGAGCAGTGAAATTTTCTTTCATAATGAAACACACATTGACACATTGCTAGGACTAATATATACACATGCTCCTTCTTCCCTAGTGCTGTTAGAGCATAGAATGGGTTGCCTGAGTCAGTTAGGAAAATCAATGACTTATCAGAGTTTAAGTCATTAATTAACACGCATAACTAGATTTACCTAGACATACATGTAGGACGTTATCATCTTATTTTGAAGTAACGTCTATATTTTATAAGATATGTTTATATTGATATTAGTTACTCTCCCTATGTCTGTGACTTAAAAAAAGAACTGATTTCACTTTTGTTGCAATATGGATTTCACTGTGCAAGGACAGTGTATTCACTAACTACATCAGTGTAGTACCCTAGGGGTAAGGGCAGAGTTTGAAGGGGGAACATATAGCAACTCATTAACTATGCTTATCCTTCTCATTGATGTAAATTAATGTTATTTATAATATAATATTTATTTTTATTTTTATAAACAATTTTTTTTTGTTAATGATTGTACGTTTTTTTTTTCGTGGGGGGAGGGGTACTCAGAGTTACAAGGATTATTGAAAGGGTACGCATATGTTGAAAGTTAGAGAAACACTGCACTTCATCATTAAAATTGCTAAAACCTTCACTGTCTCCATTTGGTTTTCCAGTTCCTCTCTAAGATCTGCACCTCTATATTTGTTTTCTGTCCACAGTTTGGTGTTTTCTACTTTGTCGTACCTGTGTATTCTTAAGATATTTCTCAGACATCTATTGACGAAGGTCTGTACTATTTGTTTTTGCTCCTTCATTTGTTCTCCATGTTTCAGAATCGAATAACGTCAGAGTTAAAAATTCTTATTTTGAGTCTTGTTAGAGATGTGAGATTTACATGTCGGTTTTAGATTCTTGTTGCTTGACTAAACGAAAAAGCATACAAGTGAAAAGATGTGAACACCTAAACACTTGCCAATCGATAAACGTAGATCTAGAACTTCTTGTTGCTTCACTAAACTAAACATTTTATGTTTATAAAACGATTTTGTTTCGTTGACAGCGTTTAAGTAAACAAATGTCATACGAAGCCCTCTGTTCGCGAAGCCGTGGGAGGTTTCCAACACCTTGCACCACCTCTGCATACGCTGTTGTTGTGCTGATGGTCCATTTCATTACCTATCTCATTATAGTACAAGTATCGATGTAAGTCAGTCTGTTAAGTCAATAATTGAAAGCAGGCGTGGCTATATCTGAGAAAAACAAATTAGAACATCTGACATTAATTATGTAGAAGTTGCTAGTGACTCGAAAAGAGATAAAGGGAGATAAAATTGTGTGATTATTTAAAAACCAAACTATACCCACGTCTTTTTAGCAAAAAGACTTGATTTCCTTCTTTTTCTTTCCAAAGAACGTTAACTTACTTTCAGATTTTAATTAAAGTTTCTTATTTTAAAACAATATAATGGGAGCACTGATCTATAAAGTTTGTGTATGTCTGCTAGCCTTTGGTAAGTAATTAGAGTTTAAAATTCTTTGAATTTGATAAAAAAGAGTTTAGTTTTTTATTAAAAACTCTACAAATGGCTGTCTTATCGTCTGGATGGTCAAGGGTTGTTACCTTGTCCGATGTCATTTCCGTTGTCCTACAGCAATTTGAACTAGGAAGTAGTTTATCTTTAACTCTTTTTTTTCTCATTACATCTTAAAGAAAAATCTTTGAAACAGGGTTGTTTCATATTTTTATAAAATTTGACAACATTGGCAAATTAGACTTAATGTCAAAATGATTTGTACTTAGACTTATTCGCACTGGCTATTATGAGATTAAATCTCATTAACATACTAAAGGCAATCAAACTACAAGGTTTGTTGGTGTCATTACACTTACAAAAAAAGCCACTCATTAGTTTTTCTTTCTAGCCATACTTCCAACCCACAGAAGATATGCCTCTTTCTAAATATTGTGTAGTCGAGATTAAAATACCAAGAAAATCTGAAAGTACAGTAAAATAATATTGCATTGTTGAATTAATTTTACAATTTATAGGGTAACATAACGTCTGTATCCGCAACACTAGCGGAAAGAGAAATTTAAAAAAAAAAGGAAAACAAAAAAAAAATCCTTTTTTTTAAATTTATCTACAGTAAAGAACCTGCACTTACAACTATATCACTCACTAGTAAAAAAAAGTGTTTTTTTTTCTTCTTTTATTTGATATCTAACAAAGCAATTGATGACCAATAATAATTAATTGACTATTAGGGTTGCCATTTCAATTGTTTCATGTTTTTTTAGTACAATTAATAATTGTTCATACAATATATAAGGCATGTCTTCGAGTCCGAAGATTAGTGAGAAATGCAGTATTTCCCATTGCTGTGCAGCCCCGACTGTGACCTACATATTTTGCCACATCCAGGGCAAGCAAAACCATATCAGGAAGATGTTGTTGACGACTGAAACAGGCATAAAGGTTTAAATACAAACAAAAAAAAAATTTCGAAAATTTCTTGTCGATTAAGTACATCTTTTTTTTTATTTGTTTATTATTCTCAGCATTCGCCGCTGTCCTGGCTCAGGAAGAATGTCGATTTTTTTGTCCCCTTAACTTCGACCCGGTGTGTGCCAGCAATGGTCAGACTTATAGTAACAAATGCTTTATGCGATTAGCGGCGTGCCGGTAAGTAGCATTCAGAGAGTAATCCGATAATTCAGGCCTGATGTCTAATTTAAAAGCCGATAATTTAGGCCGGATCTGTCATTTTAAAAAATGATATTTTACAAATAACGTCTATAATTATCAATAAGATAATCATATTTTAAGTTTTAATGACATTATGATGTATTGGTAAATTGCTTGTCAAACTCATGGATGCGAATTTTGATATAATTTTGGAAACGCTAATTGAGTCAGCCCAACTGTATAGGATACCTGCAATTTTTTCGGTGAAAATAATCCTTTAGATAATAAGAGCGCTTCTTTAAAAAAAAAAAGAGCTCCTTTACAAAACACCATTATCAACACAAACAGATCGATCAATGAAATAGGCAGAACTGGAGTGCGAACGGAAATTTACTTGCGCCATCTTTATAGTCAAGACCACAGACCTATATATATTATATCTAGACTGGAAAACGGAAACAAATTCTCATCCGCGGTTGATCAACTCACAGACCTATGTAATTATTGTATTGTGTATTAATCAAAGAACAAGGTATTCAAGCAGTCTTGAAATAAAGCTCTTAGTTCCTGTTAGTTTCCATTACGATAATGTTTCGAAATCCTAGATCGAAATAATTCACGTCTATCGATTTAAGTCACCTTGTGTACATTTAAATAGATTGATTGTGTTTTTATGTATCTAAACATTGCAAAATACTATTTGTGAGAGGAGAATGCTTTTTTTTTCGATTTTTAATGATCTAAACATAAAATTGTATGTTACGTAAGTTAGGGTTGAGAAAAAATACTTAACAAAAAAAAAAGCCTTGTTTCATCTTGTTTAAAAAGTTTTCCATGACGTGTTGTAGTGTTAGAAGATCTCAATGTCCAGTCTCAATATAATATATAAAGAACTCTCGTGTCAAGACTTACTCTACAACTCTACATTTTGTGTTTCGATTTCAGCTCTTTTAGATAGATGTAGCTTGATGGGTGCTAAATGTGTGCTAAGTGTACAGGTAGACAATCTATTTTGTGATTTGAATGCAATGTAGTCAGATACCTAGACAAAGAAAACGTAATTATCATATATATTGTACACAGGGCTGTGACGTAGCGGTTCAATTAAACCGGACCCACGACAATTAGGGACCCACAGCATGTGACGTAGCATCAAAAGGCAAACGGGCTCACTCCTCTTTTATCCATAACTCTTGACCAGTTCGGACCCACATCAGAATTTGGGGATGACACCAAAGGGGGAAAAAAATGCACGTTTGAAAAAAAAACTATTAAAAAAAAGAATTTAAAAAAGCTCCCTCAAAATATCCCGAACGTTGTACCAAAATTTATATTTTCTCCAAACATTAACAAATGTTTTAAGCTTTAATGTAAGGATGTAATGGAGTATGTGTGTATTTTTCTATAACGAAGATGTGAGGAGGTTAGCCATTGGTTGTGAATGATGCAAGATAGGAGACATTGTCATCATTGGTCTTAGTTAGGAGACGACCCCAGAACATGAGACTAAATAAAATGTGCTTATAAAAGTTAAATTTTGTTCAAAAATTATTATTATTATTGTCGACATTTATTTTATTTTGAGCCCGGCCTACGCTACTGACACAGTGCACTTACTCATTACAAGATGTGTCGCTTAACTCTTTCTCTCCTAATTGACGATATTATCTTTGATTTGACCTCATTTATTAAAATTATTATTTGATTTTATAAACTTTTGATATAGATCACAAGGTCTGAAAGGGGAACTTTACTTTACTTTTTTTTATTAAAATTATTATTTGATTTTATAAACTTTACTTTGTGTTATATAAAAAGAACTTGCATTCCCCTTTAATTATATACCAGATAAGTCATTTTCTGATGACAAACGAAAAAGTTATTGAAGCTTAATCATAACTGGATAGTGAAATAGTAATGAGCAAAATGAAGAATTCTATCAGAATGTGTAAAAATAATTACGGAGAGAAAGAGTTAAAAGCATTTTGTACTGGTCATGTTATATGTAGCTCTGAAGAAATTAACAGCGATCCATACCGCTTATAATTATCTAAAAGTTGAATAGTTTAGAACGATCTACTTATTTGTCTTTTTATTTTCTCACTTCCAATTTTCTTTTTTTTTTTTTAGAAATAAATTAAATCTGACAGTGGTTCACTTAGGGCCTTGCTCAGTCACTCCATATCAAGACCAATAACTTGGATTTATTGAAAAAGATGACCACATTATGTGCCAACAGAGTTTTATGAAAGGATGATCAGCTGTTCCTATTTTAAATCCCATTAGAATGTTGGATAAATAAAGACTTGTCTTTGTATTTATGCGTTGATTGGTTGGCATTTATTTGATTGGTTTTGTCCTAACTCTTGTGTTATTCTTTAGTTGTTTTTTTTTTCATAGTAGGGTTGACTCTTGATAGTCCGACAGTAACGAGACCAGAGGGGAATATCGGTTTACTGTTAACGTCGGATTACTAAAGGTGTAAGAAAATTACGGCAAGGAAATTTAATATTTTTTTTCATAGGGTTTTCTAGGAGAGGGTTTTCCGTGCTGAATAGGGCCGCTTGATAAAACACAATTTATTATCGAACCTTGAGGCCCCTTCTTTTTTAGCCAAGACAAGTCAAGTTAGAGCGTATTATAAGATGGAGTGAGTACTGTTATCAATATCATTAACAATTTTTGTGGACATTTTTATGCTAACTATTTAAGCTTTTTTATTATTAAAAAATGATAAAATTTCAACATTTCTTAAGAACTTTATAGACGGCATTTGTGAGGAAACAAAATCATAACTAGGAAATCTTCAATGAAATGAAGTAAACGAAAGTAAACTAAATCGTCCATGAATGGTGAAGTTATCAGAGCTGAAATCTTGGTTTAAAGAATTTGAGATTGTCACCTTAAGAGTTATCATTGCTTTGTACACAAAGATCCTGAACGTGTAGGTGCGTTAACTTTCTAGTGGAAAAGGTCTCAGATTTTGGGAACTGAAAAATATTGCACATGATTTTGTAGAAGAGAAAAATGAGCTGCCCGAGGAAAACAATTCTTAACCCTTTAGCTGCGAGTGGTAGTTTAGCCTCTAAACATCAGAATTGTAATTCCCTTTTTATATGCAATCATTCTGAAACATCTCAGCACTTTAAGGGTTAAGGGATGTTAAATTGACCATTTTTAGTTGATGAACTAAAACTTCATTGCAAGGAGCAAGGTCAGGTTGACTTCTAGCTTTGTAAATGATATCATTACTTCAAAAGAAATTTAAAACTGTTTGTCTTTCATTTAAAAAAGTAAGTCGCTTCTCACATTTAAAGGTATTGAATATTTTGCAGATGAGGAAGACTGCATATGTGCATTTATACATGAAAGTTTCTGTTGCTTAGCGAAATATTCTGAAATATTCATGGAATTGATGAGCTTTTCTCAATACCGAATGAATATGAATAATTTAGGCGATCATTAAGATGTTTACATCTTATTCGGTAGAGAAAAAAAATGTGCCAGTTAGATACTGATGCGAGAAAGCATTTCACCCATGAAAACAATAAGAAACATCTTATAATAATATAACTTTTGTGAATGGGGTCTGTCTCTACGGTATAGACTAGGCAGAGCAATTGTGTAGGTGACGTTTTAAAAATGTAAAACTGCTACATTGTTCATAGAATAAAAATTAGTTTATATGTCATACAAATAATGAATAAAAATTATAAATGCAAACTAAAAATATTAACAATGACAGACTTTTTTTGAGTAAAGTTTTTTTTTTTTCTTTTTCTTAAATACCCTTATCTACTTTACACAAATGTGTATAACAAACCAAATATCACAGATGAAACAGCCTGGTTTTTGTGTATTGTGTCCATGTGTTGTGTTGTCTGTCTGTCTGTCACTTTGTCCGTCCTAGAAAAGATATTGAGAATCTGATATCGCGATATTTACATCCTTTAGAGATTTAGTGCAATTGCTTCTTTTTCTTTCCTGAAAGTGAAACTTTTAATGTTTAAAATTAAATATGGAAGCCGTTGTTTTTTTAAATACAGCGAGCTGAAGAAGTGTTTAAAGGGCAAAATCAAGGCAATTTCTTAGTAAAATTACTATTAAAGTACGATCCACTCTTGAGGGAGCATGTGCTTCGAATTAAGCTTTGTTCCAGACCGAATCATGTCTCCAAAAATACAAAATGAATTTATTACAATATTGGGGAATCTCGTTAAAAAACAAAACATACAGCAAGTAAAACAAGCCAAATATTTATTTTTGACAGTACACCTGACATCTCAAAGCTGGATCAAACTTTCCAAATTTTACGGTACGTTGTCATGGATAATAAAGGGTGCAGGTTCGTGAGTCTTTTATTGACTTCATCGACACAAAGGACAAGCATGCTGCTGGAATCGCTGAGATGATTCTAGAGCAACCGCGTTTCGATGGCTTAGGCATAATGGACTGCAGGGGTCAAGGCTATGATAATCCTGCGACAAAACTACGGTGTCCAAAAACGTATTCTTGAAGTCAATCCAAAAGCACTATTCATTGCCTGCTCAAACCTTTCTCTTATGTTAGCAAGAATTCGAGCTGCTGAAGCTGAAGTCGATTCGGTAACATTTTTTTTTCAACTGGACCGCTTACACGCCTTTTTCTCAACACACCGCTGGGAAATCCTCATCAAAATAACCGGAACTAGCCTTAAACGTTTAGTTGATACCCGCTGGATCGCCAGAGGAGAAGCCGTCAAGATGGTTAGGGATAAATTTTCTAAAATTATTGAAATTGGAGATATTAACTAGCAGAGATGAAAATTCATCGACTAGATTTGAAGCAGGTGGATTATTAGTTGGTATTCAGTCTTTTAATTTTCTCAGCTATCTTGGATTTTGGGCTCCTGTATTAACTGAAATTAATGATGTGTAAGTCTACCTTCAAAAACAAGGATTGTCTATTCGAGACTGCTCACTCAAACTAAAAACAGACATTTTTTAAGTTAGTAATCGAGAGGAAATCGCTGAAGCCAGCATTACCTTTGCCGAAAGCGTGTGCTCAGATCTGAGAATCAGTACAGAACCTCAAAAACGTATTGGTTATAAGAAAAAGATGCCTGGTGAGAAAAGTGACGACTCTGTACTTACACACAAAAAAAGAGATACGAAGGGAAATTTATTCTACCTTGGACAGGATTGTTCAAGAAATAATCACCCGATTCGAGCAACTTCCAGATGTAGCAGATTGATATGAATTTTTGTCGCCTTCCCAGCTATTGAATCCTCAGGGCGAAATCAATCTCGATAGTACTCCTAGCGACATTGATAAAAACGTATTTCTGCTGGAGCGAAAGAGGCTTCAACAGTTTGTCACAGTTTCATCAAAAGCCTCCGAACTTCCAAAACAAGGACCCGTTGAGCTCTTGAATTTTATAAAAAAAATATCAGTTAGATGTTTCAATCCCGTCATCATGATTCGCATATGTTTGACTATTGCGGTAAGCGTCGCTACATGCAAGTTTTTCCAAACTTAAACTGATCGAAAATTGCTTGCGATCAACGATGACAAATTTACGACTTACTAATTTGGCCATTCTGTCCATTGAACAAGAGCTGGTGTAAAAATTGATTTCGATAAAATTATTGATACTTTTGCCAGCAAGAAAGCATATAAAATTCACTAGTATGTTTATGAAAAAATGAATATTTTGAATTAAAAATATTTAATTAATGAATACATATTATTCTGAACAAAAAGTAAGGTTTTGTAATGTTAATATTTAGTAAGTTTTTTTTTTTTTTTTTTGGTTGGGGGGGGGGGGGGCAACAAGATGAGGTACCGCAACAGGCATCATATACTCTAGCTACGCCACTGATCTAGACCTAGATTTAGTCTCTAGCCAAATAAAATTTATCTCATTCTTTACTTTTAAAAAATGATAACAGTCAAACTAGAGTTTTCCCCGCGTGGCCATCGAGCTAGCACTTCTTTTCTCAGCCATATACATCCTCTCTCTCTCTCTCTCTCTCTCTCTCTCTAGCTCACTCTCTTCGAATCTAGGTTCATCCAACTCTGCTCGCTAACCATTGGTCCAAGAAACAGCTGACCTTAACATCATCTGCCCTATAGATCACAACGTCTTAATAATATTTATTATTATTTTATTATAATTTTATTATTACAATACTAAATATTATTATTATTATAGCTTTTATATAGCGCTACTTTCATGCTTATAGCATGCTCAGAGCGCTTTGGTCCAATCTCATTTGTGGACCAGTTGGGGGGGAGGTGGTATCTAGGAGTTGGTTTCCCGTGCTGCCTTTGGGCGCTCAGTAAACACAGCTCTGCCCGAGTCGGGTTTCGAACCTCGAGCCCCCGTCTAGGTAGCCAAGCAAGCCAAGCTCAAGCCGCACTTAGCCTCTCGACCACGCTTCCCACTATCTCACTCTGTTTGTCTGTCTGTCTGTCTGGTATAATTTTTGTACACGTCATTTCTCCCTCACACAATCTCGGATCAGGTTGAAGCATTGTACAATTTCATTTTGTACCTGATAAGTCACACACGGATAAAAAAATATAACCAATTAGCTAATCAACTTTTGGAAATCATTTGTTTTGTTTGATATTGAAAAGTGAAATCACAGCTACATTCTTTAGTGATTTGGTTGTAAGTGCGAAGTTCTCTCCCCTTGTTTAGCTCTTTAATGATCTCTTAATTTCTTGCTTGTTATTCTCACAGACATAAATAAATATAGACTGGCCGATAAAAGAGTTTTATGAAACCAAAATTTGATACTTGCAATTTTGTGTACTATATTTATGTCTATGTCACTCACGAAGGCCGCAGTATACACATTTGAGACCAAAAGAAAATCTGCCGCCGAGGACAAACGCAGACGACGAAAATTGTTTTGCTTGCCCTGGGTGTGGCAAAATATGTAGGTCACAGCTGGGACTGCACAACCACGGGAAACACTGTATTCCTCACTAATCTTCGGACTCGAAGACAAGCCTATTATTATTTATGTCTATGAGTTTCGTTTAATCTCTAGGACTGAAGATCATGCAATTTTTCAATTTTTCAGAATTCGGAAATCCGAATAGTATAGATATACATGTTTTCAAGTTACTTGAAGTTATTTCTCTTTTCCAGTCTATATTTATATAGGTCTATGGGTATTCTATAATAGAATAATTTCTTTTACTCATAACACACGGGATTTCCCTAAACATGCGCAGGACCGTTGTGCGTTAGCTGACAGCAAGAACATATTTGTGACCTTTTAGTTAGTAGCCTATTTAATGTCACAGTGTGTTTTCTTCATAATTTGATTCTTGACATTATATAGAAATGTGTTAAAGGTAAAAATTTATTCGTCATTTTAGTGACCTACAAAAGGGATAAAGTGTCTAATTGCGAAGTAGCGTCCGTTCATCTGTCTGTCCAGGTTAAATTTTAAAAAAATGCATCTTGTTCAATAATAATGGTGGACGATTTATTTTTAAAGTTCAATACCGAGCCTACCAATAAAAGAGGTTCTAAACAAGGCAAAAGACAGTGATGAATGGAAAAAGATGGTCGACGAGTCTTGATTGTTGCCCCAACGGTCCAACAGACTAAGGGACAGGTAAAGGTAAACCATTATGTTATCTTCTGAAAGTAAACTGTTTTGTTGTTTAAATTAATTATTCGTATTATTTGTTTTTCTAAAAACTCAAGGTTAGGGGAGGTTTTTATAATACGTCACAGACGTATTCATTTATAACTAAGTTATCTCCCTCAAAAGTCAAGAGAACACTGCAAGCGGCTTTTCTGCCTTCTATTAGATCGCCATACAGAATATTCTGTGGAAGTCGACCTACTGGCATTCTACGAACGTGGCCAAGCCAGCCAAGGCGTCTGCTGCTGATAACATTACATAATGTTTATCTCCTGAGTATCCAATGAAACTGTATACATATTGTAATCTATAACCCATGTAGAACACTACTTAACTTATAAGGTATTGCACTTAAATATAAATTTGTATTAGTCATATTTATGGCTCTAGATGCCCAGCCCAGTTAACAGTGACCCATTCCACTTTTAATCACCCAACTCCTGTGAATTAATTAATATCGATTCACTTTGAATGATCAAATTTCTTGCTGCAAATTTTGTATTGATTTTTTTTAGAAAAAGTCTTGATGTTACAATAGATAACGTAGATGCTTGCTAAAACAATTCATATCAATGAATACTGGTCACATTTATTCAAACTAATGACAACTTATTTTATGAAACGTTTCTTAGCTTTATAACTAGTTATTGTTATACCCTGCACTGGTGTCCACGTTTGCAAGCAGAAAGTTGGGAGAAACGAAAAATGAAAACTAGAATAAAAACTGAGCTTTGACAGTGTTATATTTGGTTGATAGGTTTCCTTATTACGCATATGTTACTCATTATTCTTTATTTATAATTAATACAAGTTTTGTATTTTTAAAAGGATTTTTTAATTTTATTTTCTTGTTACATACTGATAATACTGATGATACTATGATCCTGATGATACTGATAATACTGATGATCCTGATGATACTGATAATACTGATGATATTGATAATACTGATGATGCTGATAATACTGATGATCCTGATAATACTGATGATACTGATAATACTGATGATGCTGATAATACTGATGATACTGATAATACTGATGATACTGATGATACTGATAATACTGATGATACTGATGATACTGATAATACTGATGATACTGATAATACTGATGATACTGGTGATGCTGATGATTTTGATGATACTGATAATACTGATAATACTGATGATACTGATGATACTGATGATACTGATAATACTGATGATACTGGTGATGCTGATGATTTTGATGATACTGATAATACTGATAATACTGATGATACTGATGATACCTTCTCATGCTTTTCTTTGGTTACTTACGGGATTAAAATTGGAATTATTATGTTTATTTTAGTGTTGAAGCACACCATGCTGGACATATTTCAACTTTCCCCGACCTGACCTCCATAGTTCTTGAAACATTTCTCCGGGCACTATCTTTTTTTATAACGTTTACCACAGTGCATATATAAACAAAAAAGAGTCCCTTTTCTAATCTTGCGATCTATAAGGCAGATGATGCTACAGTCACCTGTTTCTTTTGCAAACAGTACACGAGCAGGGTGTCGTATGGCCAGCAAAACTTCCAACAGCCTTTTTTTTCAAATATTACAGTTTGGAGGACTCAGGGGCGCACAATAATTCCAGAAAATAAAAAACCCAGTTTGCATCGAGATACATACCCAGGACCCCCAGTTCGGAAGCCAAGAACTAAACATCTCAGCCACTGCGCTCTCAATGTGCACATACAAAGTAAATAACTTTAGTAAATGTAGAGAGTTAACATGAGAGAAACTCTAAACT
The DNA here is from genome assembly GCA_021533235.1 of Biomphalaria straminea. Classification (NCBI taxonomy): domain Eukaryota; kingdom Metazoa; phylum Mollusca; class Gastropoda; family Planorbidae; genus Biomphalaria; species Biomphalaria straminea. Next base: position 1,901,436 of record JADKLZ010000687.1, read on the forward strand.
GACAACACACCTTTGGTTTATTTGTTTCTTTTACCTATATACCAAATACGGACACTTGCATATAATACCACGTGAACAATACATTGTTACCTCACAGGCAGTGGCGTACCTAGGGTGGTGGAGGAGGGGGAAGAATTTCAAAATCCCCCCGGACCCCACTTGAGGAGGGCCCCCAAATGAGTGTTTTTTACATTAAAAATTACCTATTACTCAAATTGCAGGGGCATCAAAGAGGTCAAGCCCCCCCCCCCCAACGGCCCTAAACGATAGAACATTCCTAGCTACTACCCTGCTCACAAGAAGTGGTCTTAATTACATAGAGTACATAAAGAACTGGTAATTACTTTACATAAATATGTTTATCACATAACGAGGAAAAACAAGATTACAAAGAGAGTTTGTGTAATACACAAACTCAGAGGCGGCCCCCGTCGGAGTCGGATCCCTGTCAAATCCGCCTATTCGCAAGATGTTTTGGATGTTCCTTCTAAGTCCCTGGCTCAATTCCAGTATGCTCCCATCCTTAAACTATCGCAATATTTCTGAAAGAACAGTAAAGGTTAAATCATATTTTCAAAAGCCTTTAGTGTTTTTTCTAACCGTGACGGACAGACCAACCAACAGACAAAACGCACAAAAATATGTTAGTTACATCATAATGGGTGTATTAAACAATTTTATTTTTAAAAATCTGATTTTTTTAAAAATTTAAGAAATTAGTTTAGAATCATGTCATTTCCGGGCTTTACGCTAGTACACGAAAGCCGCTGCTAAAAAATCATTTTAAAAAATGTGCGTGAACTCTATATGCCTTACGTATTTCTTATAGTAACATTTCCTCCCTTACATTTACGTAATTATTTTAGAATTGGTGTTTTGTTATTAAAAAATCGCTTGCATAATTAATTTTATAAATTAAACGGTTTGCTTTTAGAAAACTAAAAGTAGCTGTTGCACCTAAACTTTTCAAGCCGCATTTAATGGTGAAATAATATTTTTCGTATCTCTTCTAGTTTTGGCGCTCTGAGTCTGACAGACGGACAGACGGACAGACAGACAGAAAGTCATTTTAAAAAATGTGCGTGATATCTACATGCCCAGAGCATTTCATATAGTAACATTTCCTCCCTTAGATTTACGTAATTGCTTCACAATTGGTGTTTTATTATTAAAAAATCACTTGCAAAATAATTTTTATAAATTAAACGGTTTGCTTTTAGAAAACTAAAAGTAGCCGTTGCACCTAAACTTTTCAAGCCGCATTTAATGGTGAAAAAATATTTTTCGTATCTCTTCTAGTTTCGGCGCCCTGAGTGTGACAGACGGACAGACGGACAGACGGACAGACGGACAGACGGACACTTTGCACAAACCTAATAGCGGCTTTTTCCCCTTACGGGGGCCGCTAAAAAGTATTAAACATGTACATATTTACATAAAAAAAAAGGATTATCATTACCGGGTTTTTAAATAAACCTGTGCGTCTTCTTGTTTAATTGAAAGAGCAGCATTGCAAAGTGTTTGAAATTAATGTACGTTTATAGGTTTTAATTACATTTTTGTTAAGAAGTATTTATTAGATCAATAACACAACGACTAGCAACATGAATAGCAATATGAATGTTAAAGAATGACAATATGAACAGTGGCGTAGCAAGATACCCGTGGGCCCGGGTTCAAGAATATATTGGTGGGACCCCTCCCCTAATAGAAAAAACTGTTGGGTAATCTAAATGTATTGGTACATTGACCAAAAGACATTCTAATGCTAGTAGAGTAGCTTTTTAATAATCTTATTGCGTGTGTATGTTTGTACCATTATTGGATATAATTCAACGAGTTAACGGAGTTTCAAATATATAAAGAAATGTTTTATGAGTTCTAGTTCCCATCCTACACATTTACATTCCTAAACCACTTCTAGGTGTCAAACTGTGAAAAATTGATACAAACTAGTATCAAGTTCTTCGTCCATCATTTCACAGTAAACAGATCGAATAGTTCTTTAATGAACATGTCTCTAGCAAAGTAAGAAACCTGTGTATCTATTTCTAAATGCGCAAGCGGCGTATTATGATGAAACAATGCAGTCATAGTGGAAGCATTTTTATAGCTTTAGCTTAGTAGTTTATTTAAGGATAAATGGAGATTTTTTTTTTACTTGGAACATTGGTTCAGCAATGTCTGCTGATGTCTGATTCTTATATTTATGAACTGTATTGCCTCCAGCCTGCGCTGAGTATTTTTATAGTGATAATCGGCTCGCGCAGACCAATACCACTCTTTAAGCTAAATGCAGCCCACAGTGGCACAGAAGTCTGAGACGGCTGTGAACAGCAGATAGCCGTAGGTGTTATTTCGGAGTTTCCGTCTCCTAGACTGGCTGCCGACCAAAGCTATAGAGCCCAGTCTGCCCTATGGCCGAATTGATGACTTGGTTCTACATCTCCTATACTTATAGATCTAGATCTAGTCCTAGAAGTAATGAATGCTAGTTAAGCTATTAGTAATTAATAATAAGTAAAGGTCTAGCCCGAGCTAGAAACAGCAAAGACTTCAAAGACCAGCTTAGGCGTCAACTTTCCTTGGCTGACATAGAAGAGAGCACCTGGCTGAATGCGGCGTCGGAACGAGACAGCTGGAGGTCACTCACAAAGGCCGCGGGATACACATTTGAGACCAAAAGAAAATCTGCCGCCGAGGACAAACGCAGACGACGAAAAGAAAATCTAAACCGACCACCTGCGGACAATGGTTTTGCTTGCCCTGGATGTGGCAAAATATGTAGATCACAGCTGGGACTGCACAGCCACGGGAAACACTGTATTCCTCACTAATCTTCGGACTCGAAGACAAGCCTATTATTATTATTATTATTATATTTATGAACACCTAGAAATGACTATCTGATTTCTATTTCTTTGGATGTTCTGTCATCGGAGATCACTAGCATTGTAAAAAAAACGAATTTGATATCAACTTATTGTCTTTCAGATTCAATAGTTTTTAAAACAACAGTTGACACAGTTCAATCTCTATTAAACATATTACAAATTCAGTTTAGTTTAGATACGTTGAGTTCCCGTCTTACACAATTCATATTAACATTGTTCAGAAACTGTCCAAAATTGACGATCACTAGTTTGTCCATCGTCCTCTGTTGTAGACGAACGAAGTCCTTGACATTTGTGATTCTTTCGGAAGGATCTGTCTTTATTTCCTATGAGGCCCAAAGGTTACAAGAAATATCAATGCTTTTGTTGATGTGACACGCTTGAGTTCCTATTGTAACTGTTTTTATGTGCCACTTAATGAGATAATCAACGCAAAAAATGTCCCCGTATATCACTCAGTCATTAAGTCCCATGCCATTGTATACAGGCTGAAAGGAACTTTATTACTGCGACCGCTTTTCCCAAATCACAATCAGAGAATCCTCCACAAACTGACAGGTTTCTAGATGTTATTTTTTCTTTAACCTGCGATTGAGGCTAAACAGCATTGGAGTTAGCTCATGAGGAACTTAGACTTTAGAGGACTAGATATAATGTAAGATTAATTATGCTTTCCAGTTTATCTGATATGGCTAAATTTTGTCCCCTATGAAGTACCGGGTTACTTATTTCCACCAGTAGATACAGATACATTCAAAAGTGTAAGACTTTTTTTAAAAAAACTTGTTTTTCAAGACACTAATGATGTCTGAAATGAATTGTTGTATGTCACCCTGGTTTTATATGTTGTTGAATGTTACTGTAGTACTGCGTTCACTGTAGGCGTGGAGGTGACATGCGGGTTCATTCATT